>CM060685.1:35691870-36107000 GCA_030686995.1 Artemisia argyi | reverse complement strand
CAATACCATTTTCAACACATCAATTGAGTCTATATATATTAAATTAAACCTCCACGTCATCATAATTCACAATCAATTGGGTTCAATTTCGTCTAACTTGATTTCCCCCAATTTGGGCCACTTTTGATGGGTTAATTGGGGGTTTTGTTTTGGGTTGTGGGTTTTCTAATTCCTTTCTGGGTTTTGTAATTCAAGGTTAGTTGATGAATCTTGCTGGGTTTTTTTTGGGTGATTGTGTTGATTTAGGGGGTGTTTGGATTATAGCTTGTTTTCACTGCTTATCAGCTTATTGAGGTTTTGAAAAGCCTATTAAGCTCACTTTTTTAGGAAAATGAGCTTATTAAGATAAGCTCATAAGGTAGGAAAAGTGGGCTTATTGGGTTTTTAAAAATCTCAATAAGCTGATCAGCTGTGAAAATAAGCTATAATCCAAACACCCCCTAAATTTAGAAGTGTTTGATTAGCTTGTGTAAGTAGTAAAGGGAGCTTTTTTATTTAGAAAGTATGAGTTTGAGTATTACTGTTTTTTGCAAATGAGACATTTCGGATTAAATAGAATCGTAAACTTTGCATTTATAAAATTCTGTAAATCGTCCAAAATCGCACATTTATGCATATGACAGTTTCGCTTGGTATTTTTATGTATTTATTAGAATGATGGTTGCTTTGTTATGGTATATGAAGGTGTTTGTAAAATGATTATATTATTGTTGTGTTTTCAAGTTGCAGATGATCAGTTTTAGTGTTTCAATTGATTAGATAGTGAGTTTTGGATAACTGGTAGGAATAAATGCAACAAAATTGATCATCATTTTGTATCTATACCGGGGTCAATTTTCATGTAAATTTTCAAATATTCAAAATTCTGGAACACTTGAACAACCGGTTTTTGTGATTAGATCAACTTAACATGTCACGTATCGTTACATACGGTTATTACATTCTAATCAATTCATATCACCTAGTCACTTTTGAAATGCAATGTCATACACCCTCCAAACATGATGGTTCCAAAAGTTAACATTTGTTTGTACTTTTTCATGTACTTGGTTTTCTGTCATAAACAAAGTATATTTCATGATAAGTACCAAATCGATAGAGAATGTGGCAAGTAAAACTAATTTTGGTTTGGTTGTGGTTCGCAGGGTGCTAAGGAGAAAATAAGGTGAAACTATAACACCATCAAATATGGTTCCTGGAAGCAGAATATATCAGGATGTTACTGAATCTCGTGGTGATTATGGTGTTAAATCTTCAAACGTAGAAGCACGAAGTTGCCTGAGATTATGTGTATCAGCTGGTGGAAGGCATGGAATGGCTTCAAATACACATAGTGCAGTTCATGAGCTATTCGAGTGTCCAGTATGCCTTAACATAATGCACCCTCCAATTCACCAAGTACGCGCTCTTCTACTAATTTTTTTAAACTATAGGGTTGTTTGGATTTGCGTTTTTGAATTTTTTGGATAAACAGCTCTGATTATCTCAGCTTGATGAATCAGTTAAATACTAGTTGCCACAGACCTGTCTCTGATTTTACTCCCAACTACGCAAACCTGTCTCATTTTGTTTCCACAAAATGGTCACTTTTATGCTATACTATTCTTTAAATAAACTGAACTTACCACTCACTCAACATTTGTTTATCTATTATTAGAACTACATTATGCAGAAGCACATAAAAACTATCTTTACAACATCGTTTATTTCGACTAATTATCAGATTTGTGTTATTCAATAGCACATAATAGTTTCAGAATGCACATCCAAACACAGGTTAATATGTGTTATGGTTTTTTCAAGTGTCTAAATTCATATGAGGTTTTAATATATGTGTTATTGTTTTTTGAAGTGTCCAAATGGTCACACAATATGCGTTGTTTGTAAATCTAAAATGCAAAACTGCTGCCCGATATGCCACCAATAGCTTGGAAACATCCGATGCTTGGCCTTAGAGAAAGTTGCAGAGTCGATTGAATTGCCATGCAAGTACCATTATTTGGGTTGCCAAGATATTTTTCCTTATCATAGTAGAATAAGACACGAGGAGAGTTGTAAGTATCGTGGATATAATTGCCCGTATGCAGGCACGGAATGCAATGTCACGGGTGATATTCCATTTCTTGTTGCACATCTCAAGGCTGACCACAATGTTGATATGCATGATGGCTCCACCTTTAACCACCGATATGTGAAGCCCAATCCTCATGAAATTGAAAACGCTGCATGGATGTTGACAGTAAGACCCCTTTATTGCTTAAAAATTTAATTTTTACTAAATTTTCTGAACATCTAATGACAAGTTTATTACTACAGCTATTATCTAAACACTATTTTCTACTCCCCGTGTTATTGAGGGAGTTTGGATTCATGTTTTTAACTGTTTTAGTTTGAATAAACATTATATGCTTATGATGATATGGTTATTTAGGGGTCAAATAATAAGTTTTATACTATTATTAAATGCTAAAAAAACTATCTATACATCTCTCCCTACAACTTAATCTAAGAGACCGTTACTTCAACTTCACAATATATGTCTTCTATTTTTCTCACAAAAACGTGCTTTTGAGTCATTTTATCTTATTGGTTTTTTATATAATCAGGAAGTTTCAAGTACCCTAACAACTGAAATATCAGATTATCTAATTTTCAACTTCAAATGGCATAAACAGCTTCCAAACACTATTTTCTTCAGCCCGTTATATACAACTGATAATCCTTTAAAAAAGCACGTCCAAACAGCCCCTTAAAAAGATTAGTGTTCAACGTATTTTCTTAGAGAAGATAGAAGTTCAATGGAATTCACATTCTTGATTTCGTTTGTTGATTGTAGATTTTCAACTGTTACGGATATCAATTCTGTCTGCACTTTGAGGCCTTCCATCTGGGGATGGCACCAGTTTACATTGCGTTCCTACGTTTTATGGGCGACGAGAACGATGCCAGCAAGTTCAGCTACAGCCTCAAGGTTGGTGCAAATGGCAGAAAGCTAAAATGGCAAGGGGTCCCAAGAAGCATTCGTGATAGTCACAAAACAGTTAGAGATTCGTCATTTCCTTTACTCCACACTTTTGTGTTTAATTTTTTCAATGGTTTTTGTTTAACGCTGAGTCTGATTAAGAATTTTTTTATCAAAATATATATATATATATATATATATATATATATATATATATATATATATATATATATATATATATTTCTTTTTTCATTGCAGGCACAGTATGTGAGAAACTAGAATGACTAAAAACCTAAAAAATCAGTTTTTATTTTTTATTTTATTTTAAATTTTTTTTTTGCGCGGATATCACCGTCTTTATAATTTATGCCTCAAATATTGTTACTTTTGATTGTAGGATAATGTTGCTTTAAAGCATTTGACACTTGAGGTTTAGGTTTTGACATAATGACTTTAGTCTGAATTATCTTTATGAGCGATTTACTCCTACGGTTATATGCTTTATATAAGACTTGCTGTTTGATAAAAAAATATGATTTAGTGCTGAATGAACAATCTGAGTTGCCTTAAATCACCAGTTTAACCTTGTGTATAGATTGTACTGAGCAAAATAAATAGTTAGATTAAAAAAATTACTCGAATAGAAATATAATATAAAGAAAACAATGTTAAAATAGGCAATAAAATAAAAATAGTCTTATCAAAATATCATAAAACAATATTAATTACGAACAAATTTTAAAAAGAACTAGTCATCATTTAAAAAATAACTCATCAATTTGATTATGAAATCACGAGAACTAGTTTACTCTTAAAGAAATGATCAAATGCATATATAAAAGTTGACTATTGGACACACACGAAGATGCCATTTATGTAATTTTTGTGATGCTTAATCATTTTGCATGTCTTTAATGCTGACCAATCCAACACTTAGTTGAATGATTAAGAGAAGAAAAAAAGTTTATCAAACAATCAATCCCACTTAATAATTCATTATAAAACAGTCTGTCTAGAAGAAAAAAGGTAGCAAATCCTTTTAGTTTCAGGATTCATTAGCATATGAACTCTTAACATTTATCATTGGCCATAAACATATATGGATATCTCGAATCATGTTTTATCTTGCTTATTAGGTATCCTTCACTGTAACTTTTCTTTAGATGTGTATCAATTGTTATGTTGGCAATAACTGTGCATTCATAATTTCATATGTCCGTAACAAAAGCGAGTTGGAGGAAATTTCAATGGTCGCACTTTGTGGGTGTCTTTGGTTGCAAGCTTTTGTTGTAACGTTAGAAACCAAGTATGTTACCACGGCTCAAACTGTGATAAACCACTCGTGTCTCTACGAGGAAGGAAAAAAAAATACAAGTATAAATCTATAGCTTTTGTCTCCATTATTGGTTAAAAAGGAGAGACCGGGCCCTTTTTTTTAAGCGCGCCCATCCAACTTAACGGAACTTTGAACATGTATATTACTTTTCATGTAGTGTTTTTACTAATCATGATGTCTTGCGATCGAGTCACTCAAATTGATTCACTTTCTTTACTGACTATATATATTAATGGTTAGTGCTAAAATAGATAAACCACACACATCATGAATTACTCTAGCTAGGTTATGTTGTCTAACATTAATCCTTTATAAAAACCAGTTAGTTAAATCTTTTTAATATTTTATATTTGCAAGTGTGTAGCAAATTTAATTTATACACATCTATGCATAGGTTAATGTGTCGAAGATCGAAAATTTAATTACTTGAAAATATAACGCACACTTATGCACATGATGAGATTCGAAATTTACATATAAAACTCAGTAAGGATGGAAAGCAAACAAAAACATGATGTAAAATTACCTGGAAAAATGGGTTGTACAAGTGGAATAAAAGTTTACAAGTTGGATTATTTTACAGCAAGTGACCAGCGCAGTTTATGGAAACACATGTGTACTTGGATTAAATAACGTGATGACATTGTAAATATACACTGCATACAGCTCACAATCTTTTTTTGCTTCTTTTTTTCATCCTCACCTTCCTAAAAAGTCAAACAATCTTTTGCGATCCTTTTCCAAATTTGAAATGGCTGAAATCGTTGTTAGCGCAGTCGTCACTGTGCTGATTGAGAAGCTTCTTTCTGGTGACTTGATGAAGCTTGCTCGATCTGAAGGAATCGATTCTCAGTTGAAAAAATGGAAGAATAGCTTGCAACTGATCCAAGATGTGCTTGCTGATGCTGGTCAGAAGCACATAACACAAAGATCTGTTGAATCGTGGCTACACGAGCTCCAGGATCTAGCGTATGACATAGATGATGTACTTGATGATATTGCTTTTGAAACTTTGCGCAGAAAGTTGAATCAAGAACCACAAGCCAGTACCAGCACGAGTAAGTTGTTGAAGATCATCCCAACTTGTTGTACTAATTACACTCCCCATAAGATCATGTATGGCCGTAAGATAAGCTCTATTCTAGATAAAATTACCAGTAAGTTGGATCAACTTGTTAAAGAGAAAAATGACCTAGGATTGAATGTTAATGTGAAAGTTGAAAGATCAAGACGATTGGAGGAAACTTCGTTGGTTGATACGTCCAATGTTTTGGGTCGGGAAGGGGATAAAGAGGCATTGCTAGAGAAGTTATTGGTTGATGAGTCCAAAGTTAGTGTCGTGTCGATAGTTGGTCTGGGTGGGATTGGCAAAACAACTCTTGCAAAAGTTTTGTACAATGATGAGAAAGTTGAGGCTTACTTTGATCTCAGGGCATGGGTTTGTGTCTCTGAAGAGTTTGATGTATTCAAAATTAGCAAGGCTGTTTTTCAAGCTGTAACTGGGGAAAATAAAGATTTTGCTAATCTAAATCTTCTTCATGTTGCACTTAAGGAAAAACTTTCAGGGAAAAAGTTCTTAGTTGTTCTAGACGATGTTTGGAACGAAGACCACGATGCGTGGGAACGCCTGAAAAGCCCATTTGTTGTTGGGGCCAACCCTGGCAGTAAAATTATCGTGACCACGCGGAAATTGCTCACGGTATCATCAAGAAATGTGATGGTCTGCCTTTGGCTTTGATAGCACTTGGAAGGGTCTTGAAGACAAAAAAAGGAAATGAAGGTGATTGGGAGGAATTGTTGAAAAGCGAGATATGGAATTTACCTGATGAAAGTCGTATTCTTCCAGCTCTTAAACTAAGCTATTATGATCTCCCTCCGGATCTAAAGCAACTGTTTGCTTACTGCTCCTTGTTTCCGAAAGACCACTTGTTTGACAAGAATAAGTTAGTCCTGCTGTGGATGGCGCAAGGTTTTCTGTCTCAATCAGTGGGAAACAAGTCAATGGAGAGTTTAGGTTGCCACTATTTCGAAGAGCTAAAGTCAAGGTCGTTTTTTCAGCATTCAGCGAATGATGTGTCACTATACACAATGCATGACCTGATGAATGACTTGGCCGTGAGTGTTGCTGGAGAGTTTAACTTTATGTTGGATGATAAGATAGATATAAATGGTAGGACTGAAGTTTTTGAGAAGCTGCGTCACTTTTCGTTCGCAAGTCAAGAAAATCTGGTGTATAGAAAGTTCAAGGAATTACATAGAGCTAAACGCTTGCGAACGTTCTTATCGGTGTCGATTGATTGGGGTGTCTCAGTGGACGATATTCTTGTTGAGCTGATGCCTCAATTAAAGTTCCTAAGGGTACTAAGTTTAACTTATGGTTCCATTGAAGAGGTACCACAAACCATTGGGAGTCTCATTCATTTGCGATACCTCAATTTTTCGCAAACACACATCCAACACATACCAGAAGAAGTCAGTGACTTGTATAATCTACAAAGCTTGTTAGTTCGTGATTGTAGAAAATTATCTACCTTGCCAGTCAGTTTTGTAAAGTTAATAAACCTGAGACATCTTGACATTGGCGGTACTCCAATGTTGAAAAAGATGCCGTTAGGGATTGGTGGGTTGACGGCTCTACAGACTCTATCTAAGGTTTGTATCGAAGGAGCTAATGGGTTTCAAATATCTGAGCTTAAGGACCTATTAGATCTTCAAGGAAGACTTGCCATTGAGGGGTTGGACAAAGTGATAGATCCGACACAAGCAGAGGATGCCAACTTACAACGAAAGAAGGGTCTTGACGATTTGGATCTTGAATGGAGTGATAACTTTGATGATAATAGGAATTCAATGGTTGAATATGAAGTACTTGAAAGGCTAAGGCCTCACTCTAAGTTGGGAAAACTGAAGATTTTGTTCTATGGGGGATTGAAATTTCCTAGTTGGTTCGGGGACTCCTCATTCGATCAGTTAACAGAGCTTGTATTAGTAGGGTGTCGAAATTGCACACACTTACCAACACTTGAGCAACTAAGTTCACTTCGGAAGTTGTCTGTGAAAAGAATGCATGAGGTGAAGACTGTGGGTCCTTTTAAAGGAATTGCATTTCCATCTCTTGAATTTTTAGAAGTTGAGGATATGGGAGGTTTAGAGATGTGGTCAACTGCAATTTCCTTTCCTCGTCTTCATGAAATTTCCATAAAAAAATCTCAAATTTGCACAAGCTTCCGTCCTCTTCGATGATTCTTGACATTCCAGATAAAGGCTGTGATAATCTGAGACCCTTTCCCAATTTTTGCCTTAAATATCTTGAGATTTATGATTGCAAGAACCTAAATTCATTTCCTCATGAACATTTGCAAAGTCTTACATCTTTGGAAGAGATGAGGATATGGGATTGTCCAAACATGGACTATTCATTTCCTTGTGGGTTGTGGCCTCCTAATCTAAAGGAATTAAGAATAGGATGCTTAAAGAAGCCTATGTCAGAATGGGGGCTTCAAAATTACCCAACCTCACTTGTTGATCTAAGATTATATGGCGAAGATTCAGGAGTAGTTTCATTCGAGGTGGAAGAAAATGCGCGCAATGCTACTTCAAAATCTTTTCTTCTTCCGTCATCTCTAACTTCTCTTGATGTCAGCCGTTTTACAGAGGTGGAATCACTCTCAGAAGTCTTACAACACCTCACTCGCCTTGAGAAGCTTGAAGTTTTATTATGCCCGAAAATTAGAGATCTGCCAGAGTCAAGTTCATCTTTGAGAGTAGATGTGTTGAGATAAATGCATCCAGCTGTATCGCACAAGCGTTAACATCATGGTATGTGATTATTACTTTATTACTCTAGTAAATTCATGTGTTGACTTATTATAAATATGGGCCTAGCCCATCAGTTGCATTACACGTATCCTTTATATAATAAAATAATTGTGATTTTGCAAAATCTTTCTTATTGAAAAAAAATAGACTAATAGAAGAGCTCGATTTTGCCACATAATCAAAATCAAGCAATATGATTAGAAAGTCAAAATTAAATTAATTTTGGTCAAACTTTAATAAATTTGGTGGACAAATTTGGTTAAGAAAAAAAACACATAAAAATATTTGTGTCAAATTTGTAAAAACAAAAACTTAAAAAAATAATAAAAAAAAAATGAAGTAATTAATAAAACTTTAGTGGTTGAATTTTACATAATTATATAGAGCTAAAGTGTAAAATTAAAAGTTTTCATATTTTTTAATAACTTTATAAAAATGACAAATAACCCCTTACATTTTATACCCCTTATACTTTATAAGATGAAATTTGTTTAAAATTACATGAGGATTAGTGTTATTTTCAGATTTTCATATATTAAAATTACAATATTTTTTAAATATACAAATTAGTTTTAATATACGTTAAATATTTTTTAAAACTAATATTAGTTTTAGACTTTCATACATTAAAATATTTTTTTACTATATACGTTAAAGGACTTATGTTATTTTAATTTTAAAAGTTTAATTTATGCGTAAACGGGTTTGAATAATAAATACGACTAAACTATTGTTAACGGGAATGTGAATATCAAATGTAAGCATGGATTACTGTGATATAAAAATAAATACGCTATTGTACTTATAACAACGACTTATGAAATTATTATTTAAAGTTTTATATAGATATTCTGAAAAACATTTTTAAAAAACTTTACGGAGCATATTTTAATTTAATCAAGAGGACTTCCCTCACTACGAAATGTGTCCGGTGGATAGCGTACTGATATATATCTCTTATTCGTGCTGATTATGTGCTACTAAACTCGCAAAGCTTATACAACATGATATAATAGTTAAAGTTAAACAACAACATCAACATTAACCTTAACATCTATGTCAGTTAAACAAAGTTAAATCATTCAACCAACAAATAATTTTTACATAATTTTTACGGGTAAATTCTTATATGTTAATATACTAATTCCAATATAGTGAGCTCATCCCTTAGACTCTTAAATTAAGCACCAGATATTTGTATATTAGTGCTAATAAAATTATTTATGTATGTTAACAAATGTGCAAGATGATTCTACGACCACCCATTTATACTTCGTAAACATGTGTCCCTCTTTAAAATTATGGTCATAGCATATTGCATTTTATAGGTATTGCATCTCACGAAAATATAAACATAATTAAAGTGGGAGAATAGTTATACAGTGTTATATAAATTAGGTTCACCAATTCAATGATAATAGAACATGTTTAGAATATTCAAAAAGCAATTTAAGATGTAATGTATAATGATATTGGATATGATATATGTGTCCGCAGGTCATCATCAGTTGTAGAACTGTTGCAAGGATTATCAAAGAGGGTGAAGAAGGCTTCAGATCGAGTTAGAAAAGAACGGCTAGTTATTTCAGTTATCGACTTTCGAAACACTAGTTGAAAAGGCTTCAAAGTTGTGATGAAAAGTGGTTGCAACTATCATTATGTAGCTTGTTAGTCTAGTTGATGTCAGCATTTTTGGTTAAATTTGACTCATTCGGCCAGTTGTCCTTATGTTTTCGTTGCATCATTGTTGATACAGATGAAGTTTAGTGTTATGTGTACTGCGCTCTAAGGATCGAAATGTTTTTATTTTTATAAAGAAATTGTTGAGCTGTGAGATTGACCGGTTATGTGATTGTCTTACACGTTCCCTTCTTGAATATTATGAAAGACTAGCTTGATATTGTTAAACTATGGAAAACGTACGTACCTTTATTCCAACGATTTTATTTACAAATTTGATTGTTAGCGCAGTTGTGAATGTGCTCGTTGAGAAGCTAATCTCTGGTGACTTGATGAAGCTAGCCCGATCTGAAGGAATCGATTCTCAGTTGAAAAAATGGAAGAATAGCTTGCAACTGATCCAAGTTGTGCTTGCTGATGCTGGTCAGAAGCACATAACACAAAAACCTGCTGAATTGTGGCTACACGATCTCCAGGATCTAGCTTACGACATTGACAGATGTCTTGATGATATGTGTGTGCTGCTCTAAAGAGTGTTATTGATGCCTCTATGTCTTTGTGGGATGAAGTTGTACGTGATTTTGTACATTAGGACTAATGTGGTGGCGAGGTTTATGCCTTGAGGCATAACGAGATAATTTTATCTCTTCTACTTATGATTTTTTATTATGAGAGTGAACTTGTTTGTTGATTTGTTCCAATCTATTTAGAAGATATGAAAATAAAAAAGCAATTATGCAAACTCTTCTTTTATTTTTACTTGAAACAAATGATTAAAGTAAAAGAGTAGGTCATGTACCTACATATATACAAAAGTTTCATGAAAGACCTTTAACCATCCCAGTAGCAGCATCGAGATCAATGTCATAGAAACAAGGTCTGGTAGGAAGGCCAGGCATCGTGCTCATGGTCCCAACCAACGGATAAATAAAACCCGCCCCAATGCTTGCTCTTACATCCCTAATAGGCAACACAAATCCGGTTGGCGCTCCTTTAGCAGCAGGATTATCTGAAAACGAGTACTGAGTTTTTGCCATACAGATGGGAAGTCCCGAGAAGCCTTGTTTGCTATACATTTTAATCTGTTTCTCCGCCTGCAAGATATACCGAGTGAAGTTGCATATTTGTCCCTTAAGTCAAACGCGAATGAAAATTTGAGTACCTGTTGAGAGTATTTGACACCACTGGCACCGTATGATGTTGCTATAACTTCTATCTTGTCTTCTATACTTGCTTCTAAAGGATACAAGAATTTAAAAGGCTCTGTAGCACTTTCGCAGGCCTTTTGAACCGTAATCCCAAGGTCAATCTGATAAGATCGCGTGAAAAAAGCTTAGCGAGTAATACTTAGATAATCAGAGTCTAAGTATTTGACACGTTTGATTCTTTTAAAAATTATAGGGTGTTTGGGATTGCTTATTTCAGACAATCAAACACGCGCAAGTCATGAAATCAAGTTTTAAAATGCAAATCCAAACACCCTTTAAAAGGTCTAAAATGGAGTTAAATTTTTGGAGTCAAAACTAACTGCTCCTTTTCCACCATGGGCATGATGAGTACAAACAACCGCATCATATGCACCTGCAGATAATGCAGCAGACCTCACGGCTCCTATTTCATCATCCGTATCAGTCGAGAATCTATTTACTGCTACCACAACATTCACACCATAAGCCTTTGTATTCTTAATATGCCTAACCAAATTAGCGCAACCAGCTTCCACAAGAGCCACATTTTCAGTGACATAAGCAGAGTCGAGTGGCTTCCCTGCAGTGACCGGTGGGCCACCACCATGCATCTTAAGAGCCCGAATAGTCGCCACTATAATAGCACACTGTGGTCTTAAACCACTATACCGACACTTTATATTCATAAACTTTTCGATTCCTATATCACAGCCAAACCCTGCTTCCGTGACAACAAATCCACCAGGGCCAACAAGTTTCAACGCGATTTTATCAGCCACAACGGAAGAATTCCCATGAGCTATATTAGCAAACGGGCCAGCGTGAACAAAAACCGGGGTGTGTTCAAGAGTCTGCATTAAAGTCGGGTTAATTGCATCTTTCATTAGCACACTCAATGCCCCACCAACACCAAGATCATCAGCTGTAACAGGATCCCCGTCTCGACTATTACCAATCACCATTTTCCCGAGCCGGTCCCTCATGTCTGCTAACGACGTTGTGAGGGCTAAAACCGCCATTATTTCACTAGCAACTGAAATGTCAAACCCGGTTTCCCTCACCATACCTTTCTCATCGGGGCCCTGACCCACAGTTATTTTCCTTAAAAAGCGGTCATTTACATCCATAACTCTCCTCCACGTAATGGTTTCGGGGTCAACATCAAGTCTAGCAAATCTTTTGACTTCTTCTAAGTTAAGATCATCGGGTTTCACTTTGGTGATACCGAGCTTTTTCAAGCGTCTATACATAACATCATTAAATGTCCTATTACCTTTTTTGTTGGGTGGACATAAGCGGTTAAAAAGGGAGTTATCTGATTGTGTTGATTCATGAAACATTCGTGTGTCGATGGCGGCAGCTAGAAGGTTATTTGCAGCGGTTATGGCGTGGATGTCCCCTGTCATATGTAGATTAAACTCGTCCATTGGGATGACTTGACTGTAACCACCGCCAGCTGCTCCACCTTTGATACCGAATGTTGGCCCTTGTGATGGTTGTCTAAGGGTTGTAACGACCTAACAGAACAAGTGACATACAAAGATCATAAATTTAATCAGTGGATCACCATATATAATGTGTATTGACAGAACTAAGTTACCTTTTCTTATCAAGAAAGTCACGTTTTACCTTTTAGGATGTGTTGTGTACTGAGTATTAAAAAAGATTACACAATTTGAAATAATAATCATAATCATATAATTAGTTGCAACAAAATCAGTTGCAGCTTAAAAATGCTGTCAGTTTCATAGTACCCAAACACTAGAAACTCGTTAGTTGCAGCTTGAAAATGCAATAATCCGGTAGTGTACTTTAAAAACAATAACAAACACCCCTTAAAGTCACTTGAAATAATGTGTATCTGAAAGTACGCAAGATATATGTATATAAAATTTAACCAAAATGTGTCGCTTTTTTTCACGAAATAAAAGTTTTAACATTATGTATATCAACAAGTTCCGAAGAAATCTTTATTGAAATATTAAGCAAAAGTGTTACCTTTTTATCAAGAAAAGCACCCAAAGCTTGACACAGACCAACAGTAGTTGTAGATTTGCCTTCTCCCAGCGGCGTTGGTGTTATTCCTCCGACAACAACATAGTATCCGTCTTTTTGTCCTTTAAGTTCATCAATCACAGGCAACAAAACCTAAAATAATCATACAAAAAAACCACCAAAATCATATATTACCACTTGTTCACTTCAGTTCTGGTACAATTCAGATTCAAAATGACACCATGACAGTATTCTGTTTGACTTTCTATAAAGTCAATACACTTTGTAATTTAAAACCAAATCCATGCCAACCACAAAATCTATACAAAATTTTGTGGGCATAAGATGGCAATATCAACACTTCAGTCCAAAATAAATTTCAAGTGTAAAATTCATACCATTGACAATATTGTATCTGACTTTATATGAAGTCAATTGGGTTGACTATTTATAGTCAAATCCTTAACCAAACTCTTTTTAAAAAATTGTGGATAATATCATAACATTATGATCATCTTAGTCCTAAGTCCTAACACATTTCAAATGAAATTTTACCACTGACATTATCATCTTCTACCTTTCATATACTCAATGGACTTTTTCGGCGTTCGAAAAAATCTCTAATAACCACCAATTTGATACTATTCATGGGCAAAGATAGCATTTTTATTAAGTGAGTGTTTGGCATTTGCGAGTACTTATCTCACTAATAGTACACTAATAGTAGCATTTATGTATAGCAAAGCTCCTTCTAGTTATCTAATTGCTTACGAAAAACTAAACAATGTTAAGAACCAAACCAGTAGAAAATTTGACTAGGTGCGTTTAAGAAAAACTAAACAATGTTAGGAACACAATTTTTTGGACCAAGTGCATTTTGGAAAAAAAATCGATGTTTTCTACAAAAATTAGCATTGCGCCACAGAAATCCATGGTATCCCTCGAACCCCGGACCGGCCCGATTCCATCCCTGGTTGGGTGTATATATATTGTAAATAGTGAGATTGTAATTCAACAGACTCAAACAAATGAAAACTCTTACATCACAATTTCAAACTACATATACACATCAAAACACAATCTCATTTTGGGCCCTTATGTCATAATAAACTTATATATGCCGAAAAGTTTCAAAATAAGTCACAAAAAGTGAGCTTATGAAATATAAGCCCACAACCAAATAAGCCATTATAAGCCAGCTATATAAGCCGAAACAAACACCCCTAAAACTACTTATCAATAATCACTTTCAAAACACAATGACATGTACACTTACTTCTCCCAATGAAACAAAACCAAAATATAAACCAAACCACTTCACCTTCCAAATATACATCCACCCACATTACCACAAAATTCAAAAAACAAAGAAAAACACAAACCTTAGCCTTATACTTGCCATAAAGATCATAATGACTATCGCCAAGGTTAAGTTTCTTAGCAATATGAGCAATGTGAAGAGGCTTTACAGAATGAGCAATATCTATATCAGTTGGCACAGGTGATACAACTTGCAATGTAGTACTCATTGCATTCATCTTGTAATGTTATTGCTTTTCTGAATATTACACAATGTTTATATAAACTTCTTATATATGTTGGGTATATTTTTGGGTTTAGAAAATGAAGATGAGCAAACAGTTTGTGAACATGCAAAGTAAGGTAAGGTAAGAGTTGTGAGTCGATAAAAGTGACGTTACAAGTGGGACACATGTTTAACTAGATTGATACGTGTGGTTGGATATATTTACTTTACATAATGCTCCCTAGAGTTTACACTATTTTACACTAGATATTTTTTTTAACGACAATTGTTTTTCACACCCAGCCCTATACCACCTATCTTATAATATTTCGCGTTTTGCGATGCTAACACCCACAACCTCTAGGTTGGTAGACAACTTACATCACTAGACCAAAGCCTTGAGTATATTGTAGATTTATTTAGAACACCTAATGGAAATGCAAATAGTTAATCAGTTTTGCTAAACATAGTTTTAGGCATGATTATAAAGATTTTTGTTTACAAGTTAATAACCAGAAACGTTGATAGGTTCACACGTGTTGTATCAAGTACAACACGTGAAAACAATATTCAGATTAACTTAGCGTCTCAGCGACCTTCTTCAAAAGATGTTTACTTTATTATAAAACAAGAACATCTCATCCGATGGTCATTAGCATTAATCAGTGATATCAATCTCAAACTAATTACCATCCAAAGGTAAAGATATCATTAAAAGTAAATACCATCATTGAAAGTAAGTTTTAATACATTTTTTCATAAACAGTCACAAATCTTATTTGTTCGAATCTAGCCCATAATGTCGGTACATAGAATAATGAAAACTGAAATAGAATAGTTACAGATAATGAAACATTATGGGCTTGGTTCTAACAAATAAGATTTCATTACCTGTTTTTCTGGGAAGGTGTTACATAGTCCATTATTACTATGTGAGCATTTGGTATTTACCAAAGTAAACAACATTTGCTAAAATTATAACCATAGATAAAAGTTAAATTTTATATATAAATCGGGTCAAGTCAGTTAATATGATTTTGATGTTTTATGACAAACCCAAATCGTACTAAAACTTTGGTCCTAATACCATAGTGGAGAATCAAGCTCAAGTTCACGATTCTAAATCGATGTCACATTTGCTTTCTAATGATGTTTTATCCGATTTATGTGCGGATGACATTTTGCATATAGAAATTGGTTAAGATACCTGACTTATACGACTAATTTTTTTTCTAAGGATGTGATATAAAGTAGTCGCAAATTATTTGATTAAATAATAGGTCTACAAAGAAAATCCTACAAAAAAAAAATCCACAAACTGATGTGGCGGGGAGTAATTAGTTCAATGAGAGAGAGGGGTGACAAAGTCACCAATGACACGCCGCCACATCAATTTGTGGATTTTCTTTATGGGAATTTTTTTGTGGGCCTATTATTTCTCATTTTTTATTTTCGTCTAAAATGTGTTCAGAAAATGCATATGGCTCTTGTAAAACTTTGTATGCATTAATCATAATTTTTTTTATAGAACCATGACACAAAATGATCATGTGTACTTAAAATAATACTAAAAATACAATTGTAAAAGGCCGGATGCATTTGAGAAAAATCAAACTTTTTTTTAATAAATTAATACTACAACACACAAATCTATGAATGTCCCGGGACCTCCCGAAACCCTCTGTCACTAAGAGCGTAGGGAGCCATAACACGAAATAACACCAAAAACCCCACCACATCAGTGTCACATCATTTCAACACCAAATAACATAACACCAAAAAATTACCATATATTATAACACCACCTTTCAGGACCCACTAAAAATAAATAAATAAATAAATAAAAAATTACAGTAACTTGGCATAACATGGCCATAACACAAGGTGGGGGTATGATAACTTGGCCATAACTTGAGTTGTAACGCAGCCCCAACGCATCCTTGCTCGGAGTGGATAACGCAAACTAACGTTTGCCATATAGACCATAACGCACAAATTGCGTTACCATTCCCTTTCCTCTAATTTTAGACATATATTTTAGGCATACAATCCACTACTCTTTTTTTTTAAAAAAAAAAAAAAAAAAAAAAAAAAAAAAAAAAAAACTGTAAGACTCAAAATCACAAATTTTAGCCGATAGAGACACTCAAAAAAAACCTTTAGGACTCGAAATCCCAAATTTTAGCCGATAGACACTCTTATACCAGTAGATCAAATGACTGATATATTCATAGGGAAGAGTTATTTTAGTTGAATTCATATACCACATTATTTTAGTTGAACGCATCTCTATATTCATAATCCTAGTCTTTGCAGGCAATCTATGTCACTCTATGAATAAATCTCATAGTCTATAATAATTTGACATTTTGACCCACTAAATTACAATAATACAAGCATAATACATTTTAAACAAATAAAACAATCCAAGAATCAATCAAACATTAATCTAACATAACTCAAATTACTCTAATCAAATCTACATAAATCCTCCTGAGACGTCGAAAACGAAAACGACTTCATCCCTCTGCTCGAAGTAGAAGGAGACTGCTCACCACCAGGAGGCATGTCTGCAATAGCAGCAAACATTCTACGTGTACTAACAGACCTCGCAGGCTTAAAACTAAACGATTTCATCATCTTCGACTTTGAAAACACGTTAGATGAGTTCGACAAGATCAAATAGACCAAACCTTGGACTATAATAAATATAGAAAGCTTGAGTAACAAGTCTTCGGATAAAAAATCAGTGAACATTTTTTTTTTTTTTACGTGAATATGTTTCTTAAATAAGGTTAATGTGTGTGTTTTTGTGTTTGTGTTAAGGTTGGATGGATTTGTTGGTATTTATAGTGTTCTAAGGTTATGTTTTTTAAGGAGAGCCATCGTTAGGAAGGTTGTTAAAGTTGACCATGAAAGTGTGTTGAGTTGAAAAAGTCGAAACTGCATGGATGATGCTAAATAAAAGTGTTCATATTTAGAACACCAACTTGACCCTTTTGGATATGGACAACATTTAAAATATTGGTTCTTGAAAACGAATGCTAACAATATTGGATGATAAAATGTATTTAACTTAAATTTAAAAGCTTTGGCAAAGTCAATATTATAGGAAAAATGGCTAATTG
This sequence comes from Artemisia argyi, assembly GCA_030686995.1. NCBI lineage: Eukaryota > Viridiplantae > Streptophyta > Magnoliopsida > Asterales > Asteraceae > Artemisia > Artemisia argyi. The sequence continues at coordinate 36,089,368 of CM060685.1, read as the reverse complement.
CATTTGTGTCTTTTCAAAGTTTTGAAAAGCTTGTTTGTTATGCAACTTGTCTTTTGATATATTGGTATATATCTTGATTAAATAAGAAGTAAATTTAAAATGAGAAAGACAATTAGTAAGTATAACTTCACATTCGAGATGCACCTACTTGAGTTAGATGAATTTCTATTAATTTAAATGTATTTTAATGTATTTTTTAGCTCAAAATTACATGCATATACATATATTTGATGCATTTCATTAAATTAGGTGATTAAAGTGGCGGAGGTCAAAATTAAATCTTTTAATTCGTTTGATGTTTTGGCCTCATTGGCAGAGGAAGATGTGTTTGGGTTATCTCAGGAGGATAAAGGGACGCATGATCAGCGTGCAAGTAATTTGCAAGAGAAGGTGCAGGATGCAGCTTCCAAACCGAGTACTTCTTCTGCTCCACATGCTTTTTCTTCTAAAGGGTAACCCATTTTCTAAGGTGGGTAATGTGAAAGTTTCTGACATCGACAACGAGGTTGATGAAGTTTTTGATGATCATAGTGGGATGTTGTATTCTGGAACTGGTGATAAGGAGCAAAGTCTTTACAAGCAATGGAAAACGGATACGGGGGATGGCAACAACTATGATGATGATGATTTGGGCCTCTCTCCTGCACAATTAAAGTCTGCTGGAATTCTATATTTTTCACTTAATTAGGTTATTTTTGTTTTTGCATAAAATGTCTGGTGTCTTATTTTATGTTGGTTTTGGTTTGATTGTTTAGTTGGTTGTAGCTAGTTGTTCGTTTGTGGCTTATCACAAATTATTTAGTGGTTGTTCAAGCGGTTGCTTGAGGTTAATGTGGTATTTCAGCCACATTCCATTGTACTTGAATGATTTTTTGAGTAATGCATTTTACCATAATGAAAAATCCCTTTTACCAAAAAAAGTTTTTACTCGTTGGATCCTTACCATATTTGGTATAATCAAATGAATAGCACATTATGAGATTTACACTATGTTCTCAAGTTTTTTGTACAATAATGAAATGAAAGAAATAAATAAATGTCATTTTTACAATAGTGCCCTCGTAGTAAAGAAATAAGTTATAATAAAGTTAAACGGACAATTAGGTAATTTAAACAACAAACATCAACTTTACTTTCTTTTTACCCCACAAATGAGATGAAAGTTTTGAAAAAAAAATGAAAATTGATTTGCACTCTTAAAAATGGTTGGGACATTCAATTCTGTGCATAAATAGTTTTACTATACTTACAGTCTCATTTATCCTTGTACAGTTGAGTGTCTCAATCAAGTTTAAAAATGTGCAAATCACCTTAAAAAAAAAAAAAAAAAAAAAAAAAAATCACTTTCATCAATTTTTTCACACTTTATTGTCACTTTTACTTTCAAAAAAACTTTTGTTAATAAACAAATTTGCTTGTAAGAGAGTATACATTGGTTGTATTTAGGGGTGAGCATCGGTTCAGGACCGGACTGGATCGACAAGACCGATGATCAAATTAGCCAAAAAGCCAAGACCGAGGACCGGACCGAATGTAAGTTTAAAAATGTGCAAATCACCTTATAAAAAAAAAAAAAAAAAAAAAAAAAAAAAAAAAAAAAAAAAAAAATCACTTTTATCAATTTTTTCACACTTTATTGTCACTTTTGCTTTCAAAAAAACTTTCGTTAATAAACAAATTTGCTTGTAAGCGAGTATACATTGGTTGTATTTATGGGTGAGCATCGGTTCAGGACCGGACCGGACCGACAAGACCGATGATCGAATTGGCCAAAAAGCCAAGACCGAAGACCGGACCGAATGTGGTCGGTCCGATCCGGTCCAACTAGGCCAAATAATTGGTTTGTGGTCCAGACCGGACCGAGAACCGAATTACCCAAAAAGCCAAAACTGAGGACCGGACCGAATGTGATCGGTCCGATCCTCTCTCGGTCGATCCAGTCCGTTCAGATCATTTGCTCAGCCCTAGTTGTATTACATTACTCTGTACTTCTAGAAATTTGAATTGTAGTAACGAGTTATAAATGGTCGTAACTCATACCATATGTTCATCTCTAGATTGTGACGTATGATGATGGATTAGGTTAAGTATGTTATGACTAATTAATTATTTGTATTTTTGTTATATATTTTTCTATATTTATTCATTTGACAAAGACGGTGAATGTAACCTTTTTTCAAATTAGCTGAGGTGGTACCTCCAAACCTCGAAAGCAACCGTTCTCACCGACCCTAAGAACGAGGTTCGTGATAATCATTGTCCTGAGGCCCTGAACATCATAACATGCACACAATTTATTTATTTAGTAAAGTTAAAGAGAAAATTGAGTGTAAAATAAAATGGATTAATAACAATCGTGTAAATATGGAATTGGTGCATATTTGGTGTTATTATGTTGTCTGCACTTGGACTGAACATCCGTCCTTGCACTATTTACTTGACTTTAATCAATTTTGACCAATTCTAACTAATATATCTGATTACCTCCAAAACACATCAGAGAAACGTCGATTAGTCAACCTTCAATATCCAAGTCTTTATCTTAAAAGTGATATTCTAATAATAAGATTACTAACTTGTAAGCTATTGTTCATATACCGTACACTTAGGGAAAAATTCAATATACCCTTTGACTTAAATGAAATTAAAACTTAGCCTTTTAAACTCATTAATTTTAGATTTAGCATCCTTTCATTTTTTATTTTTATTATTATTATTATTATTTTTTTATCATGAAATATATTTCAACTAGCTTCGGGCCCGCCCGCTGGGCGGCTACCTTTTATATATCTTCAAGAAAAATATTAGTATTAGGTTTTTTTTAGGATATCGATACAAATAACATAAAACAAAACTCTTGTATATAATAGTTGTAACATCAAGTCTTGAAATAAAGGAAATTATTGAAAAAATTGAAACTATACATGTAAACAAAATTCATAATCTATGAAGCACCTCTTGATACACAAAGTTTGTGGTAGTATTGGTGTAATTAACGTCTTTGTCACAACACAACACGTTAAGAACTTTTTTCCTCTTCACTCGTGAAACTTTCACGGCCACATAAAGTTGCCCATGTAAGAAAATCGGGCGTTACAAATAAAGTCCCAACCTTTCCCAACGTTTGACCTTGACTTTTGTTTATTGTCATGACAAATGAAACAGAAACAGGGAACGACTTTCTTTTTAGTTGAAAAGGCATTTTCTTACCTTGATTGTCCGACTAACTGCTTCCAAGATACATCTTGACACAAAGTCCATTATAAATCTTCAAGTCTTTCAACTAAAATCTTTATTACATAAGAGAGTTTTGGACCCAAATATGCCTGCATTCAACGACTCTGACCCTTAACAATTACCGTACCATCCATATATACATTTCCCAAATACCCCTTATGCAAGATATACCAACCATTATCAGTTAAAACCCAACCAAAACCAACAATATCCTCACTGTTTTTACATATCACACATCAAGGAATAACACCGTTACTTACCCATAAATAACTCAAATTATCGATTCTCCAAAATTACCACATATTATAGTTCAGCATGGTACACCAAACATAAACCATATCAGACTTCCAAAAAATACTAACCAATACACCTCTGCTATTAGTATCAACCACTAAATCAGAAAAGTGACTCATCATATAATCCCACCGATCTCCTGCGGGTGGCTTCCAGAAATCATCTTCCTCTGTTACTATCCTTTTTTTTAATCCCTAGTTTTGATAGGCAATCATACTAACAGCCTGTTAAAAAAAGACAACGGGCAAATCAGTGATTATGTGTTGTACATATATAGTGAGTTAACTTACACCAACTACTCTCCATGTGTAATGACCAACAACCCTAAAAAGTCTATAAGCAATTGATCATGTTCCTATATGTAGAAATGACAACATTGATACTTAATAATTAATCCAAAGAACCTCTAATCTAATAACCAATCCAGCCAACCTCTAATAAGTTTTTTAAAAATAAACTTACTCTTGAAAATGGCTTGTCAGCCTGTAACTTCGCTCGGCCTTTCTCTTCTTTTCTTTGGTATTTGTTGGCTTGTAATAATTTGAATCCACGATGTACACAGTATCTTGTCTGGGGCATATAAGAAACAATGACCAATGACTCCTGTTAATGAATAAACAACTTAGTATGCTATAAAACAGAAACCCACACTTTTATAATGTGCAATTTTCATAAGCATACCCAAACAGTTCATAATTTTTATATTGCGCAGTTTCATATGCAATTCCAAACAACCACTATTCCACTAATGTGCAAGTTACAATTTAAGACCCCATGAGCCCTGATGATTAGCAGTATTTTATGTGCAATCCCAAACAACCTATTGTCCCATTTCAATCCCAAACAACACCTAATCTAATAATAAACAATTATTTATATGCAGTCCCAAACAGCCCAGAGTTTAATATTGTGCATCTTTCAATTTCAATCCCAAACAACCCCTAATCTAATATGTGAAGTTTTAAAAAAGTCAATATGCTTAAGAGAAAGGCAAACCTCAATAATAAGGTCCATGAAATCCCAGCTCATCAGTCATCTGACCCGTTCACTTCAAAATTGTCATTCGATAGTAGAAGTTACACTAAGTAGTAACACACCATGAGCATTTTATGTTGCCTGCACATTCTTTAGGTTGTTTTTCTAGTCCATCAATGTAATAATGGAACCACTCAATCCTACACTGTGATAAAAACAAATTATCATATCATTAGTGTCAATCAGGGGTCACAAAATGAGTTGTTACACATCAGTGAGGTAACAGATCAAAACGTGTTGGTTGTAGTTTAACTCAAAATATGCAAACACTTCTTTATCCAAAATTTTCAGTTTTATACACAAAACATGAGCTAATTACAATAACAATCTAACTTCTAGTCGAGCTTTAAGCTTCCAAGATCTTAGCTTGTCGCGTATAAATTTGAAATATTGAGTAGCCTCTCCGACTTTCTAGATAATCAATTAAAGCAAAACATGCTCATTACAATTTTCTCAAAACTTTAAATCACAATCATGGTTAATATGTTGTAACAATGTAACCTGCTCATAAATAAATTAAAGATAAACTCCAAAGTATACCTACAGTAACAATAGTAGCATGCATTTTGATGTAGTATTATTAATAGCTTGCACACCAACAACATTTGCAAATGTTTAAGCACGTGCAATGTGATCCTATAGGTTTCCACAATAACGTAATATTGCTCAGTCTTTACCATTATTAGAATTTAGGGGATTGCATCAGTAAGTAAAAAAAAAAAAAAACTATCTTCAAATGTGACACTGCATAGAGAAACTTCATCATTTACCTTTGCAGCATCTAATATCCAAACTTTAGCATGAAGCACACCTGATTCAAACCAATTACTAATCAACACAGTTACATTCTTGACATTTCGCCTTAATGAAGCGATACTCTATACAGATTCTCCTTAACACATTCAGCCTGTATCAAAATCAAATAAATGATATTTAGAAGCTGAAAAAAATGAAACATGGCACTAAAGAGCAGTATGAGGAGCTAACATTGGCAATTGATACAGCAAGCGAGCCAAGAATGTTAGGAATAGCTGCAATCATCAAAGACTGCAACAACACGAGGAAACACAATGACTTGTTTTGAGATGGCACTATAACCTCTTATAAATAAGTTAGCCTAAACACCCCCTTGAATCAAAAGGGCAAAAGCTCAAAATTCGTAAATACAGTAGTAAGTGTTTACCTACAGTTCCTCTTGTGCGAGACTGTCCCATAAAACTTGAATTATTTTGAGTACGACGTTCTCCTGTCAATGATCCAACTTCACTAATCTATTTAAACCTAATAGGCAATGACTAACCATACATTATTTTAGAAGCCAGTTATTTTTTATAAGAAAAAATGATATACAAACTTACCCCAAAAGATAATAAGAACAATTGCAATTAAACTTAGATATATATATATATAAAAAAAAAAAAAAAAAAAAAAAATCGTCTCAAACAAATTAACATAAAAGCAGCCTGAGCCTAATTAGCAATAATTAAAGTAAAATAATTTTCATCACTATAAACATACCATTACTCTGCATTGATATATCGTAGCACAATCACGAAGAGCATTCACATTCGGCAGTAGTTCCTGTAAGCCATAAATCGGCCGCCATAACTCATTTGTTTCCCTTTAGTCCAAAAAACAGAAAATCGGTTATTGTTAACCCATTTAAACACAAAACTTGATTAAACTATCATTACAAACATTCTTATCTAGAAATTAATCCACTGCTTACTAACATTTTACAAACTTCCCTCTAAGAGAAATTTCATCAAACACTTGGTACCTAATATTTTTTCATCAAATTCAAAATCAAAATCAAAAGGATTGAAAACCTAATTCAATCAATACAAACTCTTAACTAATACTTGTTCTAAATTCAATTAAAACCTAAAATGAAAAATTACCTCCATATCACCTAAATCCTTTTCCAAAATTTAATCTTATATTCAATCCTTCATACACGAATTTAATCCTATAATCAAGAAAATATAAGAGTTATTGAAAACCTCCAAGATTAATGAAATTAAAAACATAAGAAACGAAAGAAAATCGAAAGATAAATCTTACCACAATCAAGTATCCAATTTCATTTACTTGGTTGATTTGGTTTGCCTGAACATAAAAAATTCTTGAACTTGAACTTGAACATTTAGGTTATTGATTGAATGATTGTTTATCAGCAAGATTGATTTTGAGTTTTGCTAATACTCAATTAGTTTTGCTAATACACAATTAGGTTCTTTTATTTGTTCGTATTGTGATTAAAATGATTATTTTAGGGTTATGAAATTGATTTTGATTTGAATTGATAAGGTGCTGTGATGATTGATTGATTTAGGGTTATAATTTTGGGGTAACGATTTTGAAGATATGAGTTTCTTCGATATGAGATCCGGATTTGGAGGAAAAATTGATTGTGTGTATTAAATTTTAGAACCTGTAGAAGGGTTTTGGGGGAGATAATTGGGGGAAGAGTTTTGGGCGGGATAAAATAATGATCGGACGGTGGTGTGATTTTTGGGAGATGTAGGGGACACGTGTTTATTTTCTATTCTTTGGGGATGGTTGTGATTTGAACAAACCCTCCTTACCATGGCTTAACCGAAGGGGGCACAAAACCATCATACAAGTCATCTATACTATCATATAATGCTCTTGTAGCTAACTCATGAGCAACTCTATTCCCCTCACGTCGCACAAAAGACCAAGTACAAGCATCAAATGAGAGACATAATCGACGTATGTGGAGAAATAGAGCTCTGGTGGGAACCAACACTTTGTCGTGTTTGAATGCCTCCACAAGAATACTTGAATCAGTTTCCAAAACAACCTTTTTAAAGCCCTTATCCAAAGCCACTTGTATACCCCAAAGGATTGCTTTTGCTTCAGCTTCAACAACCGACGTCACAAAATTGACCCGTCTGCTTCCCGCTATGCGATCTCATGACAAAACCAAGGCCTGCTACACCATTATTCCCTAATACACCAGCATCACCATTTATTTTTATCTCTCCATATGTTGGAGCTGACCATGATCGCGAGGGTGCATTATGGGGGGGGGGGGGAATAGTTGCACCTGTAGCTTGATTTGCACGGGAGAAATCTTGCAACATTACACAAGCATATTCTTTCACTTTATTATGCTCAAGATCTCCTTGTCCATGAGCTTTGGAATTTCTTGCATACCATATTCGCCACATTAACATTAACATCAATTCAAACTTACCTTCTTGTCGCTCCTGAGTAACACATAACGTCTCTTCAATTGATATGTCTTCTACCTGGTTTGTAAGATCAGTTAGCTCCATGCTAGCCCATATATCCCGCGCCCAATCACAAAGGAATAAAGCATGTTTAACGTCTTCCGTTGGGGCCGAACAATGCACACAGGTGAGAGAACCAGGTACTAAACCTCTTGCAACAAGATTGCTTACAGTAGGCAAGAGATTCATACAGGCTCTCCATATAAATACTTTTACTTTCTTAGGAATATTAGCCAACCAGATTGCCTTCAAACATTTTCTTTCCTGTTGTGATTGTGATTCTTGGATACATTCTATACTCTGAATTGCAATCTAATACGCAGATTTGCAAGTGAATGTTCCATTCGGAGAGGCATCCCAGTAATGAGAGTCACACTCAGCAGGATTGATGTGTATGCATGATATTCTTTCTGCAATTTGTCTGGAAAATACTTGTAACAATAGACTATGATTCCATCCTTCTGTATTATGATCCAAAAGATCATTAACAACATGCAAATCATGATTTTGAGTGTGGTTGTATAGTGTTCTGTAACCCTCAAGCCAATAGTCTTCCCATATTCTAACTTGCTTACCATTACCAACATTCCATTTTTGCCCCTTACGAATGATGTCTCATGCTGAACATAAGCTGCGCCAAATAAAACTAGGCTTATAACCAATCCTTGCATCTAAGAAACAACTGCTTGGAAAGTACCTTGCTTTAAGAATTCTTGCAGGAAGTGACTCATCCATTGTGATTAGTCTCCAACCTTGCTTTGCGAGGAGAGCTTTGTTAAAGCCATTCATATGACGAAAACCCATGCCGCCACGATATTTAGAGATGCACATAGACTCCCATGATGCCCATCGAATAGGATTTTCCCTGTTTCCATTTCCCCACCAGAAGCAATTAAACGCTCGATGGATCTCGTCAATTAGTCCATCTGGTAAAAGAAAAAGATTCATGACATACATTGGCATTGCTTGTGCCACATATTTTAATAGAACCTCCTTTCCTCCTATTGACAACTGCCTTTCCTTCCATCCAGTAATTTTCTTTCGTACCTTATCTATAATAGCTTGAAACACATCTTTTTTTTTCTTCCAACAATAGAAGGGAGGCCTAAGTACATAGTTTGTTGTGATGCTTCCCGAACCTCGAGTCTCGTTACAATGAGATTCCGTGAAGTTTCTTCGACATTTGGGCTGAAAAAGATCACTGATTTGTGGAAGTTAATACTTTGACCTGAGCACCGGCAGTACTTCCCTAAACTATTCTTCAACCGTATGCATTCCTCCACCGAGGCCCTAGTAAAGAAAATACTTTCATTTTAGTAAAAGACGAATGGCACAAAAAGTCATGTGAGTTAAGGGTCATTTCTAATCAAAGTATCGCACTTTTTTTGTTCCATAAAAAGGTACCCAACTTATTTTTTCATCAATTTAAGTATTTTCGTTAAATATTTAATGATCATCCATTAAGTTTTTACATTTCATGTCCATCGCTACCGCCACAACCACCAATCATCGTCACCCACATCCAACCCTGCCCTACCACCATCACTACCGAACACCGCCTCCATCACAAACCCCGCCCACCTCTGCCGCAAGCCACCACCCGCACCCACCACTACCGTCGCAAACCACTAACCCTACCCACCATTACCACCAAACATCGTCGCCGCCAAAAACCCTACCCAGTACCCACTCACCAATGCCACCACCAACCCCTCCCATCATCGTTTTACCCCAACACCATCCATCATTGTCGTCACCACCACTGTCACCCCTTAACCATCACCGCTGTCATTACCAACCTAACCTACTGCCACCATCACCACCATACCCAACCATCACTGCCATCGTTGGTTGGTGGTGGTGGTTGAGGTTGGTGGTTTACAGTTGTGGTGGGTGGTGTTGGTGGTAGGTGGTTTGCTTGGTAGTGGTGGGCAGGGTTGGTGGTGGTGGAAGTTCCGGTGGACTTGAAATGTAAAACTTAATAAATGATCATTAAGATTTAACGAAAATACTTAAATTGACTAAAAATTAGGGTTTTTAGACATATAGGCTGCCCAACTTTTTTAACTTTATTCGCCTAAGTTACCGAACTTTTTTTGTGCAAACGTGGTATTGGAGTATACGGGTTCGACATTTAGGTTATTCAACATTAGAACCGTGTTCATTCAGGTTACCCCCAAAAATTGGTAACCGAGAGATTAAGTTTCTACCTTGTCCACCTCAGCTGTTTGTGGGCTCCATTGTCCAACTCAGATATCCACTTACCATCATTAGACATATATGTTGCTCAACTTTGCAATTTTGCTCGTCTAAGTTACTAAGTTTTTTTTTTTTTTTTTTTCAATTGGGTTACTAATATATATTTATTTACAATAAAAATCTACAAGTGTTATGTTAACAAGACTTAGAATTTCCATCACAAATCTTAAGAGAACTCACTTTTGGCCAATCAAGTGATTCAATTAACTAATGAGAGGGCTCGGTTTTGAAATCTAGCCTTCTCATTGGTTAATTGAGTTTTCTCGACCTAAAAAATAGGGGTGATTTTCGTGTTTTGTGTAATATGGTGAGAAAACACGTGTCAAAAATATGAAAAATAAAAACTTTGAAAAAGGGCGGAGGGACCATATTGCGAAGCCGTAAAGCTTTAGATACCACCATGAAACGTTGCAATTTGGACCCTAAATCATCATGTATTATTTAGTACGAATTCCATCTATAAGTTTCACGTTTATTTTGGGGTGATAGTTTACATCAATCACTACATGTATGTTATATTGACAAATACTTACATCAGTCTCTACATTAGTCGCTATGAAATAATGAAAAGTGGAGTAAAAGTAAAGAGTTGAAAACTTTAGACATTATTTGTATTAACGAAAAAGGAACTCATAAAAATCACAAGATCTCAGAACTCATCGGAAATTATGAAAAAAAGGATACAAGATTTATGGTTTTAGTGGCTGAATTCGTATTTTTATTTAAATGGATGAATAGTTGAATACGGTTTATAGTTTATGAATGTTTAGTTTTAGTTTCGTACGTTTACGTTTTTATCTATGTAAAGTTTTTCATTTATCATGTGCATTGAGGTGTCTGGTGAGTGAGTGTGTTTTCAGGTGACTGATAAGAGTAGCCTAAATTAACAAAGTTGCGTAGTTTAGTAACCTAATTGAACAAGAAAAACTTTAGTAACTTAGATGAACAAATTCGCAAAGTTCAGTAACTTATTTGTATAATAAATCTTTAACAAAAGATTATTTTAAAATTAATAAAAATACAAGTCAGCTGCCAGCGTGCAGGCAATCGGGTATCCAAGGTTAAAAATAGTTCGGTCGCTAATTTGTCCGGTAACGATAGTCTAGTACCTTGTTTGCACAAAAACAAAGTTCGATAACTTAGACGAATAAAGTTGGAAAGTTTGGTAACCTATCTAAAAATGTGATACATGATTGAAAATGACCCGGTAATTTCTTTTGCTATTTCCCTTTAGTAAATAACAAAGTAACCCCTAAAAGCCAATAGAAATTTGTATTAGTCCATTCTAATACGAGAATCGAGAATCACATGTCATTTTTAGTGTATTGTTGGTTTTTAACTTTAACAACATATTACTCATTTACTTATTATCTTATGTCTAACGCTAAAATCAAATAAATGATATTACTAAACATTAAAACCTTAATAAAGTGACATTTATTTTGAACCCGTTGCAACACGCATGCTTCAAACAACTCGTTTCACAACAAAAAATATCAGTTTTGGACGTATTTGTTTAAGTTTACGTGCGGGCTTATTTGGTTTCGGCTTATATTTCATAAGCTCTAACTTTCTGACTTATTTTAATGTTTATCAACTGATATAAGTCTATCATGACATAATAAACTTACATAAACCCGAAAGTTACAAAATAAACCAAAAAAACAGAGTTTATAAAATATAAGCCGAAATCAGATGGAACTAATAAGCTTAAACAAACACCACCTTTATCAAAAGAGTGGTGATTGGCACATCAATTTTTTTTATTATTACACCATTTCATATAACACTGTAGTGCACAAAGAGAACACAGTACAATACTGTAAGTGAAATAATAAAAAAACAATAGTGTTCTAATCAAAATTAACAAAACAGATAATTTCATTAAACTGGCACCATAATTAACATTTTTTTTCCTTTTTCCCGCCAACATTGGCCCAAAATCCCCCAAATTAACAACACTAGGGTTTCACTTCTTCCATCCTGACCAAAATTAGGGTCTGCCATCATATCAAATGGCACCGTTAAACTGGAGGCAACACACGCTAATCCAAGCTCTGCTATCACGGGGCCCACTCAAAGAACATGACTTCCACTCCATCTTTGCTGACGTCACCGCCAAATCCAAAGGTCCTTCCTTATTACCCTTTTTATAATCACCATTTTAAATTAAATAAAATTGTATTATTATTATAATCAGTTTTAGGGTTCATGTGTGTTTGGGTGTATCAATTAGTAGTATGGATAGAATAAGGTTTTTATTAGGTGCTGTTTGTGATTGCTTATTATAATTGTTTTTTAAGCGGATAAGCAGTTTGAGTCCTTTTATGAGTTTTTTTTTTTTTTTTTTTTTTTTTTTTTTTTTTTTTTTTTTTTTCCGGGTTTTTTCAAAAGTTCCGTCTTGGTATGAGAACTATAAAAAATATCATCAAATGCAAAAAACTTTCATAAAGTGTTTCAATATGCACATTTTGATGTTTTGTCACATTAAAAATAGTGACACATGTCAGTTTTTGTGGTATGACAACACATTAAAATGTACATATTGGAACACTTTATGAAAGTTCGTTCCATTTGATGATACTTTTTATAGTTCTCGTACCAAGACGAGACTTTGTAAAAAGTTCGTTGTTATTTTATGATTAAACCCTTGTTTTTTCAAAAAAGAGTTTTTTTTTTTTTTTCCTCCGCAGGCGCACACATGTTTCCGGAAAAGAGTGTTTGATTTTTCTCTGATGATGTCTGCAGGCTCTCACGGACGTTAGTTTTTGTTTATTTTTAGATATATGAGGCAAAAATGACTTTTTACCACTTCAATTTTGTAGATTTTTTCAAGTCTGATTATTACTTTCTATACCTTAAAAACTTGAAAAAACCAATGTTGTGTTCAGTAAGCATTTTGAGATCGTTTCTTAAGCTTATGAATATGAGCATAAGCTGTTGGAATAAGCAATCCCAAACAACCTTAAGCAACTAACAACAATAACAATTACCATTCCCGTCAAAGCAGGGTATGGGGAGGTAGGATGTAACATAATTGTATTTGTTATACTTGTTTCAATGTTAGGGGTTTATTTGTATATTTGCTTGTGTGTGTATAGATTATTGTTTATGAATTGCATAAACGGGTTGTTCAGGTTACCCGGGGAAGGGCAGTCTTTGACTTAGATATACGCCGCGGCCTGACGCGGATGAGGTTTTCTCTGTTCAAGTTACTAGGGGAGGGTGAGTCTTTGATTTAGATGTACAAGGTCTAACCACGGTATCCATGTCACAGTTTCTGACCCTATCCCCGGCCACCTCCAAGTGTGTATCTAGTGAGGTTTCAACTTGAGATCTATTGTGAGGAGGTCAGATGCCTTACCACTAGGCCATTTGACGGTCCCTTAAATAATGGATTAGAGTATTTGGCTAACAATTAGAGGGGGGGGGGGGGGGGGGGGGGGGGAGTGATATAGGTGTTTTTCTAGAGAGAAAACGCAGTTTTGAGGAATGATATGTTCTGAAAACGCGACTCAGATATTCTTTTAGTAAAACTGTTTGTTGTGTTTTGAAATAGTAGATAACCGGTTTTGAGAGTGTTTGGGGTTGCATTTTCGAAACTGGTTAACTGGTTATGAATGAACGGAGTAGTTTTGATTGAGGGGGTGTTTTTAGAAAGCAGAATAGTGGATAGGCAGTTTTGAGTGTCTGGCCGAAGATAAGTGGCAATTTCTTAACACTCATAGACCACCTATTTCACAATATATCTCTCACAACTGTCTCCAATGAGACTTGAATCCACGACCTCTCTGTTGGTGGGGACACTCACATACCACTAGAGCAAGGCCTTGGGTATGTGATTACAGTTATTTTAGGGTGAAATAAGTTGTTTCTGATAAGTGGCTTGAGATTAATTTTTAGTTTTATAAACTGATTGTTCTTGGTGGATTCAAATTACTAGTGTAGCCTCAAGGTGAAATAAGATGGATTTGTTAAGCTGATTATCTACTTATAGGCTTAAGCATAAGCTGTTTGAATTAAGCAGTTTAAAGTTGCTTAATATTAAAAGTAATAAGCATGTTAGGAGTTTTAAAAAGCCATTTTAGAATAGACAAGGAATCTAGATGATGCTGGATTTATTTAATTTAAACTGTAATACTTTCAGTTTGGGGCTTGTTACGGTAATATGAAGTACCCGTTTTTAAATTGTTGATTATAATTTTGTCCTAGAGTTTGTATCATGTATATAATGTTAGATTAAGTTTTATTTTATGTTTTAATTAGTAATCAATGTGTGCTGAATCATTAAGAATTTGATAGTGCAATAGGAAGAAAGCTTTTTTGCTAGAATGCAAACAGGTTATTGGCAGGACCTTGATAGTAATAACATGTGAAGTTACATTATATTTTTGCCAAATAATTAACTCGGTTATCTTATTTATTTATATTCCGTAGTTTAAGGACAGTAATGAAATTCACAGCAACTATATTGAACTTCCATACCTTTTAGAGCTCCTTAGAATATTTGAAATGGTGTTGGTTATGCTTTTTTTAACTGCTCTTAAAGCTGTTTACGCTGTGTGGTACTGGATTATAAAAGGCCTAACAGACATGGTCATTCTCATTTTCAGATTCTCATCAACAGCTTTTCAACGACTATCTGCGGAAGATAAACATGGAGCTGTCCTATGTTCAGTTTGAGTTACGGGCTTGCAGAAACCAGTATGATGGCTGTGTGTATTATGGAGTGATCAACACTGTTTCAGATGAGCAGTCCAAGCTTGGAACGAAATATACTGTACCTCAGATTGCTTTCTATAAGGCCATTGTAAGTTGCTATGCACATATATGTAAACCAAGTAACCAACTCTGCATCGTTGAAATCACATACATATTGCAATTATTTATTTTAATTACGTCGACTGCATGCGGTTTTGAAGTAATGATTTGACTGAAGTTTAACGAAATGTGTTAAGTTCCTTAAATGATATCAAGTGTTTTATGCTAAGCAGATTATTATTTGAAACTAAGAAACAAAATAATAAACAGATAACAATTAGTCTCTAACCTTAATATATGTGCTTAAAGTATCAAAAAAAGTCGGTCTTTCACGAAATAGGCTTATTATAGACTATAGACTTTGGATTTAGAGGTTTCACTTATGTTCAACAAACACTGCTTGACCCGTGTAATGTAGCTTACTTGCAAAGTGTTATATCATCACTTTGTATTTATGTGATCGAGGTCTATGATAATGTAAATAGTAAATTGGTCTATAGTCATAGCTCTTGGATCGCATGGTTTTCAGGATCATACTAATATTTGGATATGATAAATGATTTGGAACAGATTGAAGCCATAGTCCAAGATTCCTCAGCGCAAGGTGCTATTTCCAATATCGAAGCTCTCAATCTTCGACTAGAAAACCAGGTTGCTATTTATTATTTCTACTAGCATGTATATTAAGAAAAAAAAGTGCCCTCATTGGTCTTTTGCAGGATGCTTTGATTTTGACCACCTTATAATTGCAAGCTATATATCACAATTGCAGGCTTCATCATCTCAAGCACCAGTACCTACAGCATTGAAGAATTTCTCAATGTCTCAAAAGGATAAAGCTTTACAAGAATTTGTTCAGGACCAATGGTTGTGTGACACCGCAGATGGTAAAATTGGACTTGGTGTTAGATCGTTCCTTGATCTCCGGAGTTGGTTTCATAACAATGAAGTTCCCCCATGTGATGTCTGCAATGAAGCTGGAATTAAGGTTCTATCTTCATTATTTTCTAAACTCTGTAAATCGAGATTCTCCATCGCCATAGCCTTTTTATATGCACCGATGACTGCATTTCGTTAAGCTCGAAATTTGTTGATCACGTCAAATTTTGATGCATCTTTTAGCTTGAGACCATAAATTTCTTGAAATGCAGTATATGGTATGAGAAGGGGTACACATGCCTAAAGATACGCCTGATGCTACTTGGTATCCATACATAAGTCCAAGGAAAGGGCCCGGTTTCTACACCATCATGGATGGACGCCAACAGGCATTAGGCATGTCATTAGGCATATGTATCATTTTATATATGGTAAAGCTGGGTGAAATATATCTGGGAACAAAAGATTGGGAATGAAAAACTAACTGATAATATAACTTATTTATATCCTTGTAGTTCCTTAAACTTCAAGCCCTGATTTAGTTGTGAGCTCTTAACTTTCCTTTTGACTCTTATGACTGACATTTTACTACCGTAACTCTTAGATGGAAAAAAATTTAACACATGTACTACTCGACCCTTTGATGAAAACCATGTGGAACTTCAACAACGCTTGTTACTAATACTAAATCAGCTCTAAATTGGGGTGTTTGGGATTGCGTCTGCAAAATGACGTTTAACAAAGCATGTCTCAACCTATCCTTTCAAAATTGCGTCTTCTCTTGAAGAAAATACAGATAGTTACTTTTTCATGTGGTTCGTCAGCTACACTTTTTATGCTACTTGCGTTTTACCAACCTGACAGGCAGATAATTTGCCTCAAAATGCAATCCTAAACCCTCTTACACTTTTTGCAAATATTACTCGAGCTTAAGACTCACCTCACTCGAACAACTTTCCGAACGACTTATGGTTATCTGCATCATATGGTTAGAGATTCATTAGGATATAACTTATGCTAAGAGTTTCTGTAGGTTTTTAGCATTTTGGTTTTTGTAATACCTACCACATTGTCTATTGATTCTACTTATATAGAATCATCACATGTTTATCCTAATGGCAAAAACTGGATGAAAAAGTTTTCTTTTGCTTTGTCAACATACATATGTTCACATATATCACTGCTTCTATTGTATCTAATGCACATCTTCCTTCATTTTCATGGTTACCAGGCAGATCTATGCCCGAATGATAGCTGTAATGTTCGAATTCACCAGTACTGTTTAAAGGCGAAATTCTCTTCAAGGGTAAATTTCATTTATTACTATTTTTTATAGCTAATTTAGTAATCATTGCTGATCATATTTGTAAATGCAGAACGAAAAAGTCTGCCCTGGTTGTGGGACACAATGGCCATACTTCATGGCAAAAGCAGAAGCCGTGGAGGAAGAAGGAGAAGATATAGATGTCAATCAGCCTCCTCCTGAACCCTTGGCACGAAAGAGGTCAAAAAGGTCCAGAGTTTTGGAAGAGGACGTGTCAAATAGTCAAGAGGGAGGGTCGAATGGTTCTTCTCAGGTTCATTCATCGTCCCATAAAAGAATCAGAAGCTCTCAAAATACTGTAGATGAGGAGTCGACTGGTCCATCTCAGAGCCAACCTATGACACAAGCAGCTCGCAGAGCGAAGGTTGAAGCATTAGAAGATCTTGATGAAGACAATGCTGGTCCGAGTCAAGTCACCAGGAGGGCAACCAGGAAGTCTACGCGGTTACACCGTTGATATTTATTGAATGGAAAAGTATCTTTTGCTGAATGATTTTGAAAGCAGTGTTAACGAGATTAAGACCATCCATGGGATCTGGTGTTAATGGTGTTGGCGACTATTTGTACCAGTGAAAGCTAGGATGTTTTTTGTTTGAAAGGTTGGTAAAAATCTATGTAGTTATTCGAATGATAGATGTAATTAAGTAGGTTAAGTGTTGATTAGTAACACTTACTTGTTGGGCAACATAAAGGTTTCTTGTTTGGAGTGGTATTAGTATCATTTGTTCGTGAAATATTACACTTAGCAAACCACGATAGGGATGGCAAAAGCACCTAAAACCGACGGGGAAAACCGAAATCCAAAGCGGTTGGGTCGGGTTTAGGGGCGGGTTGGCGGGTTTGGGTATTGATATATTTTTTAGCCGGGTAAGGGTTCTGGTAATACCCGCCCGATTACCCGTACCCGTATCCGTTTACTCGAATCTACATCCGCTTTATTGATATTATAATTAACTAGAATATATATACATTATATATCTAATTTCTTCCATTATATTTTTTATATACGTATCTCTATTACAAAAACATATTTTATTTTGTACATGAATTATTCAAAAGCATTAAATCGTTTGATACGATATTTATTTTCTTTAACTTTAAAAAAAACTGAATACATTATGGTGTTTTCCTTTATTTTTTCGGTAGATTTTAGTGTGACTTAATATTAATACTGTCATTTTGTCCTATATTATTCAATTGGGGATAACCAAAACCCACGGGGAAACCCGAAAAACCGATGGATAATATTAATCGGGTACCCGGCGGGTAATGGGGCGGATACGGGTTTGGATATTATAAACGGGTACGGGTACACTAAAACCCGCCCTGAACCCGACCCATTGCCATTCGTAAACCACGATATCTGGTTTGGGAAGTGATTTACACACTTTCATTTTTGATTTGCATACTCTAATCTGTGCTATAAACAGTTGTACATTTATTTTATCGTGCTTTTCGAATATATTAAAGTGTGCAAATTAAAAGTAAGGGTATGCCAATCAACTCTCGGTTTTGTTAAGTTTGATATTTCACAAACAAAAATGATACTATAAACATCATATTTATACAAGCCCAAATAAAAATAAAAATCAACTATAATTGATCGCTATGACAAACAAAATTTTATGTAAATCATAAAAAAAATAAAATAATAAATAAATAAATAAAAAATAATTCAAAGAAAATATTTTTTATCAAACCAATTTGCAGCTTCAATAATCATTGAAGTACGGCAAAGTTACTTTAGTTGGTACTTGTATGGGTTGCTACTTTTTCATTGTACAAATGTCATAACTTTTAACTTTTAGCAAAAATAATACATATGAGGATACAAAATATAAGCTGGATGAAAAAATTGTAGTATATATAATGAGCAATATCAAGTATATAAAACTTAAAACTTAAAGTTATGAAAGTGTCAAAGAGGAATTTGAGAAGTATTTCATGATATATAAATCATGTGTAAATGTAACATGATCATTATTCTAAATGATTTTGATGTTGTTTTTAATATAGATCATGGGATGGATATGATGCATACATTAATTGAAAATTTAGTGATCTTAGTTGGTTAATCTTACCATCAATCATTGAGGTTTTGATGTCATACAACACATTTGTTAAGTGTATCTTTGACTATGGATCAATTTTTTTACAATTCGTGTTTCACAATGTGTCTTAACATTTTGCATAAAAAAATGTGAATTACTTACAAATATAACATATCACCGACTTAAGTAAAATGTTGATTTTTCTTTTTTAGTGTGCACGATCAAAATATCTCAATGACCGTTTTTAATAGTTACTTTAGTCACCTCAAATATGTATCTAAGGAGGTTCGAACCACGATTTTTAACAACCGAATCGGACATCAAACCGGTTTTTCTCCAGGTTGAACCTCGTTTTTTTCGATTCAAACTGGTTGAACCGTTAAGTCTTGTCCGATTTTCAAAACACTTGTTTAAACGTTATACCTCTTGTATAAGACATCATATACCTGACCACAAAGCCAAGTTGGTAATTGTTATATAACCGACTAAAATGTTATAATAGGACACTTCTTAAAAATGCGGGCATCCTAAGCAAATTTATTACGCGATTTAACTCTTATATATCAGCTAAAACCGATCAAATAAAGTCAACCGACTAAAATGTTACAACATAATACTCCTTAAAACCGCCGCAAAAACTAACACAAGACTTCTAAACAGATTTATTACGCGATTTAGCTCTCACGTAATTAACTAAAAACGGATCAACATAAAGTCACTAGTGGGTCACTTTCCATATATCCAATCTAGTAAACAAACATATTAAAAGCACAACAACTATTACAACTTAACAAGTGACAAACCAACATTTGCACACTCTGACACTAGAAAAAAACAACAATCAAAAATCAAAACAACCCCCCTTAAATCCTCTTATTAGCTGTATCTTTATAATTGAACCCAACCCATTGACTTTTAGGGTTTCAATCAATTCATCAAATATATATATCAATACCATTTTCAACACATCAATTGAGTCTACATATATCAAATTAAACCTCCACGTCATCATAATTCACAATCAATTGGCTTCAATTTCGTCTAATTTGATTTCCCCCAATTTGGTTCACTTTTTGATGGGTTAATTGGGGGTTTTGTTTTGGGTTGTGGGTTTTCTAATTCCTTTCTGGGTTTTGCAATTCAAGGTTAGTTGATGAATCTTGCTGTGTTTTTTTGGGTGATTGTGTTGATTTAGGGGGTGTTTGGATTATAGCTTGTTTTCACTGCTTATCAGCTTATTGAGGTTTTGAAAAGCCTAATAAGCTGACTTTTTTTTAGGAATATGAGCTTATTAAGATAAGCTCATAAGGTAGGAAAAGTGGGCTTATTGGGTTTTTAAAAATCTCGATAAGCTGATCAGCTGTGAAAATAAGCTGTAATCCAAACACCCCCTAAATTTAGAATTGTTTGATTAGCTTGTGTAAGTAGTAAAGATGCTAGATTTGATAATAATAGTTCATGTGCATTTTTTGTGTGGTATGTGATTAGTCTTTTGATATAAAGGGAGCGTTTTTATTTAGAAAGTACGAGTTTGAGTATTACTGTTATTGCAAAATGAGCAATTTCGGAAAAAATAGAATCTTAAACTTTGCATTTATAAAGTTCTGTAAATCGTCCAAAATCGCAAATTTATGTATATGATGACAGTTTCGCTTGGTAATTTTATGTATTTATTAGAAATATGGTTGCTTTGTTATGATATACTAGAAAGGTGCCCGCGCAATGCGGGGGCGGATTATTGGGGTGAAGAGGAGGGAGGTGGGGTGGTGGAAAGTGGTTGTTGGGGTGGTTGTTGAAGTGGTTATAAATTGTTGGGGGTGATTGTTAGGGGTGGTTGTTTCCATAATTAGTATGTAAAAGTCTGAATTTTTAAGCTTTTCTAATTATAGAATAGTCCCAAATACATTATATAGTAGTATAGATGAAGGAGGTGTTTGTAAAATGAGTATATTATTGTTGTGTTTTCAAGTTTTGCAGATGATTAGTTTTAGTGTTTCGATTGATTAGATAGTGAGTTTTGGATAACTGGTAGGAGTAAATGCAACAGAATTGATGATCATTTTGTATCTATACAGGGGTCAATTTTACATGTAAATTTTCAAATATTCAAAATTCTGGAACACTTGAACAACCGATTGTGTGATTATAACAACTTCGAATGTCGCAAGCACCTAGAAGCACTATCTATTGCAGTCCCTATTGTCACTTATGGTTATCTGATCTGATTAATCCATATCACCTAGAAACATTTAAAACGCCCAAACACCTTCAAGAAATGATGGTTCCAAAAGTTAATTTATTTTGTACTTTTTAATGTACTTGGTTTTCTATCATAAACAAAGTATATTCCATGATAAATGCCAAATTGGAAGAGAATGTGCAAGTGAAACTAATTTTGGTTTGATTGTGGTTCGCAGGGTGCTAAGGAGAAAATAAGGTGAAACTATAACACCATCAAATATGGTTCCTGGAAGTAGAATATATCAGGATGTTACAGAATCTCGTGGTGATTGTGGTGTTAAATCATCAAACGTAGAAGCACGAAGTTGCCTGAGATTATGTGTATCAACTGGTGGAAGGCATGGAATGGCTTCAAATACACATAGTGCAGTTCATGAGCTACTCGAGTGTCCAGTATGCCTTAACATAATGCACCCTCCAATTCACCAAGTACGTTACCACGACTCAAACTGTGATAAACTACTCGTGTTTCTACGAGGAAGGAAAAAAATACAAGTATAAATCTATAGCTTTTGTCTTCATTATTGGTTAAAAAGGAGAGACCGGGCCTTTTTTTTTTTTTTTTTTTCAGCGCGCCCATCCAACTTAACGGAACTTTGAACATGCATATTACTTTCCATGTATTGTTTTTACTAATCATGATGTCTTGTGATTGAGCCATTGAAATTGATTCACTTTCTTTACTGATTCTATATATATATATATATATATATATATATATATATATATATATGCAGCTCCCGTACGATATTGCAACATGTAGCCATATGGGGAATTTAGTAGTTTTCTATATTATCAACTGGATTGTGAGTGTTATGCCACGGTTTGGGATGTATACCATCATGTAACGCCTTTTTAGCCACAGTAGCGAGCTGCGGCTCCACATACGCATTTGGTATCTACTCTGCAACCCTCAAATCAGGCCAATGTTACGATCAATGCACTCTAGAAAGTCTCTTTTGATCTTGGGTATTAAGGGCTGTATTGATAGTTTTGTTGATTTCAATTGTCGGATTACTCTTTCAAACGTAGCAGATTCTTATTCTGAACTTCACATTGAGGTTATTAATATCAATAAGTGTAGTTTTGAAGATGGTTATGCACAACACAATATCTTAAGGCTTAAGGCAAACAATGGCGAAGCTAGAAAATTTTCAGTGGGGGGTCGAGATCTAAATTTTTTTTTTCCTAACGCTATTTTTCGGGTAATACCGAAATTTTGGGGGGTCAAAACCGAATATACCGAAATTTTTCTACACGAAAACTATATATCCTCTACATCGAAAAATAAATTTCGGGGGGTCGGGCGCCCCCTCCCGCCCCTATGTAGTTGCGCCCATGAAGGCAAATGATAATGGCAATGAAGGAAAGCTTTTACTACTATTGGTTTATGTATTAGAGGTATTACTTTGATGTTATTGATAGCTTGTTGTAGTTTTATTAGTATAAATTTTGCAGTTTTTTGTACTGATGTTCAGCATATGGTTCTGAATATCAACACGATGTATTGATCTTTTCACGCTCTATTTTGAACATTACACGAACCACTTACCACAATATTGTATATCGTTAATTGTGTGCCGCTAGGAATTTCCGTTGCTATGCACGGGTACTCGCCTAGTATGTTAAACATGAATTTTTAATTTGTTTGTTGTAGGTTAAATGATTAAATTGATTGTGTTAAATTTTGTATGAAAACAAAGAATCCAATGCGTGGTCATGATGAAAGCGTAAATTCATTAAATAGAGGGATGTATCTTGAAGCATTACAATTTCTTAGAGATCATAATGAGGACATTAGTTTGGTTACATTAGAAAATGCTCCAAAGAATTGTATCTTGACATGGCCTATGATTCAAAAAGATTTAGTTGAGTGTTTTTCAAAAGAAATAGTTAACTGTATCAGAGATTGGTGATGACGTGTTTTCATTTTTAGTTGACGAGTCTAGTGACGTGGTTAAGAAGGAACGGTTGTGGTTTTGAGGTATGTTTACAAATTTGGACTTGTAAAGGAGAGATTTATTTTTATTATTCATGTGGCAAATACATCTTCTTTAACTCTAAAAGTTGCCATTGATTCTTTATTTAATGCACACAAATTGAGTTTGCAACAGGTAAGAGGTCAAAACGAAGTCTTAAATATCTTATATTTTTAGCAAGTTATTATTCTCTTATATGTAAACATGTTAATTAGATCATCTTTGAGACAGTTACGAGCACAAGGTTACGATGGAGCAAGCAATATGCGCGGTGAGTTCAATGGTTTGAAAGCTTTGATCCTAAAAGAAAATGACTCAGCATATTATGTATATTGTTTTGCTCACCAACTCCAGTTAGTAGTTGTGGACTTGTGGCTATTGAGAAAGGTGAAACTGAAACAGGAAGAGGGAAAAACCAAGAAGTTACTCTTACCAGGAGGATACAAAATGGGGTTGTCATTATAGAACCATCACTATTTTGATAAAAATGTTTCCAGATGTTCTTAAGGTGCTTCACTATGTTGAGGAAGAAAGTGATACTATCTTTAACTGTTGAACAACTTCTACTTTTATAAAGCATTTCAAAACACTTGATTTTGTGTTTTTATTGTACTTGTTGTTGCATATATTGGGGCTCGCCAATACACTTTCACGACATCTTTAGAAGAGTGATCAAACTATCTTAGAAGCCATTTCATTGGTAAAAGGATCCTAAAGAGCATTGCAAGAGTATAAGGCAACATGTTTTGCTTCACTTTTGAAGAATATAATATAACTTCGTTTTGTGGTAACATTGATATTGAGATGGTAAATATGGGTGACTTTCATTCAAGAGGCGAAGGGATAGATTTACAAATCAACATCATTTCGAGGTTGATATATTCAACATTGTTATGGATATGCAAATTTAAGATTTTAGAGATCGTTTTAGTGAGGAAAGCATCGATTTACTTAATTGTATACATATGGCGACGATGAGTCTACATGATTCATTTTCAAAATTTTGTATATCAAAGTTAGTGAAACTTAGTGAGACGTATCCGCGTGATTTTACTTATAAGGAAAAGTTAAGTATTCCTGCGAAACTTGTAGTATATTATCATATTATGCGTAATGATAAAGATTTCGTTAACTTGGATAGTATTGCCAAACTTGCTGAGAAGATGGTGGATAAGAAAAAAAAAAAAAAAAAAAAAAAAAAAAAAAGAAAAAAAAAAACATCATCCTTTGGTTTATCGGTTGTTGAAGTTGGCTTTTGTCTTACCTGTTGCTATCGCTACGGTTGAAATATGTTTTTTCTAAAATGAAGCTCATTAACTGATTTGCGTAATCGGACGTGTGATGATTATTTTAACGGCGCTTTAACTTGTGCTATAGAGAAAGAAGAACTTATTAATGTTAAAAATGAGAGAGTACGTACACATTTTTTTGCTATGGGAAGTCGTAGAATCACTAATTAGCGGGTAATATATTCGGTTATTTATTGTTTTAATTCAATTTTTAACTATATTATATTACGGTTGAAAAAAATTTGTACACCCAGTCATATTTAATTTGTTCCTGTCTCTGTCCTTTGATTGTGATAGTGGATAAAAGTAAATTAAGGTGTTTGGATTCGAGTTTATGTGATGCGGGAAAAAACAAAATATCAAACTTTTTACCATGTTTAGCCGGTTTAACCGACAAAAAAAAAATAATAAAAAAATAAGGCGGCCATATTACTATGAATCTTGAAGTATATATAGGTATAGACGAGTAAATTTTTTTAGTACATGTATTATCGTATGACATTTAGAAAATTACACGTCTATTTTATGGCTTAAACCTAAGTTGTGTTCAGTAAGCATTTTGAGATTGTTTCTTTCAAACTAATTATCTGCTCAACCTTATGAGTATGAGCATAAGCTGTTGGAATAAGCAATCCCAAACAACCTTAAGCAACTTACAACAATAAAAATTGCCAATCCTGTCAAAGCGGGGTATTGGGGAGGTAGGATGTAGCATAAGTGTATTTGTTATAGCTGTTTCAGTGTTAGGGGTTTATTTGTATATTTGCTTGTGTGTGTATAGATTATTGTTTATGAATTGCATAAATGGGTAAATGGACGAGGCTTCTCTCTGTTCAGGTTACCCGAGAAGGGCGAGTCTTTGACTCAGATATACGCCGGCCTGACGTGGATGAGGTTTTCTCGGTTCAAGTTACTAGGGGAGGGCGAGTCTTTGATTTAGATGTACGTTTTCTAACCAGTTAGTTGAATCTTTTTAATATTGTATATTTGCAAGTGTGTAGCAAATTTATACACATCTATGCATAGGTTAATGTGTCGAAGATCGAAAATTTAATTACTTGAAAATATAACGCACACTTATGCACATGATGAGATTCGAAATTTACATATAAAACTCAGTAAGGATGGAAAGCAAACAAAAACATGATGTAAAATTACCTGGAAAAATGGGTTGTACAAGTGGAATAAAAGTTTACAAGTTGGATTATTTTACAGCAAGTGACCAGCGCAGTTTATGGAAACACATGTCTACTTGGATTAAATAATGTCATCACATTGTAAATATACACTGCATACAGCTCACAATCTTTTTGTGCTTCTTTTTTTCATCCTTGCCATCCTAAAAAGTCAAACAATCTTTCGCGATCCTTTTCCAAATTTGAAATGGCTGAAATCGTTGTTAGCGCAGTCGTCACTGTGCTGATTGAGAAGCTTTTTTCTGGTGACTTGATGAAGCTTGCTCGATCTGAAGGAATCGATTCTCAGTTGAAAAAATGGAAGAATAGCTTGCAACTGATCCAAGATGTGCTTGCTGATGCTGGTCAGAAGCACATAACACAAAGATCTGTTGAATCGTGGCTACACGAGCTCCAGGATCTAGCGTATGATATAGATGATGTACTTGATGATATGGCTTTTGAAACTTTGCACAGAAAGTTGAATCAAGAACCACAAGCCAGTACCTGCACGAGTAAGGTATTGAAGATCATCCCAACTTGTTGTACTAATTACACTCCCCATAAGATCATGTATGGCCGTAAGATAAGCTCTAAGCTAGATGAAATTACCAGTAAGTTGGATGAACTTGTTAAAGAGAAAAATGACCTAGGTTTGGATCTTAATGTGAAAGTTGAAAGATCAAGACGATTGGAGGAAACTTCGTTGGTTGATATGTCCAATGTTTTCGGTCGGGAAGGGGATAAAGAGGCATTACTAGAGAAGTTATTGGTTGATGAGTCCAAAGTTAGTGTCGTGTCGATAGTTGGTCTGGGTGGGATTGGCAAAACAACTCTTGCAAAAGTTTTGTACAATGATGAGAAAGTTGAGGCTTACTTTGATCTCAGGGCATGGGTTTGTGTCTCTGAAGAGTTTGATGTATTCAAAATTAGCAAGGCTGTTTTTCAAGCTGTAACTGGGGAAAACAAAGATTTTGATAATCTAAATCTTCTTCATGTTGCACTTAAGGAAAAAATTTCAAAGAAAAAGTTCCTAGTTGTTCTAGACGATGTTTGGAACGAAGACCACGATGCGTGGGAACGCCTGAAAAGCCCATTTGTTGATGGGGCCCCAGGCAGTAAAATTATCGTGACCACGCGGAAGACCAAGGTTGCATCAGTTATGAACTCTTTTGAACCTTACAATCTGGAGGTTTTGTCAAATGAAACAGCGCTGTCTCTGTTTGCTAGATGTGCGCTAGATGAACCAAACTTTGACAAACATCCACCACTTGAAAAGATTGCTCGAGGTATCATTGACAAATGTGATGGTCTGCCTTTGGCTTTGGTTACACTAGGGAGGGTCTTGAAGACAAAAAAAGGAAATGAAGGTGATTGGAAGGAATTGTTGAATAGCGAGATCTGGAATTTACATGATGCAAGTGGTGTTCTTCCAGCTCTTAGACTAAGCTACTACGATCTCTCTCCGGATCTAAAGCAATTGTTTGCTTACTGCTCCTTATTTCCGAAAGACTACTTGTTTGACAAGAATAAGTTAGTCCTGCTGTGGATGGCGCAAGGTTTTCTGTCTCAATCAGTGGAAAACAAGTCAATGGAGAGTTTAGGTTGCCACTATTTCGAAGAGCTAAAGTCAAGGTCGTTTTTTCAGCATTCGGCGAATGATGTGTCACTATACACAATGCATGACCTGATGAATGACTTGGCCGTGAGTGTTGCGGGAGAGTTTAACTTTATGTTGGATGATAAGATTGATGCAAATGGTAGGACCGAAGTTTTTGAGAAGCTGCGTCACTTTTCGTTTGTAAGTCAACCAAATCTGGTGTATAGAAAGTTCAAGGAATTACATAGAGCTAAATGCTTGCGAACGTTCTTATCGGTGTGGGTTGGTTTGGGACGTGTCTCTGTGGACGTTATTCTTGTTGAGCTGATGCCTCAATTAAAGTTCCTAAGGGTACTAAGTTTAACTAATGGTTCGATTGAAGAGGTACCACAATCCATTGGCGGTCTCATTCATTTGCGATACCTCAATTTTTCAAGAACAAACATCAAACAAATACCAGAACAAGTCAGCGACTTGTATAATCTACAAAGCTTGTTAGTTCGTGATTGTAGAAACTTATCTACCCTGCCAGTAAGTTTTGTAAAGTTAATAAACCTGAGACATCTTGACATTGGTGGTACTCCATTGTTGAAAAAGATGCCCTTAGGGATTGGTGGGTTGACGGCTCTACAGACTCTATCTAAGGTTTGTATCGAAGGAGCTAATGGGTTTCAAATATCTGAGCTTAAGGACCTATTAGATCTTCAAGAAAGACTTGCCATTGAGGGGTTGGACAAAGTGAAAGATCAAACACAAGCAGAGGATGCCAACTTACAACGAAAGAAGGGTCTTGACGATTTGGATCTTGAATGGAGTGATAACTTTGATGATAATAGGAATTCAATGGTTGAATGTCAAGTACTTGAAAGGCTAAGGCCTTATTGTAAGTTGCGAAAACTGAAGATTTTGTTCTATGGGGGATTAAAATTTCCCAGTTGGGTCGGGGACTCCTCATTCGATCAGTTAACAGAGCTTGTATTAGAAGGGTGTCGAAATTGCACACACTTACCAACACTTGAGCAACTAAGTTCACTTCGGAAGTTGTCTGTGAAAGGAATGCATGAGGTGAAGACTCTGGGTCCTTTTAAAGGAATTGCATTTCCATCTCTTGAAATTTTAGAAGTTGAGGATATGCAAGGTTTAGAGATGTGGTCAACTGATATTTCCTTTCCTCGTCTTCATGAAATTTCCATAAAAAAATGTCCGAAACTTGATAAGCTAGAGAGTAGCATGGAATCTGTTAGAGAAGTGTGGCTTGAAGATTGTAAGACGCTAGAGAGTTACAATTGTCCAAATAATGTTGAGAGGTTAACGATATGGGGTTGTTCTTCAATGTCATGCTTGACCTTCTCAAACTCGCACAAGCTCCCGTCCTCTTCGGTGATTCTTGACATTCCAGATAAAGGCTGTGATTATCTGAGACCCTTTTCCAATTTTTGCCTAAAATATCTTGATATTTATAACTGCAAGAATCTAAATTCATTTCCTCATGAACATTTGCAAAGTTTAACATCTTTGGAAGAGATGGATATACGTGATTGTCCAAACATGGACTATTCGTTTCCTTGTGGGTTGTGGCCTCCTAATCTAAAGGAATTAAGAATCGGATGCTTAAAGAAGCCTATGTCAGAATGGGGGCTTCAAAATTACCCAACCTCGCTTGTTACTCTTAGATTATATGGCGAAGATTCAGGAGTAGTTTCATTCGAGGTGGAAGAAAATGCGAGCAATGCTACTTCAAAATCTTTTCTTCTTCCGTCATCTCTAACTGATCTATGGGTACAAGATTTTACAGAGGTGGAATCACTCTCAGAAGTCTTACAACACCTCACTCGCCTTGAGAAGCTTCTAGTTTATTCATGCCCGCAACTTAGAGATCTGCCAAAGTCAAGTTCATCTTTGAGAGTAATTGTGTAAAGATAAATGCATCCCAGCTGTATCCCACATGCATTAACATCATGGTATGTGATTATTACTTTATTACTCTTGTAAATTCATGTGTTGACTTATTATAAATATATGGGCCTAGCCATTGCATTACATGTATCCTTTATATAATAAAATAATTGCATTATTTCCGCAAAATCTTTCTTATTGAAAAAAAATAGACTAATAGAAGAGCTCGATTTTGCCACATAATCAAAATCAAGCAATATGATTAGAAAGTCAAAATTGAATTGTTTTTTGTCAAACTTTAATAAATTTGGTGGACAAATTTGGTTGAGAAAAAAACACATAAAAATATTTGTGTTAAATTTGTGAAAACAAAAACTTAAAAAAATAATAATAAAATAATTGAAGTAATTAATAAAACTTTAGTGGTTAAATTTTACATAATTAGGGATGAGCATTTCGACCCGAATCACGAAACCGAACCGGAACCGTACCGGTACCGTTCCCGATATACGGTACGGTACCGGGACTACGAAATAAGGTGAAAAAAAAACCGGGACCACTAATTCGGTACGGGACCGGTACCAAATCGGGAAATTCCCGAATAAAAACGGGAAAAACCCGATGAAATTCCCGATATACGGTACGGTACCGGGACTACGAAATAAGGTTGATGTCACGGCATTTTTGGTTAAATTTGACTCATTCGGCCAGTTGTCCTTATGTTTTCGTTGTATCATTGTTGATACAGATGAAGTTTAGTGTTATGTGTACTGCGCTCTAAGGATCGAAATGTTTTTATTTTTATAAAGAAATTGTTGAGCTGTGATATTGACTGGTTACGTGATTGTCTTACACGTTCCCTTCTTGAATATTATGAAAGACTAGCTTGATATTGAGTATTGATAACTTAAACTATGGAAAACGTACGTACCTTTATTCCAACGATTTTATTTAGAAATTTGATTGTTAGCGCAGTTGTGAATGTGCTCGTTGAGAAGCTAATCTCTGGTGACTTGATAAAGCTAGCTCGATCTGAAGGAATCGATTCTCAGTTGAAAAAATGGAAGAATAGCTTGCAACTGATCCAAGTTGTGCTTGCTGATGCTGGTCAGAAGCACATAACACAAAAACCTGTTGAATTGTGGCTACACGATCTCCAGGATCAAACATTGACGATGTACTTGATGATATGTGTGTGCTGCTCTAAAGAGTGTTATTGATGCCTCTATGTCTTTGTGGGATGAAGTTGTGTGATTTTGTACATTAGGACTAATGTGGTGGCCAGATTTCCTTAATTTTTTTATTAAAGGGTAAATAGGTACACACAACCGCATCATATGCGCCAGCAGCTAATCAAACTGCTTATCAACTTTTTTGCAAGTCATGAAATCGAGTTTTAAAACGCAAATCCAAACACCCTTTAAAAGGTCTAAAATGGAGTTAAATTTTTGGAGTCAAAACTAACCGCTCCTTTTCCACCATGGGCATGATGAGTACACACAACCGCATCATATGCACCAGCGTTTAATGCAGCAGACCTCACGGCTCCTATTTCATCATCCGTATCAGTCGAGAATCTATTTACTGCTACCACAACATTCACACCATAAGCCTTCGTATTCTTAATATGCCTAACCAAATTGGCGCAACCAGCTTCCACAAGAGCCACATTTTCAGTGACATAAGCAGAGTCGAGCGGCTTCCCTGCAGTGACCGGTGGGCCACCACCATGCATCTTAAGAGCCCGAATAGTCGCCACTATAATCGCACATTGTGGTCTTAATCCACTATACCGACACTTTATATTCATAAACTTTTCGATTCCTATATCACTGCCAAACCCTGCCTCTGTGACAACAAATCCACCAGGGCCTACAAGTTTCAACTCGATTTTATCAGCCAAGATGGAAGAGTTCCCGTGAGCTATATTAGCAAACGGGCCCGCGTGAACAAAAACCGGGGTGTGTTCAAGAGTCTGCATTAAAGTCGGGTTGATTGCATCTTTCATTAGTACACTTAATGCACCTCCAACACCAAGATCATCAGCAGTAACAGGATCCCCGTCTCGACTATTACCAATCACCATTTTCCCGAGTCGATCCCTCATGTCGGCTAATGACGTTGTGAGGGCTAAAACCGCCATTATTTCACTAGCAACTGAAATGTCAAACCCGGTTTCCCTCACCATACCTTTCTCATCCGGGCCTTGACCCACAGTTATTTTCCTTAAAAACCGGTCATTTACATCCATAACTCTCCTCCATGTAATGGTTTCAGGGTCAACATCGAGTCTAGCAAAGCGTTTGACTTCTTCTAAGTTAAGATCTTCGGGTTTCACTTTGGTGATACCCAGCTTTTTTAAGCGTCTATACATAACATCATTAAATGTCCCATTACCATTTTTGTTGGGTGGACATAAGCGGTTAAAAAGGGAGTCATCAGATTGTGTTGATTCATGAAACATACGTGTGTCGATGGCGGCAGCTAGAAGGTTATTTGCAGCGGTTATGGCGTGGATGTCCCCTGTCATATGTAGATTAAACTCGTCCATTGGGATGACTTGACTGTAACCACCGGCAGCTGCTCCACCTTTGATACCGAATGTTGGCCCTTGTGATGGTTGTCTAAGGGTTGTAACGACCTAACAGAACAAGTGACATACAAAGATCATAAATTTAATCAGTGGATCACCATATATAATGTGTATTAACAGAACTAAGTTACCTTTTCTTATCAAGAAAGACACGTTTTACCTTTTAGGATGTGTTGTGTACTGAGTATTAAAAAAGATTACACAATTTGAAATAATAATCACAATCATATAATTAGTTGCAACAAAATCAGTTGCAACTTAAAAATGCTGTTAGTTTCATAGTACCCAAACACTAGAAACTCATTAGTTGTAGCTTGAAAACGCAATAATCCGGTAGTGTACTTTAAAAACAATAACAAACACCCCTTAAAGTCACTTGAAATAATGTGTATCAGCCAGTACACAAGATATATGTATATAAAATTTAACCAAAATGTGTCACTTTTTGTCACGAAATAAAAGTTTTAACATTATGTATATCAACAAGTTCCGAAGAAATCTTTATTGAAATAGTATTAAGCAAAAGTGTTACCTTTTTATCAAGAAAAGCTCCCAAAGCTTGACACAGACCAACAGTGGTTGTAGATTTGCCTTCTCCTAGCGACGTTGGTGTTATTCCTCCAACAACAACATAGTATCCGTCTTTTTGTCCTTTAAGTTCATCAATCACGGGCAACAAAATCTAAAATAATCATACAAAAAAACGACAAGATCATATATTACCACTTGTTCACTTCAGTTCTGGTACAATTCAGATTCAAAATGACACCGTGACAGTATTCTGTTTGACTTTCTATAAAGTCAATACACTTTGTAATTTAAAACCAAATCCATGCCAACACAAAATCTATACAAAATTTTGTGGGCATAAGATGGCAATATCAACACATCAGTCCAAAATAAATTTCAAGTGTAAAATTCATACCATTGACAATATTGTATCTGATTTTATATGAAGTCAATTGGGTTGACTATTTATAGTCAAATCCTTAACCAAAATCTTTTTAAAATTTTGTGGATAATATCATAACATTATGATCATCTTAGTCCTAACACATTTCAAATGAAATTTTACCACTGACATTATCATCTTCTTCCTTTCATATACTCAATGGACTTTTTCGGTGTTCGAACAAATCTCTAGTAACCACCAATTTGATACTATAATGGGCAAAAATAGCATTTTTATTAAGTGAGTGTTTGGCGAGTGCTTATCTCACTAATAGTAGCATTTATGTATAGCAAAGCTCCTTCTAGTTATCTAATTGCTTACGAAAAACTAAACAATGTTAAGAACCAAATTTCACTAGGTGTGTTTAAGAAAAATTAAACCAACGTTAGGAACACAATTTTCTGGACTATGTGCATTTTGGAAAAATCGATGTTTTCTTAATAAAAATTAGCGCTGCGTCACAGAAATCCATGGTGTCCCTTGAAAACAGGAGTATTCACCCTGGTTCTGTCCATGGTGGGGGGTATATATATTGTAAATAGTGGGATTGTAATTCAACAGGTGATACAACTTGCAATGTAGTACTCATTGCATTCATATTGTAATATTTTCTTTTCTGAATATTACTCAATGTTTATATAAACTTCTTATATATCATGCAAAGGAAGGTAAGGCAAGAGTTGTGAGTCGATAAAAGTGACGTTAGAAAGTGGGACACTTGTTTAACTAGATTGATACGTGTGGTTGGTAATATTTACTTTACACAATGCTCCCCATAGTTTACACTATACTACAAAAGATTGAGTTTGCTTAACATAGTTTCAGGCCCTATTAATTGGGTAAGGATCCAGTGAGAAGAAAACTTAAAATGAGAAGGATGAGAAATAATTATAACCACACATTTGAGATGCATCGACTTGATTTAGATGCATCTCTATTTATTTAGATGCATCCCAATTAGTTTCGAAAGTGATTTTGAAGTGAAAACGATGCAAAGTAGTACTAACAACAAATTTGACCCGCAGAGGACGAAAAATGTAGAGGATTCGTCCAACTTGGTGAAATGCATCTAATATATGTATATGCATCTAATTTTTTGCTAGAAAATATATTATGATGCATCTAAAAGACTAGTGATGCATCTAATTCAAGTCGATGCATCTCAAATATGTAGTTATAATTATTTCTCATCCTTCTCATTTTAAGTTTTTTTCTCATTTGATCCTTGTATTTATTCCCATAAATTTGTAACCGCCATGACTTTTCAAGTTTCCCTCTCACCATCATGACTTTTCAATGCTCCGATCACTTTCGTTTATTTCGAGTTTTGTTTTGCCCTAACTTGCTTAGATGTCTTGTTGGCTAATTTTGAATTTATTATTATTTTTCCCTAAAATTTGACTAATAATTGTAAGTCGTAATAATGATTTGTTTCGATGATCATAACCAATCGTAATGCTTTACGTGTAGCGATTCGATACTAGCCGTAACGCGTTTTGTAATGTTGATTTTGATGATTTTAGCTTTAGTTATGTGAGATACATTATTAAAACAGGAGCATGTACATTTAGGTGATAAGTTTCTCGTGTCAGTTTGGTAAATAGCTTTAGATTGAGTGGTCCAATAATTAGATTGTTAGGCTATTCCCCTTATAGTGGCTGCTGAGTTTGATCAACGCCTGTGATTGGAGTGACAGTTACCAGTTTCCTTAACCGTCTCTCACTTTTTGTTTCAGCATTTATAGGTGTACACCTATAAATAGTTTTATATTTTTCGGTATGGACAACTTATTCGTTCAACGGTATCTTACTCTTTTTGTTTGGGACTTGGTGGTGAGAGCCAATGACAGCGATTGACTTAATTATTGAGCACAAAGATGAACATCCTAATGGTCTTTGCCTTTGTATGCGTAATGGATGATCATTGATATCTATGTTACTTGTTGATTAGTATGAAGTTGTAGCATTCTGTTTACAGGTGTAGGTTAGGCATTAGCTAAAGAGTTCCTGAAAGCAGGCGATAATGTTATAATATGCTCAAGGTCTGGTAACTACAAGCTTGTTTAAATGTAAAATCTCAGCTTCAGATTATTCTTTTAAACATCTAGAGGTGGAAATTTTTAAACGGGTCAATTCGGCTTAACTTCATTGGTAATGTGCCAAGCTAGTTTTATCTAAAAAGGGTTAAAATGAGATGGGTCGAGAGGGTTAAACGGGTCCAAAATTGGTATTAAGGTTTAATACATGTTTACAATGTACCGTTGGAATCAAAAGAAGTTAAATATGAATATGATTTTTGTATCATTTTCAGTTGATACATTATTATTTTATACAGCTGAACGGGTTGAATCAACACTGCAGGATTTAAGGGCAGAATTTGGGAATCAGCATGTGACACTCGTGTTGGGAATGATGTGAAAAATCTAGTTAAATATGCGCAAGACAACCTCCAATACGTGGATATATGGGTACTCACTTTCATCACCAATTTCATTTGTATCAGTAATTATCATACATGTCAATAACTATTGATTATTACCATACCTTTATCTTCTTCTCTTGCACAAATCTTTGATGAATTCAGATTAATAACGCAGGATCAAATGCATATAGCTTTAAACCTCTAGCAGAGGCTTCGGATGAAGATCTCATGTGAGTTTCTTTGTTATATTATACAGTATTTCTTTCAATAGCTAATTATCACTTTGTTATTTGATAATTAATAAATAATGTTCTATTTCACAGAGAAGTTGTGACTACAAATACACTTGGTTTGTTGATTTGTTAACGGGAGGTAATTCACTTTGTTATTACCACTAAGTTCCCCCGCCATCATGGCTGCTGATAACTATAAAACTATCTGGATGTTGGAACTTGGAACATCAGATGGCCTGCTTTCCAAAGAAAATAAAGTATTATTAAGCTTAATATCAGTGGCAGATAGGCTATTAATGATATTGCTCTCGAGACTTTCTTTTATATGTAATGGGTACTAATAACCTTTCTAAAATTGCAGTATGTGAGTATACATACAGTACATGGTTTCCTCAACGTTTGTTCCGACACATACTATCTGTCGCTTTTTCCGAAAGAATTCTGGCATATACTAGTTACCGAGTACCGACCATTGATTCTACGACAAACTATGTCCGTTACAAATCCGTCGGAAACCGAGTTTTTTTTGCAAAAATGGTGCTATTTTTATATTTGCTTGTAAAAATGGATTTTTTTTTTTTTTTTTTTTTTTTAAGTTGTCATCAAAACCAAAATTCCTTAATAATATATATTACGAATTCGACTTGAAAGCCTTCTTCCTCGACTAACACTAAATCTTCATAAAATGTTTGCTAACCTTAGACATTAGTCTCAAGGAGTTATGAATAGTGATTTAAAGAGTCATGTTAGCGATGTATCAGATAATGACACCAAAGACACGGTTCATATAGATGTTTGGAGTGAGTTAGAAAACAAAGTTCGGTTGGGAATGCAATTTGAAAGTAAGAAACAAGTGAAAAAGTTGTAATTACATTTTGGTTGATCATTCAAAATAGTGAACAAACAAGTGAAAAATAGTTGTAACAAACAACAATATCTTTCAGATTTTACTCCACTTTCTCATGTTGATTATTGGTTGGATTCAGGGTGGAAGATTAAAGCAAATGACTAGAAGATTTAGTGTTAGTCGAGGAAGAAGGCTCGTAATGAGATGCACGTTCGTCGTAAATTGCAACGTAAATGTTTTGGTTTTGGTGTGTCGAGAATGTTGGCATCTGGTCTTGAATTTGCTTATGACTTTGTTGGCTTTTCATTTTATTAAACACGTAATGATTTTGTAAATATGTTCATCAAATGTTTCAAATGCTTAAAAAACGTTTCATGGCCGTCGTCAGCGGGTTATAATAGTTTTTAATTATTTAAAAGTGGTTGATATGGTACTTTTTGCATCTATATTGTTTTAGCATCCATTTTATGCCACTAAGCCTTTTCTATTGTTAAACCAATATTTATTTAGTTATTTATATGCCATATAGCTGTTATGAGAAAATGCTTGTAATATGTGATAATGAAGGTGAAGGTGATGACGTGGCAATGATAGCCGGAAAGGTTGCCGAAATCCGGGTTTGAAAATAAGAAAGATGAAGATTGAAGAAAAAAAGGTATTTTAGTCAAATTATTTAATAAGTTGTTCATTTTGTTTAAAATCGTAAGTATATAAGTGTTAATGGATTTTCGGTATTTTAGTCAAATTATTTAATAAGTTGTTCATTTTGTTTAAAATCGTAAGTATATAAGTGTTAATGGATTTTCTTAAAGTTCACTAGTAATTTCAGTGCATTTTGATAAGTATATTAGTTTTTTATGGCATTTGCCAATAAAAATATAACGTAAGGACAAAATTAGGCATAAGTTTAGGTCTCAGTTTAGGTCTCTCAATCATTTCTTATAACAATAAGGGTATATAATGAAGATTTCATGAAAGAATAATATATATACAAGCTCATTCATAAGCTAAAGGTTATATTTGAAAAGTTCATATACTAGAGACAAACTTGGTGGTCCAAAATACCAAAATGACTCATATTTACACTTAAAAAAAAAAGAAAAAAAAATTACAAGTACATATAAAAATAGCACCATTTTTGCAAAAACTCGTCGGACACCACTTATACCGACGGATTTCCGACAGAAATGGCCGTCGTTAAAGACCAGTTGTGTAGTGTTCTCATGTCTTTATCAAATCCTTTATAACCCGTTCGCCTTTACATGTTTTAACCTGTTTGCCTTTTAGAATAGTTATACAACCCTAATCATGAAATGAAATTATATAAACATATGCAATATTTTTTATGCAATAAAAGTAAAGTAATTAGACGATTTAATTGATCAATTTGATGCAATAAAAGTAAAATAATTAGACGATTTAACTAATCAATCAATCCATCACTGCAACACGCGGGTATTTAATACTCGTTGAGCATACACTACAAGAAAAAGACCTTTTAGTGACACCATTTTTAATGACACACAAAAAAAGTGTAAGTGAAAGTACATGTTTACTTACACTTTTAAAAAAAAGTGTAAGCAAAAGTTTAACTTTTACCCACACTTTACATAAAATGTAAGCAAAAGTCTAGTTATGCCTACACTTTTAGAAAAGTGTGAGCAACAGTCTAATTTATACACACATTTTTTAAAAAGTGTAAGCAAAAGTTTAACTTTTACCCACACTTTACATAAAATGTAAGCAAAAGTCTAGTTATGCCTACACTTTTAGAAAAGTGTGAGCAAAAGTCTAATTTATACACACACTTTTTAAAAAGTGTAAGTAATAGTCTTACTTTTACCCACATTTTTTAAAAAATATGAGCAAAAGTCTAATTTATACACACACTTTACTTAGAGTGTGAGAAAAAGTGTAGTTTTACTCACACTTTTTGAAAAGCGTAAGTAATAGTTTTACTTTTACATACACTTTTTAAAAAGTGTGAGCAAAAGTTTAATTTACACACACACTTTACATAGAGTGTGAGAAAAAGTGTAGTTTTACTCACACTTTTTGAAAAGTGTAAGTAATAGTCTTACTTTTACCCACACTTTTTAAAAAGTGTGAGTAAAAGCATAGTTTTTCTTAAAAAAATGTTAAAATTCTAACTTGTATCTGTACTTGTTGAAAATGTAAATACGAGCCCCCGTTTTTGTTTACAAGATCGTTAGATTTTAAGTGTATTAAATCAACTGATAACCGAAATGACCGGTTGAATGGCCGGAAGACGGTTTGAGCGAACAACCTGGTTGAACCGTGACTGACCCAATGGCTCGGCCGAGTCAATTAAAAAACCGGTTTCTAAAACATTAGCTTTTACTCTTCAAATTTTTTAACAAAATATTTTATAAAAACTTTAGCACTTCTAATATTTAACAAAACTATTTTTGACAAAATATTTTATAAAAAAACTATTTGATTTGACATTTTATTAACTCTGTATAAAAAAAACTTATTTGACATTTTAACAAAACTTATTGATTTGACTAACTAATTTTATTAACACATCTGATTTGACCACATCTAATTTAACCGTTTATTAACTTCACCCAAACCATTTTCCCCAATTCTCTCATGGGGACTATCGAAGCTCAATCACATCTGATTTAACCGTTTCCCCAATCACTCAATCGTCACCGCCAATCGAAGCTCAATCCTGATGGAGTGCTAGAAAGAAGACTATCGAAGCTCAATCCTCTAATCGTCACCGCCAATTGAAGCTCAATCCTCGTCACTCAATTCGGTAAGCTTATGAAGCTCATCCAATATTAAGTGTAGCTTGTTGTGATATCTATTAAGCTTATGAAGTTGATGACGTATTGATGTTTATTTTTTGAGTAAGATTTAGAAGAAAGACGCGAGTTGTTACAAGTTTTGCTTATATAAGTGAGATTTAGGCGATTTG
The DNA here is from genome assembly GCA_030686995.1 of Artemisia argyi. NCBI lineage: Eukaryota > Viridiplantae > Streptophyta > Magnoliopsida > Asterales > Asteraceae > Artemisia > Artemisia argyi. Next base: position 36,050,095 of record CM060685.1, on the reverse strand, counting down.
TATAGGCGATTTGAGTAAGATTTAGGCGATTTGTATAGGCGATTTGAGTAAGATTTATATAAGTGAGATTAACTTGAGATTTTCTGGCTTATATAAGCTTATCATGTCATGATAAGTTTATATAATCTCACAAGTCTCAAAATAAGCCACAAAAAGTGAGCTTATGAGACATAAGCCGAAAACTACTTAAGCCATAAGCCCACTATATAAGCCGAAACAAACACCCCCACAGTTTGTTGGCGGTTTAGTTTCCACTTAGTAGTGATATAAATAGAACTTAGTTAGTGGCGGTTCATATGTTTAGACTTTAGAGTTGAGTCTAAAACCATAAAATCACATACTCTGTCTATGATTATTCTGGAAATGAGGCTTGCTTTGAGTTTGGTATCTGATTTAGAATTTATGCGCATTTGTGTAACTTTGGATTATGGAATTTTTAATGTGCGGAATTAGTCAGTATGGAGTAGCATATGTATCTTGTTTCATTTGTGAATGATGTTATTTAGGAATTCATTTTGATATGTGAAGAGATCAAAATTGGTGATATTTCGTTCTGATATAAAAATATAAACCTACACTAGCTGTTATGTATTTAAAAATGATGTTATGGAATATTTTAGCTGTTATGGAATAGGATTATATTATATCTCTAAGAAGTTCCAGTTAGGTAAATAGATTTTCAATTGAATATTTTAGCTATGAAATCAACACCGATGGCTCGGCCAGCTCAATCGCTCCTTAAGTAGTTGGTAACGTATTAGAGGGTAGTAGATCAATTGAATGGTAAAATACCTTATCTGTTACTGATCGGATTAATGTACATAGCTGATTGTGTATTGTAGGTTAGTAGATCAGTTGCACGATAATATACCTAATTTGGTGTTGATTGAATGAATCTAAGTAGCTGAAGTTTAGTAGATCAATTGAACGGAAAGTATCTTTTACTGTTGACCGGATGAATGTAATTATCCTTTGGATACTGCTGAGACTTTCAAGGATCTAGAAATGACATTATGCCGTTCCCTTCAGGAAGAACCTGATTTGCGTGGAGTAATATGCTCTAGTCTACAGATTCTCATTCGGCAAAACAAAAAAGTAAGTGAATGGGAAAATGACCCATCCTCTGGTAAGGAACTCGGCATATGTGAGCAGCGAGCTGTTTTACGCTACACTTCAGAAGTTGCAGTATGCAATCTTGACGTGTTAAGATCCTCTGCACGTGAGATACTCTCTACACTATCAGGAGTTTTCGTCAAATCTTCTAATGATGATGGCGGATGTTTGAAGGTAGCTTGATTAATCAAGTATTTGCTTTCTATCGATTAACTATAGATGATTCTATCTCAAATCTGCATGATATGTGTTCTAATTGATTACACCATCTGCTTTTTTACATTTGAGATATCCAGTTCTATGGAAGTAGACATCTCATCCAACAAAACTTCACTGTCGCAAATGAGGTAAATGTCTTAATTTTTATAACACTTTGATTCGAATTATATTAACATATATATGGCATACTCATATTTTCATTCATTTGCAGGGCACAGGCACTTGACTTGGCAATCTCGCTTTTACCAGGCTTAGGTACGTCGGAGGTTGATGCTTTATTTGAATTATTAATAAGACCGGCATTGAAGGTTAGCTGATCTCCATTTCATGCTAAAAAATCGAGTCTTGTGGGTAAAATTGATTTTCTTCTGTTTGATTGATAAGACTTAACGTGATATACATCTGATTAAAGGATGCTGAAAGTTCAATTCAAAAGAAAGCTTACAAAGTTCTTTCAACAGTTTTAGAGGTATTGACTTTGATCTTTCCTTTTGGTTTCTTCTAAGTTTCCATCGTAATGAATTCTTTTGCTAGACAAAGAACTTGGGTTTGGTCACACTAGTACTAATTAAACCATTGGAATAATCTTGATGTTTTGGTTGGAACTTAACTTTTTTTTGCTTGGACAACATGCTGATGGTTTCACAGAAAGAACACATAAAGATTTACTCGAGCTGATGTTTGAAGTGATGCATTCATGTCATTTTTCAGCCAAGCGGCATAGACTTGACTGTTTGTATTTTCTGGTCGTCCATCTCTCAAAGGTAACAAACGGCATAACTGTATTTCTTCAAAAAATCTCATACAAGTGCTGCATAAACTAGAAACAGGTTGCAATAAAAAGACTTCTCTTGCAGGAGGGATCTGAAAAAATGAAGCATGAGGTTGTTGCTTCGTTCTTGACCGAAATTATTCTTGGACTTAAAGAGGTACTATTAAAGTCATGCTGGATCCCCATGTTACAAGCTTATAATATATATCTAATAGTAAACTTACATACTTTAGACTGTATTTTATAGGCTAACAGGTTGTATTGATTATGTATATGGTTTACAGGCTAACAAGAAAACAAGAAACAGGTCATATGAGATTATTGTCCAAATTGGTCATGCCTGTGTGGATGAAGAGAAAGGTGGAAACAAGGAGAACTTGTATAACTTTTTCGACTTGGTAGAGAACTTTCCTGAAATAACATCTTGGCTCGTTTAAATTATGAATAAGTGATTTTCATTTTTGTTGCTATTGTGTTGTAGGTGGCTGGAGGTCTTGCTGGTGAGACCCCTCACATGATCAGGGCAGCGGTGAAGGGCATAGCTCGTTTGACTTACGAGTTCTCTAATTTTACTGTGTTTCTCCTTCAAAAAAGAAAAAACAGAGAAATAAATAAAGTATATTTATTATTAAAGCAATCTTCATTCAAGCATTTCTTTCATTCAAGTTATTCTCTTTCAGTACTTTTGGTTATTGAAACACTTTTTTTGTTGTTAAACAATTACAGGCTTTAGTTGACTCCCATGAAAAGAAAGTTGATGATACTGATAAAAGATTTGAAGAGACGAACAAAATCAGTGAAGAGAGTAAGCAAGCTTTGGATGCAGAGACAGAGATTATGCAGTTAAAGATGGCTATGCAGAGGTATGAACCAATTAATTTAGTCTTATATTCTTATGCAAAGACTCTTGATTAACCATTTACTGTGATCCTATATCTAATGTTTTGATTCTGTTACATATGTGCATAACCTATGTTTGGATATCCAGTCTTCAAGAAAAAGTTTCTGACATGACATATGAGAACCAAATTCTTCGACTAAAGAAACTTGGTGATACTGATAGAACATTTGGAAGAAAAATCACTAAAGAGACGCTGAGTCAAGCTGTGGACGCAATGACAATAAATAAATTCAGACTGTCCACACAGAGTCACAGAGACAATGAGGGTTGACTGTCAGCATATCGTTCATGTTTTGCACATCAGACATGTGATTGTTATCTATTCTAGTAAAGTAAACGATTTGTAAATGGAGAATCACAGCTTTTGATGTATCATCAAGAGGGGTTTTACAGTGGTCAAATCCTTAACAAAATCATCTGATGATCTGATCCAGGTCATTTATGGCTCTGTATTACTTAACCATGACCGTAATATGTGAGTTTACATTTCATACTTTATATGTTTTCAGAAATATATTTAGTCCAGATTATAGTTTTTGCAGTTTTGCGTAAGTGCAGGTTGATAGTGCATATAGGGTTTCAGGCCTATACGGCGTATTCAATATTTATTTATTTTTCCAGGCGTTTTCATTAGTGCATTTATGTTATCAAATATAATATACACAAAGGACTGACTCAGCATATCACGTCGTCCTAGCTTCAGTCGTAAATCTAGTATTCTCAAATTCCTATCACGTCCTGCAAATGCAATTACATTTACTGAATAGATCATTAGTTTTTCAGTTTGCCCGTTTATATGTTATATGTCAAATATTTGATGTAGTAAAACATGATGACATCTTGTTGTATGATTGCATATTGTTTATTATGTTGGTAATTTTATATCTAAATCATATAAAAACATTTAAGAGCAACGGAAAAGGTCATCGTATATGCTTTTCCTTTTCTTCTCTTGTTCTCGTTTCTTAGTTAGGCCCAAGAAAGTGGATCCATGCATATGATTAATTAAATAATAACAATTATTATGCCTTTTTGTTACGCCCTAAAAACAACTATAAATTTTTTGAAAACACCCACAATTTGAACTATTACAATCAAACTAATTAAATTTGAGAACATACAATAGTATAAGTAACATACATAAACTCAAAAAAAATTATAAAAACAATGTACCAGGTCCCAAAAATGAAAGCTCGAAACATACACAAGATAAAAACATTATGTGAATGGAAGCCAATACGCTGTATTCATTTGTTGAATACGCCGGACCATTAATCAATATATCGTATACTTTAGATTGTATACGCCGTATGACCTTATACTCCGTATATAATCAAAAACCAAGCATATCAGTTGATACGCTGTATTCACATGGTGAATACGCCGTATCAACACCACTACCCAATACGCCGTATCCAAACCTATGGATACGCCATATCGATGCACCAGCACACTCTTTACAGAATCTGTGCAATAAATGCAGAAAACCCACAAACACAACCAAATGCAAACTGTGATAAACAAAACCTGTACATTATTTCTATTATAACCATATCATTACATACACATGTTCCCCTTTCGTCAGCGGGTCAAAATGGGTAAAATGACATGATGCCAAACACCCTTTCATAAATAACTATGACATAAACATTAACAATCCAACTTCCTAACTTAAACTAGATCCATGACGAGAACGTAGGGATGAGCATGGTTCTGGAACCGGTTGGAACCGGAACCGGAACCGGTGGATCCAAGAACCGATTTTTCTGAAAAGTGGGAACCAAGAACCGAACCGAGTATAGTTGTTGGTTCCGGTTCTGGTTCCGGTTCCGGTTCTTTTGGATATATCCGTATAGGAACCGATTTTTTATTAAGCTAATAAAGAATAAAAAAATTAAACTTTTTAGGAACTTGCAACCATTTACATTAAAGGAAATAACAATTAACAACTAAACCATAAACTCAAATAATCAATCATTCCATAGTTACTTTCACTTGTTCATGTTTTTAACAAAACAATAATGCATAACAATCCGGAAAACAAAATGAAATAACTTAAAACTTTGTCCATCAAAATAACTAAGAGCATTTAGAGTTCCACAGTTTGTTTCTCTTTGTCTCTTCTGGTTAGTTTCTCTAATTGTTTTTCCATATCCTTGACAATCACATCGTCTTTAATAAGATCTTCAACATCATCCCAATTAATTTGCGTTCTCGACTTTCATAAGATCTTCAACATCGTCTTTAATAAGATTAATTATTGATTTGTGAATGAACTAAAGATTAGGGTTTAGAGTGTTTTACTTGATGGCTAGTAGGGTTTTTTTTTATGATACGTAGGATTTGATTTTGATTAATATTTTGATAAGAAGTAAAAAAAAGGAAAATTTCATGTATATCCTTGAAAATTCCAAAAATTTCATATATATTACTAGTTTTTAATGCATAAAGTACAATGCATTTAATGTATTCAAAGGATATATATGAAATTTTTGAATTTTGTAAGGATATGAATGAAATTGCCCAAAAAAAATTACATATTTTTATAATTATTGGATATCTGGTTCCGGAACCGAGAACCGGTAGAACCGATCCGAACCGATCCAAGAACCGAAAAATCTCAAAATCAAGAACCGAAACTGGAACCAATAGTTCTGGTTCCGGTTCGGTTCTTTATGGTTCCGGTCCGGTTCTTAGTCCGGTTCCGATTCTTTGGTTCTTTTGCTCGTCCCTACGAGAACGTATCAACATAAACCCATGAACACAAAATGACCCATTTAAACAAAATATACCAAAATACGAAAGAAGACTCGAGCGGCTTCCAACCAAAAGCTAAGCTACTACAAACACTTCAACCTACGCCTTATCCTTACCCTTGCTTGATTCTCCCGTACCTATAATCAACATCATAAACTATTGCTTAGTAATTACATAGTAAGAACAACAATTTCAATCACAATTTAGGAGCAAAACTATAACACATAAACATACTTTATCATAAGCATATAATTATGCTACCATAACATATACATAAGCAATGAATCCAAAGCTAACTATAACATGCTCCATAACTATAACATACCAATCATAAAAATCATAATTTATACTATAACAAGTTCATCACTATTGTACTTAATTACCTTAATTCACCAAAATAGGTTCTACTTGAAAATAATACAAGTTCTTCTCTTGCTTCCTTCTTGATTCCTATAAGGGTATTAGCCCCAGTTAGTATCTAAATCAATAATCTGATGACAATTAACAACCTTTAACCTTATTATCAAATTCTACTTCAAGAACCCTAATTTATAATTTAACAATTATCACTTAGCCTTGTAGTAGGTTTGTGATTAGGAGCTCTTAATATCTTATTTCACACCTTATTCTGGAATCAAATTACACCAAAATAGGCTTGCTTCTTTTCCCCCTCTTTTTTCTTCTCCTGGAACCGACCTAGCAAACACACCCCTGTAGTATTCTCTGGACATGGGTCAAAATATTTGATTGGTTGAAGGGTGGGAATGTGGACGTATTTACACTAGGAGATATCTTTAAACACAATGGGTTTCGCTCACAATCAAACGAGAACAGAAAGTGGTGCAAGTGGTGATATGGGTAACCGGATACTTCATTTGGAAAGAACGTAATAATCGGGTTTTCAACAATAAGGTTACATGTGTTAACAAGATAGTACAAGATATTCAATGTTTCACAAACACATATAACAGGAGCACCCATCTTCACAGATAACTTATGGTGTGGAAGGCCAGACATTTTGATCGTATTTAAAAATTCAGTAGAGTACATCAACTCGTTATGGTTGAAATCAATATCTAAATCTGAAACAGTATCTGAACAATAATAAACGTTCTCTCTACCAGGTAGTATCGACATCATTCGCTCATTCAATTTGTCAACCTCCTCATGGGTTGGTGCAAGTATCGCTCGATCTTGAAAATAAGATGGATCCCAAAGATTTTGCTCCCAATTCTCGTAAGTTTCTTGTATCACAGATCCTACATGATCGTCAAAATCGGGTATGAGCATTTTTTCGGGAAATTCAACCTCGGTGTGGCCGTCGTTGGTGCCACCTATTTTCCCATCACCAATATTCGATATCCATTAAATAAATTCCTTAATTTGTGTTGCATAACCAACACGAAGCCTCATATTCTTTGTGAGCTTAAGAATAGTGCAATGATTCCACAAATAAGACTTATTTAACGAAGCATGTATAACATCTTGCCTGCTTCCATTTGGAATAACCAGGAGAATTTGCCGAAAATCGCCCCAAAAACAACTTTTCCACCAAAAACCTGATCAGAAACTGCCATATACGTACCTGTTCAAAAGACATACGAAGATTAGTAAATGAAGCACTATAATAGAGCATGCTTTTAAGTAATGAAAATGTTTTTTTTTTTTCACTTGATCAATCTTTTTGACACTAAATTTCTAATATTATTTTATCCTAAAACATTAGTTGTTAACTACTAATATTCTTCTATTCGTATCTATTAATCAATCCTTAGGGTTTTTTTTTTTTTTTTTTTTTTTTTTTCCCCTAAACATTACAATTGTTTTTATTGTACTTTAATCAGTTCGAATAAGATTTTATAAACAATGAATGAAAATGGTTCTTTTTGACAATTGATCATGGCTGTATTTTCACATACTCACTACTTATTAACAGTTACTTAAAATTCAGAACATTAAGAACACATGATTATACCTAAATTTTTCCACAACTAAATTTCAGTACACTTGCATATTTTTTAGAATCAAAATCACAAAATCAATAACATTATAATCTTTTAGAATAAAAAACAAAATAACATCCCTAACCCAACAAATCAATTACATCAAGATTTTCATATCTCCTTCACCCAACAATATAACAAGCATAGTTACATGTTTTTTTAATGGCAAAATAGAACTATATTAAACGCCAAATTTAAAAAAAAAAAAAAAAAAAAAAAAAAAAAAAAAAAAAAAAAAAAAAAACTAGAATGTCTAGGCGTCAACAAGTTAAAATGACTAATATGGTCATTTCAAAAAATGGAGCTAAATTTTCAAATGGAATAATGGGTGGCTTATATTGAGCCTCATCTTATCTTTAAGTTTTCAACAAGATATAAGTCTATTACTGTGGCACCTTTCACATTATCTCCAAACAAACAATCATTCATTTTCCAAATTCTAATGGCTGAAATAGTTGTTAGTGCTGTCGTGAATGTGCTTGTTGAGAAGCTAATCTCTGGTGACTTGATGAAGCTAGCTCGATCTGAAAGAATCAACTCTCAGTTGGAAAAATGGAAGGATAGCTTGGAACTGATCCAAGCTGTGCTTGTTGATGCTGGTAAGAAGCACATAACAGAAAGATCTGTTGCATTGTGGCTACACAAACTCCAGGATCTTGCTTACTACATAGACGATGTACTTGATGACATGGATACTGAAGCTTTGCGCAGAAAGTTGAAGCAAGAACCACAAGCCAGTACCAGCATGAGTAAGGTATTGAAGATCATCCCGACTTGTTGTACTAATTACACTCCCCATAACATCATTTATGGCCGTAAGATAAGCTCAAAGCTAGATGAAATTACCAGTAAGTTGGATGATCTTGTTAAAGAGAAAAATGACCTAGGCTTGAATGTTGATGTGAAAGTTGAAAGATCAAATAGGACAAATAGACGATTGGAGGAAACTTCGTTGGTTGATACGTCCAATGTTTTCGGTCGGGAAGGGGATAAAGAGGCATTACTAGAGAAGTTATTGGTTGATGAGTCCAAAGTTAGTGTCGTGTCGATAGTTGGTATGGGTGGGATTGGCAAAACAACTCTTGCAAAAGTTTTGTACAATGATGAGAAAGTTAAGGCTTACTTTGATCTCAGGGCATGGGTTTGTGTCTCTGAAGAGTTTGATGTATTCAAAATTAGCAAGGCTGTTTTTCAAGCTGTAACTGGGGAAAATAAAGATTTTGCTAATCTAGATCTTCTTCATGTTGCAATTAAGGAAAAACTTTCGCAGAAAAAGTTTCTAGTTGTTCTAGACGATGTTTGGAACGAAGACCACGATGCGTGGGAACGCCTGAAAAGCCCGTTTGTTGATGGGGCCAACCCTGGCAGTAAAATTATCGTGACCACGCGGAAGACCAATGTTGCATCAGTTATGAACTCTTTTGAACCTTACAATCTGGAGGTTTTGTCAAATGAAACAGCGCTGTCTCTATTTGCTAAATGCGCGCTAGATGAACCAAACTTTGACAAACATCCACCACTTAAAGAGATTGCTCAAGGTATCATTGACAAATGTGATCGTCTGCCTTTGGCTTTGGTTACACTAGGGAGGGTATTGAAGACAAAAAGAAATGAAGGTGATTGGAAGGAATTGTTGTATAGCGAGATATGGAATTTACCTGATGCAAGTGGTGTTCTTCCAGCTCTTAAACTAAGCTACTATGATCTCCCTCCGGATCTAAAGCAATTGTTTGCTTACTGTTCCATATTTCCAAAAGACCACTTGTTTGACAAGAAGAAGTTAGTCCTGCTGTGGATGGCGCAAGGTTTTCTGTCTCAATCAGTGGGAAACAAGTCAATGGAGAGTTTAGGTTGCCACTATTTCGAAGAGCTAAACTCAAGGTCATTTTTTCAGCATTCGGCGGATGATGTGTCACTATACACAATGCATGACCTGATGAATGACTTGGCCGTGAGTGTTGCTGGAGGGTTTAACTTTATGTTGGATGATAGGGTTGATATAAATGGTAGGACCGAAGATTTTGAGAAGCTGCGTCACTTTTCGTTTGTAAGTCAACCAAATCTGGTGTATAGACAGTTCAAGGAATTACATAGAGCTAGATGCTTGCGAACGTTCTTACCAGTGTCGGTTGGTTCGGAAGATTTCTTCACAGAATTCTGCTCAGTGGACAATATTCTTGTTGAGCTGATGCCTCAATTAAAGTTCCTAAGGGTACTAAGTTTAACTTGTGGTTTGATTAAAGAGGTACCACAATCCATTGGCAGTCTCATTCATTTGCGATACCTCAATTTTTCAAATACATCCATCAAACAAATACCAGAACAAGTCAGCGACTTGTATAATCTACAAAGCCTGTTAGTTCATGAATGTAGAAGCTTATCTACCTTGCCAGTCAGTTTTGTAAAGTTAATAAACCTGAGACATCTTGACATCGGCGGTACTCCATTGTTGAAAAAGACCCCCTTAGGGATTGGTGGGTTGACGGGTCTACTGACTCTATCTAAGGTTTGTATCGAAGGAGCTAACGGGTTTCAAATATCTGAGCTTAACGGTCTATTAGAACTTCAAGGAAGACTTGCCATTGAGGGGTTGGACAAAGTGATAGATCTGACACAAGCAACGGATGCCAGCTTACAACAAAAGAAGGGTCTTGATGATTTGGATCTTGAATGGAGTCGTAACTTTGGCAATAATAGGGATTCAAAGGTTGAATATGAAGTACTTGAAAGGCTAAGGCCTTATTGTAAGTTGCGAAAACTGAAGATTTTGTTCTATGGGGGATTGAAATTTCCTGGTTGGGTCGGGGACTCCTCATTCGATCAGTTAACAGAGCTTGTATTAGAAGGGTGTCGAAATTGTACACAATTACCAACACTTGGGCAATTAAGTTCACTTCGGAAGTTGTCTGTGAAAGGAATGCATGAGGTGAAGACTGTGGGTCCTTTTAAAGGAATTGCATTTCCATCTCTTGAATCCTTAAAAGTTGAGGATATGCAAGGTTTAGAGATGTGGTCAACTGCTATTTCCTTTCCTCGTCTTCATGAAATTTACATAAGAGGATGTCCGAAACTTGATAAGCTAGAGAGTAGCATGGAATCTGTTAGAGAAGTGTGGCTTGAAGATTGTAAGACGCTAGAGAGTTACAATTGTCCACATAATGTTGAGAGGTTAACGATATGGGGTTGTTCTTCAATGTCATGCCTGACCTTCTCAAACTTAAATAAGCTCCCGTCCTCTTCGATGATTCCAGATAAAGGCTGTGATTATCTGAGACCCTTTCCCAATTTTTGCCTAAAATATCTTGAGATTTATGACTGCGAGAATCTAAATTCATTTCCTCATGAACATTTGCAAAGTTTAACATCTTTGGAAGAGATGACGATATGTAATTGTCCAAACATGGACAATTCATTTCCTTGTGGGTTGTGGCCTCCTAATCTAAAGGCTTTAGCAATAGGATGCTTAAAGAAGCCTATGTCAGAATGGGGGCTTCAAAATTACCCAACCTCGCTTGTTACTCTAGTATTATTTGGCAAAGATTCAGGAGTTGTTTCATTCGAGGTGGAAGAAAATGCGAGCAATGCTACTTCAAAATCTTTTCTTCTTCCGTCATCTCTAACTTCTCTATGGGTACAAGATTTTACAGAGGTGGAATCACTCTCAGAAGTCTTACAACACCTCACTCGCCTTGAGACGCTTGGAGTTGATTCATGCCCGCAACTTAGAGATCTGCCAAAGTCAAGTTCATCTTTGAGAGTATATGTGAGATAAATGCATCCCAGCTGTATCGCACATACATTAACATCGTGGTATGTGATTATTGCTTTATTAGTCTAGTAAGGGTATGTTTGGTTTGTGGGGTTTGGTGGGGTCTTAGGTTAGAAAATGTAAATCAATTGTTTGTTTAAGGTTTTAGGATTCGGATTTGGGCTTCATCCCAAATTTTAAGGGTTGAGCTAAGGGCACGTTTGGTTTGTAAGTAGGTTTAGAATTAAATTTGAATTTGTGTTGGTTTGAAATAAAAGGAGAGGAAAGAAAATGATTGATTGATTTAGATTATATTTGTTTTAAAATTTAAAATATATATTAAAATTAAAATTACTAATTTTAAAATATAAAATAAATATATTATAATGGGTTGCGACTAATAGAAAAGCGTAGTAGACAAAAAATAAATAAATAACAAAAGTTATCATATTTAAGTGGAATAGATATATGGGTATCAATTTAACATTTCATTTTATTGTGGACCACAGCCCGTAGCCCGTTTGACCCGCAGCCCGTGCCCGCCTGGCCCGCGCGTTTTGCCACCTATAATTGTGGTGGGCCCTTAATGAACCAAACAACAAAATACATAATGTATTTCATTCTCTCATTCCACACCAATCAACCAAGCGGATTCTAAAGTTGGGTAGCATGCCTACTTTTCTAACATATATGGGCCCATCTCAATTTTATTCATCTTGCTCCACTCATTCTTTATATACTCGTAATTATTTTGTAATTTATATTTAAAATATAAAATAACTTTTTTTTCTCTCTCTCTCCTACCTAAAATCCTAATTCTAAATCCTAAACCACCTACAAACCAAACAGGCCCTAAATTCATGTAATTTATAATGATATTGGATATGATATGTGTTCGCAGATCATCATCGGTTGTAGAACTGTTGCAAGGATTATCAAAGTGGGTGAAGAGGGCTTCAGATCGAGTTGGAAAAGAACGGCTAGTTATTTCAGTTATCGACTTTCGAAACACTAGTTGTAGCTTCTTAGTCTAGTTGATGTCACAGCATTTTTGGTTAAATTTGACTCATTGTTGATACAGATGAAGTTTAGTGTGTTATGTGTACTGCGCTCTAAGGAAATGTTTTCATTTTTATAAAGAAATTTTTGAGCTGTGATATTGACCGGTTATGTGATTGTCTTACACGTTCCCTTCTTGAATATTATGAAAGACTAGCTTCATATTGAGTTATTGATAACTTAAACTATGGAAAACGTACGTACCTTTATTCCAACGATTTTATTTACAAATTTGATTGTTAGCGCAGTTGGTGACTTGATGAAGCTAGCTCGATCTGAAGGAATCGATTCTCAGTTGAAAAAATGGAAGAATAGCTTGCAACTGATCCAAGATGTGCTTGCTGATGCTGGTCAGAAGCACATAACACAAAACCTGTTGAATTGTGGCTACACGATCTCCAGGATCTAGCTTACGACATTGACGATTTACTTGATGATATGTGTGTGCTGCTCTAAAGAGTGTTATTGATGCCTCTATGTCTTTGTGGGATGATTTTGTACATTAGGACTAATGTGGTGGCCAGGTTTATGCCTTGAGGCATAACGAGATAATTTTATCTCTTCTACTTATGAGAGTGAACTTGTTTGTTGATTTTTTCCAATCTATTTAGAAGATATGAAAATAAAAAAGCAATTATGCAAACTCTTCTTTTGTTTTTACTTGAAACAAATGATTAAAGTAAAAGAGTAGGTCATACATATACCTACATATATACAAAAGTTTCATGAAAGACCTTTAACCATCCCAGTAGCAGCATCGAGATCAATGTCATAGAAACAAGGTCTGGTAGGAAGGCCAGGCATGGTGCTCGTGGTCCCAACCAACGGATAAATAAAACCCGCCCCAATGCTTGCTCTTACATCCCTAATAGGCAACACAAATCCGGTTGGCGCTCCTTTAGCAGCAGGATCATCTGAAAACGAGTACTGAGTTTTTGCCATACAGATGGGAAGTCCCGAGAAGCCTTGTTTGCTATACATTTTAATCTGTTTCTCCGTCTGCAAGAAATACCGAGAGAAGTTACATATTTGTCCCTTAAAGTCAAACGTGAATGAAAATTTTGAGTACCTGTTGAGAGTATTTGACACCACTGGCATCGTATGATGTTGCTATAGCTTCTATCTTGTCTTCTATACTTGCTTCTAAAGGATACAAGAATTTAAAAGGCTCTGTAGCACTTTCGCAAGCCTTTTGAACCGCAATCCCAATGTCAATCTGATAAGATCGCGTGAAAAAAGCTTAGCGAGTAATACTTAGATAATCAGAGTCCTAGTATCTGACACGTTTAATTCTTTTAAAAATTATAGGGTGTTTGGAATTGCTTATTTCAGACAATCAAACTGCTTAATCTGCAAAAAAAAACAAATAAATAATAATAAAAAAAATAAAAATAAAAAAAAGAAGAAAAATAAAATAAAAATAAAAATAAGCACACACACAATGCCAAACACCTGCTAATACAGCTTATGTTTTCCTTAATTTTTTTATTAAGGGTAAATAGGTACTTTTGTTCTACCTATTAGATAATCAACATTTTTGCAAGTCATGAAATCGAGTTTTAAAACGCAAATCCAAACACCCTTTAAAAGGTCAAAAATGGAGTGATAATTTTGGAGACAGAACTAACCGCTCCTTTTCCACCATGGGCATGATGAGTACACACAACAGCATCATATGCACCAGCAGCTAATGCAGCAGACCTCACAGCTCCTATTTCATCATTTGTATCAGTCGAGAATCTATTTACTGCTACCACAACATTCACACCATAAGCCTTCGTATTCTTAATATGCCTAACTAAATTGGCGCAACCAGCTTCCACAAGTGCCACATTTTCAGTAACATACCCAGAATCAAGCGGCTTCCCTGTAGTGACTGGTGGGCCACCACCATGCATCTTAAGAGCCCGAATAGTCGCCACTATAATAGCACACTGTGGTCTTAAACCACTATACCGACACTTTATATTCATAAACTTTTCAATTCCTATATCACAGCCAAACCCTGCTTCCGTGACAACAAATCCACCGGGGCCCACAAGTTTCAACGCGATTTTATCAGCCACAATAGAAGAGTTACCATGAGCTATATTAGCAAACGGGCCAGCGTGAACAAAAACCGGGGTGTGTTCAAGAGTCTGCATTAAAGTTGGGTTAATCGCATCTTTCCTTAGCACACTCAATGCCCCACCAACGCCAAGATCATCAGCAGTAACAGGATCACCGTCTCGACTATTACCAATCACCATTTTTCCAAGCCGCTCCCGCATGTCAGCCAGGGATCTGGTGAGTGTTAAAACCGCCATTATTTCACTAGCAACTGAAATGTCAAACCCGGTTTCCCTCACCATACCTTTCTCATCCGGGCCCTGACCCACAGTTATTTTCCTTAAAAACCGGTCATTTACATCCATAACTCTCCTCCATGTAATGGTTTCAGGGTCAACATCGAGCCTAGCAAAGCGTTTGACTTCTACGTTAAGATCTTCGGGTTTCACTTTGGTGATACCGAGCTTTTTTAAGCATCTATACATAACATCATTAAATGTCCTATTACCTTTTTTGTTGGGTGGACATAAGTGGTTAAAAAGGGAGTTATCTGATTGTGTTGATTCATGAAACATTCGTGTGTCGATAGCGGCAGCTAGAAGGTTGTTTGCAGCGGTTATGGCGTGGATGTCCCCTGTCATATGTAGATTAAACTCGTCCATTGGGATGACTTGACTGTAACCACCGCCAGCTGCACCACCTTTGATACCGAATGTTGGCCCTTGTGATGGCTGTCTAAGGGTTGTAAGGACAAGTAACAGCACAAGTAACAATTAAAGACTATGAATTTAATCAGTGGATTCAAATACATTTTTTTTAAACAGTACCAAACACCCCTTAAAGTCACTTGAAAATAATGTGTATCAGCAAGTACGCAAGATATATGTATATAAAATTTAACCAAAATGTGACGCTTTTTATCACAAAATAAAAGTTTTAACATTATGTTAGTGTGGTATTATGTATATCAGCAAGTACCGAAGAAATATTTATCGAAATATTAAGCAAAGTGTTACCTTTTTATCAAGAAAAGCTCCCAAAGCTTGACACAGACAACAGTAGTTGTAGATTTGCCTTCTCCTAGTGGCGTTGGTGTTATTCCTCCTACGACAACATAGTAACCGTCTTTTTGTCCTTTAAGTTCATCAATCACGGGCAACAAAACCTAAAATAATCATACAAAAAAACCGCCAAGATCATACATTACCACTTGTTCACTTCAGTTCTGGTACACTTCAAATTCAAAAATGACACCGTGACAGTATTTTATTTGACTTTCTACAAAGTCAATACACTTTGTAATTTAAAACCAAATCCATGCCAACCACCAAATCTATACAAAATTTTCAAGTGCAAAACTGATACCGACAATATTGTATTTGACTTTATAAGAAGTCAATTAGGTTGACTATTTACGGTCAAATCCTTAACCAAAGTCTCTTAAAAAATTTGTGGATATATCATAACATTATGATCACCTTAGTCCTAACACATTTCAAATGAAATTTTACCATTGACAATATCTTCTACCTTTCATATACTCAATGGACTTTTTCGGCGTTCGAAAAAATCTCTAATAACCACCAATTTGATACTATTCATGGGCAAAGATTGAATTTTTATTGAGTGTTTGGCATTGCGAGTACTTATCTCACTGATTGTAGCATTTATGTATAGCAAAGCTCCTTCGAGTTATCTAATTGCTTACGAGTCATATAATAAGAATTTTTCACCAAATGACGATAGCCTAACCGTATAAGACGGTGAGATTCTCCCCAACCTAGAGGTTTTGGGTTCAAGTCCTATCCGAGCATTATGGTGCAAGAACCAAACCAGTAGAAAATTTGACTAGGTGTGTTTAAGAAAAACTAAACAATGTTAGGAACAAAATTTTTTGGACTATGCATTTTGGAAAAATCAATGTTTTTTACAAAAATTAGCATTGCGCCACAGAAATCCATGGTATCCCTTGAACCCCAGACCCACCCTGGTTCCGTCCCTAGTGGGGTGTATATATACACATCTCATTTTGGGCCCTTATGTCATACTAGTAATAAACTTATATAAGCCTAAATGTTTCAAAATAAGCACAAAAAGTAAGCTAATGAAATATAAGCCCAAAACCAGATAAGCCATTATAAGCTGGCTATATAAGTCGAAACAAACACCAACTAAAACTACTTATCAATAATCACCCACATTACCACAAAACTAAAAAAACAACCAAAGAGAAACACAAACCTTAGCCTTATACTTGCCATAAAGATCAAAATGATTATGACCAAGGTTAAGTTTCTTAGCAATATGAGCAATGTGAAGAGGCTTTACAGAATGAGCAATATCTATATAAAGTTGGCACAGGTGATACAACTTGCAATGTAGTACTCATTGCATTCATATTGTAATATTTGCTTTTCTGAATTTACAATCCTCGTGTTTTTTCCACTTTATGTGTTGGCATCTCTTACTTGGGCATTTTATTTTGCCATCCGTGAAACCTCGAGATCGACTAAAACGGTCTGCCTGTTTGACGAACTCCTCAATTCCCACTTCAAAATCAGGAGTGCCCATTTTATACATCCACTCACGGGAAGATCTCGAAGCCATCAGTAATGTTCTTATAGGATACGAAACTCAACAAAAGATTAACACTATCCGCCCAAATGGATTCGTTTATAAAAAGTAGTGGGAGCTCAAATAATAAAATGGCAGCATAGTAACATGAAGTATTTTAGATCCATGGATGCTAGATGAAAATTACCAAAAGGAATAAAAAAAAAACGTCACAAAGTACCTACATGCATAAAACACAAGAAAATTAGTTACAATATCCCATTTGACAAGACATACATAATATTTAAGAAGTATTGTGTACACCAATGATAAAGTAGCAGATGATATCTTTAAAAGAAGTATTGATATCTTTAAAACGGGAAACAAGAAATCCAAGTATAAATGTATTCTATCACGTATAAACCATTAAGTTAAAAATGATATTCTATTTGTGTACTTGCACCAATATGTTAAAACACAGAGTGGGTTCAAATCCCTATGTTAAACAAATGGAAGTTGTACCACCACATACATACCCCACAAGGCCACAACAATTTACTGACACTGGTAGTGGTAGCAGTAGTGCAGGCCAGACTGATAAGATGTGTATATAAATAGTGATAGTTATATTTGTTGCAGAAAGAAGCTTCTGAAATGGTGTACTACACAAATATCAAGGAACTTAAAATCACTTTTACACATAGTTAGAAATTTGATGTGCCTATACATTACACAAATTGGAAACAAGGTTTCCATAACTGTATTACTACTGTCATAAAACCTAAACAAACTGTTATTCCAAATTAGTGACAGTAGGGAAATCCTTACTGGAGACGAGTCTTGTTTGGTATTGCTTAGTTCAGTGTTTCACTACTTCTCATGGAGGGTATTAAAATCATTTTGTAAGAGATCATGCGTTTTTTGTTTTGTTTTGTAATTTTTGTGATGCCACATTCTGCAGATAGAAGAAGTCAGGTTACGACTCAATGTCGATGTTACTGTTATTCCCGACTCCTGTCCTGCACCTGCACCTATCGAATCCTTTACAGACATGGTAACTAAATATGTGCTTGATGTGCATATGATATGTTACTCGATTTATTATTTACTTACTGATATGACATGTTCTCGTGCCTAGTGCCTGAACTCAAGCATCATGAAGGATAAGAGATTTATTATTTACTGAATACACAACACCTACTTCTATTCAGTATAATACACAACACCTACTTCTATTCGATTCAGTCAGTACCTTGATGGCCATTCATGAATACACAACACCTACTTCTATTCATGAAAAACCTCGTCAAGAAGTACCATCTCGGAAAACATATGATGCCCCTCAAGGATGAATATTGAATAATAAGAACATAAGCAATATATACCAAATAAGTAACTAGTGCAACGTTTTAAAGAGGTTTTCAAAAATAAGGTTGTCCCTAAGATTCAAGTGTACTTTATAGTATAAACATGTTGTCTAGATACTATATATACAAAACATCAGTTGAATAACTTAAAAAATGCATGACTTAAAATTTTATGAATACCTTGATGGCCATTCATGAATACACAACACCTACTTCTATTCAGTATATATACAAAACATCAGTTGTATTAATACGTGTATTAATTGTGTGTATTATTTACTGCCATACGTGTATTAATTGTATTCATGAATGGACAACACCTACTTCTATTCAGTATATATACATGACTTAAAAATCAGTTGTATTCAGGAATAGATATGTCTAGTTCTATACATGTCTAGAATTAAATCAATGAAAGAAAAGCATTAGCTCATAAAAGCGTATGAAAGAAACAGTTGCTTAAGCTGAAAGTATTATCGATGTAACCATGGATTGCATCGAAAGTAGCACAAGCTTGTTTGACAATTCCGGACAGCCAGCCAAAGCTAATCTATTACTACATAAGGCTCAAATGGATGAAGCAAACATCTATTCCTCAGCAAAATCATGTACATATTCTAATGCTCGCAAAATGACACTAAAACTCAACCAAATCATGTAAATCACTAGCGAGACTTAAACTACCTCTACATTTACGTTACAATTACATATCAGCAATATCAACATCAGAACATCAAATCAAGCCTAGTAAATCATCCTCTACATCATTTACGCGATTAAGCACGCTACGTTACAGTAATTACGAATAAATAACTTTCCTTCCTTCCGAAAAAATGTAACCGAAACTAATCTTACTAATCAGTAAGTTCTCATCATATATTCACCACGAAAGCTCACTCAGTCAAACTAATGAACCAAACTACTTACGTTTAAACTAGCGAAATCCTGAACACATTCTTCATAACCCTAATTCCGAACACAATCATAATTATACAATCGCATACAATCGCACAATCATATACAATAGCACATATATAGCTCGATACACTAATCGCACGCATACATCGATATACATATTGTTTGATTAAAATAGATGAAGTATGTATACCTGAGAACTTGAGCTAAATTAGGTATCTCGTCGAAGGTAACACCGGAAACAATGGCGGACGGAAGTAGCACCGGAATTAATGGCGGACGGAGGTAACACCGGCGTCAAATGGCGGATGGAAGTCACAGTTCTTCATACATGATTAAACGGTTATTTGGGGGAAGATATAAAAACAGTGAATTGGGGAAGATATAAAAACGAGTTGTGATAAATATATGGATCAATTGAAAGTTGGACTTTACGGCCTTAAAGGATTGGACCAAGGCTAGCCCATTAACTTATTTAATATTTACGGATTAATTGTATAGGCCCATTTAAATTTATTACAAAGGTAAACATATAAAATCATTACATTATAAATGTTAATAAAGAAAATATTTTTAATCTTGCTTCAGTAGAATTATATTATAAGTGAGAAAGTCATTACATATGAAAATTGATATTTTTTATAAAATCAACTAGCTATATATACACTTAATTTTGTGTATGTTAGCATGAAAGGGATTGCGAGCAGTAATTGACAAGTTTGGAAAAACTGGACCGGTAAAAGCATAAGAACATGGTTCAAGTTTTAGCAATTAGCGTCACGATTAGCAATACGTTTATGTACGTCACAAAATTTAGCGACTTGATTACCGACATATTTCCTAGTGTTGCAAAGTAGCGACACATTTTACGTCATTTTCTAAGATGTTGCAAAATTTGTGTCTTCGTTAGCGTCATGATCTAGAATGTCGCAAGAATAGCGACGTAATTCGCGTCATAAATTGCGACATTATAATCTTAAAATAAATTGCGACATATAAGGCAATATCGTTTGTGACATGACAACATAAACATCGCTAAAAGTGCCACTATTCTTGTCGCAACTTTGCGACTTCTAATAGTGAGTCGCTAAAAATGACGCTAAAGAGCTATTTTCTTGTAGTGATATGTTGGGTATATTTTTGAGTTTAGAAAATGAAGATGAGCAAACAGTTTGTGTTGTGTGAAGAACATGCAGGTAAAGTAAGGTAAGAGTTGTGAGTCGATAAAAGTGACGTTACAAGTGGGACACTTGTTTAACTAGATTGATACGTGCTGTTGGAATATTTACTTTACATAATGCTCCCTAGAGTTTACACTATTTTACACTAGATATTTTTAGAAGGGTTAATATGAAAATATGTTAGACTTTTCAAAAGAATGCACTTAATGTAATAAACTTTTATTTTGTTCGTTGGGTTATTGAACTTTTGAAACATAACATTTGGTGAATTTATAAAGATATACGCAAACATAATTGAATTTGTAAAAACACAACATTTATGTTACCTTATTATTCGAAAATATGACTTCAACTCAAAATATGACAAATAATCTAAATTATAAGTTCAGTAACCCAAATGAATATAATAAAAGTTTGTTAACTTAGGCGCACTTTATAATATTTCTGAAAATATTATTTATTTCCAACAAAAGTTTTAAAAAATTTAACGACCATTGGCAAGTATTTTATTATATACACATTTTATATTAAACTATGTTATATATTGATGATTTTCACAATTAATATTGAGTAGACTTAAATAAAAGCGGAAGATTTACAAAAAGGAGTAAAACTATATGCTAGTAATACACATAGTGAATTTGATGGATAAACTTGGTTTCGAGTTACAATATATAAAGCGTTAATAAGACTAACTTTAAAGATATGAGAGCATCAAAATATGATACATTCAACTTTGATTTTTGAAATATCTCTATTTATTTATTATTTTTTAAGAAAAAAATTGTGATTACTGATATTTGATTAAGGTCGAGCATTATAGACTGCATACCGGATCAAACTGAGAAATCGGCCCGAACTGGACTGACCAGATCACACTGAATGTATTTTGATTCGGTTTTCGGTTCACCCTTTTAACCATTTTTGTCCTCAGTTAGGTCTTACAATCGAACATTATGCTTTGTTGGACCAGACTGGCCGACGAACTGACTCGGACATGAACCTACCATTTCAGTCCGCTCCTTGGTCCAGTATTTTAAGCCAAATCGATTTTCGGTCCGGTTCAATTTTAGTCGGTCTGGTCCGGTTTTCGGACCGACCCATTTATCCACTTTTTTATTTTTTTATTTTTATTTATTTATTTATTTGTCATAAAATAACATATTCGCAGTCCTGCTTATTACAGAATTAAACATAAACCGCCATCACTTTACAATTTTCCCTCTCACCATCATAACAACCGCTATCATTGCTAACCTGCTACCACCGTCGATCACATGGCCACCGTCCATACGCCGTCGTTTAGACTCCGATCACTTTCATCAAGGTTTATTTCTTAATTTTGAATTTATTATTATTTTTCCCTAAAATTTGACTAATAATTATAAGTCGTAATAATGATTTGTTTCGATGATCATTACTAATCGTAATGCTTCACGTGTAGCGTAATTCGATACTAGCCGTAACGCGTTTTGTAATGCTGATTTTGATGATTTTAGCTTTAGTTATGTGAGATACATTATTAAAACAGGAGCATGTACATTTAGGTGATAAGTTTCTCGTGTCAGTTTGGTAAATAGCTTTAGATTGTTAGCTTATTTCCCTTATAATGGTTCACCATTTCGGACTAGTTGAGTGGTCAGATAATTAGATTGTTAGGTTATTCCTCTTCTAGTGGCTGCTGAGTTTGATCAACGCCTGTGATTGGAGTGACAGTTACCAGCTTCCTTAACCGCCTCTCACTTTTTGTTTCAGCATTTATAGGTGTACACCTACAAATAGTTTTATATTTTTCGGTATGGACGACTTAATTATTGAGCACTAAAGCGATGTCCTCAATATTGAATACAAATATGAACATCCTAATGGTCTTTGCTTTTGTATACGTAATGGATGATCACTGATATCTATGTGACTTTTTGTTTCAGCATTTAAAGATGAGCATTCTGTTTACAGGAATAGGTTATGCATTAGCTAAAGAGTTCCTGAAACCAGGCGATAATGTTATAATATGCTCAAGGTCTGGTAACTACAAGCTTGTTTAAATGTAAAATCTCAGCTTCAGATTATTCTTTTAAACATCTAGAGGTGGAAATTTTTAAACGGGTCAATTCGGCTTAACTTGATTGGTAATGGGCCAAGCTAGTTTTATCTAAAAAGGGTTAAAATGAGATGGGTCAAGGGGGTTAAATGGATCCAAAACTGGTTGTATTAAGGTTTTATACATGTTTACAATGTACCGTTGGAATCAAAAGAAGTTATATATGAATATGATTTTTGTATCATTTTCAGTTAATACATTATTATTTTATACAGCTGAACGGGTTGAATCAACTCTGCAGAATTTAAGGGCAGAATTTGGGAATCAGCATGTGTGGGTACCTATTGATACTTCTGTCCAATGTTGAACTATATTATTAATATGTGGTTTCGGTATCATATTTCTAGCTTTACATTTCCCCTTTTGTGCAGGGTACAAAATGTGAGGCTCGGGATGGGAATGATGTGAAAAATCTAGTTAAATATGTACAAGACAACCTCCAATACGTGGATATATGGGTACTCACTTTCATCACCAATTTCATTTGTATCGGTAATTATCATACACGTCTATAACTATTGATTATTACCATACCTTTAACTTGTTCTCTTATACAAATCTTTGATGAATTCAGATTAATAACGCATGATCAAATGCATATAGCTTTAAACCTCTAGCAGAGGCTTCAGATGAAGATCTCATGTGAGTTTCTCTGTTATTATACATTATTTCTCACAGAGAAGTTGGACCCACCATGAACTTTTCAAATATAACCTTTAACTTATGAATGAGTTTGTCTATATATTATTCTTTCATGAGATCTTCATATCCCCTTATTGTTATATTTTTATTCCAAACAAAACCATAATTCATCACATTTTTTTTAAGTTCATAGAGAACTTATAACAAGAAGATGAAGAAGAAATACGAAACAAAAGATATTGATGCAATAGTAATTAAATTACAAGCAAACTAGATTTTAGCAACATTTGCAACCTTAATAACTAAACTATTCGCTAAATTAGACATGACTAGTGAAACACAACATGCATAACGTCATTTTGAATCCTTGTTGAGAATTCATACAACGAGTCCTATTCTGACTAGCTTGGTGGCATACTCTACATCTACTCGATCGGTTCGGATGACGAATGTGCATCTCATTACGAGTTCATCTTGAAAGCCTTCTTCCTCGACTAACACTAAATCTTCATAAAACGTTGTAACACTTTGGTCGATCATTCAAAATAGTGAACAAACAAGTGAAAATAGTTGTAACAAACAACAATATCTTTCAGATTTTACTCCACTTTCTCATGTTGATTATTGGTTGGATTCAGGGTGGAAGATTAAAGCAAATGACTAGAAGATTTAGTGTTAGTCGAGGAAGAAGGCTCGTAATGAGATGCACGTTCGTCTTATCGACGCATTAGTTTGAGGTTAATGTTAGAATATGGACATTATTTTAGTAGACGTATGTTAGGATCGAACTCGAGATCACGGGATTGCACACAATACGTATGAAGAGAAAAAGTAATAATTATTTATAAATGTTATAATTAATTATTAAACACAAAACAAATAAATAATAATTAGTATTATTGATTAATGACTAATTAATTATTAAACGAAAATTAGGAAAGTAATTACTAGACAATACATGGAAACAAGAGAAGGTTCCAGAATCCCCTAGGGGTTCCAAAACCGATCGGCCCAAGGGTGTTAACCCACCTCCATTGTGCCTTGAGCTCCAAGTATTGTGTAGTATATAAGCAAACCCAAGATGTAGGTTTTTATCATAACTTGTACACACACATCTTGGTGTTTTCTCTCCTCTTTTTTCTTTGATCGATCCATCTAAATAAACCCCTAAGGGTTTTGATTTTTATAGATCTAAAAAGGTTTTGTGTTTTATTACTTGCATAAACTTTTTCTTGAATTAGTACGTGTGTACAAGAACGTGATTCAAACACATTATTGTTTGATTCTTGGATTGAATTACAAAAGAGGTAAGGGGTAATTCTTGTAATCCATATAAACCCTAATTAGGGTTCTTGATTCCGGAAGATTGCATTGATTCTTGTTCGGGCTAGAATCACAAAGGTATGTTTACTATTTAAATTGATGATTAATTAATTACATGTTATTTGATCTATTATAATTGCTTCCGCTTATGCTCACTTTGATGTTATTGGTTTATTTATATGAATGTCATGATATAATAATTCCAACAGTGGCATCTAGAGCCGTTATAATGTGTAATTAATTATCGCAACACATAAAAAATTGGATTTTGATTCGTATAGTTACATGTTTTTTTTTAGGGTTTATGTTTTTATCCCTAACCCTAATTTGGGTCGAATGACCTTTAAGGGGTTTTTAGGGTTTTGCTTTTATTTTTTTATAAAATTTGACTAGAAACCCTAAGATGTCATGTAATTGTTTATGCGTTTTAGTAAACGATCTTGGTGCAATGTGTTAATTGTTAAGCTAAATCCATGAAAAGTGCATGTTTGCATGGATTTTTATTGTGTTATAATTTAAATTGTTTAAATTGTTTATATATATTAATGGTTAAGTTATATTAAAACATGTAAATTTATTTATATATGTCGAAATTGGGGAAGACTCCAATATTAAGTAATCAATTATGTGCTATGTGGTATTTATTTAATTTTGGCTTACGCAATCGATTTATCGATGTATGTGGCTCTTTTTCCAAGAAAAAGAAAGCCTAATTGAATTTATACGTAATACACCTAGATTTGATTATTAATAGGACTTTTGAATAAGATTTGCATGTGGCTACATGTTTTATACATATTTAATTGTTATGTATATGTGTTTATTTAGTTGTTTTATTTTTTATTGTCTATTACTTGTTTTGTTTATTTATTGTGTTAGACATGTTTATTTAAACGAAAGGGTAATTTTTTGAATAGAAAAATAATACGGACTAAATAATGGCGAAATTGTTTTGGTTTTTAAGAGTTAAAATTTCAAAGAATTGGTTGATTGATGTTTTTGTACGTAATGGTTAAATAGGCTCGACCGAAGTTTACACACTATAAGATGGGTATAAGGATGGCAACGCATTAAATTGTGGCCTTAGATAGACAACATTCATGTCTTAACGCTCGTTTGTGTGTAAATTAGACTTACCGAACAACCATTACATGTACATTGTCATCTTAAGGGTGAATAATCCACAATTCCACAATGATTATCCGAAACACTAAGCTTTCGGGCTTATGCAAAAGTACGATATAGTGGACGATAATTGATGGTTATTCTTTAATTGGTGAACCCGATACCTCAATCAAAACTTTGTTATTTTACTCTTAGCTAATTGGTGATAAAAATGTTTTGTAAAACCAATGTTATGAAGTTGTATGCATGCTTCTTCATACATTATTTTGATCACATCAAAATAGTTATACCCTTATAAAATTAAGTTGAATGCCATCTAATTAAGAACACTTGAAGTTGTAATTTACGTCATGTGAGACTTGGCGAGATTGCAATGGAGAGGTAAATTTCATAAATTCATTGCTAGCAGATCAACTGATGTGATGGATTTGTGAGTTTGCAGTTTTTAAGTTAGACGACTTAAATTGAGTAGGAAGTGAGACTTGGACTCAAGGCATTAAGATGGGGATCAAACATGCTTACAATACAAATGTTTTGTGATTGTAAATCCCATAAATCTAGGAATTGCAATATGATATTGGCAATTATTGTTCGACAATTACCTTGTTGAATACTATCATTGCTAGCAGATCAACTGATGTAATGGTACTATGTCAATTTAGGATCCTAGCTTTAAGAAAATACTATGGTTTATATGAATATTTGCCAATTGGTATTTTATTTTCTTAAAAGATCTAATTATCGAAAATACTGAAATTGAATTTTGTAATTCGTTTTAATGTATTAATGCAACGTTCAAACCGTAAACGCACTTTGGGCTTTGGTAAATTGATCTAGTTCTGTTTTCAAACAAATTGTTTGATTAAGAAATATTTACTTAAAAGACAAAAGTAGTCTCCTTTCTATGAAGGAAGAGTGAGACACAATCCTATTCCTTTTCATGAATGAGAAAGGATAATAGGAATATTAGATATGTCTAAATTCTAATAAAACTCATAGCAAATTTTAATGGTTAAGAAAATTGCATACATTTTTTCATAGGGATTTTATCATCCTCATTCGGTGATCAAGTTCTTAGTAACAAATATGATATTTGGTTAACAGAAAATTATGTATGACATTTTATGAGTTATTATAATTAGAAGCTAGACTAATTACTGCAAAATGTTTAAAGACAAACTAGTTGTTTTTACGATTTTAAAGGTGCTACATACATTGTAGGATGGTAGACCTATTAAGGAAGAAATTGCATGCCCAATTTTTCAAGTTAATAGCATTTGGTGGATAGTCCATCATATACGTAGTAGAATACGCTTTTAGTGCATAAGTAATTGTTACGTATGGACAATTAAAGGTGTAGGAAAGTTAAAAGCACAATATTTGTTTTCACTAGATAGGAAACATTTACAATGTTGTCAAATTCAGTGGGAGTATTGTGTACTTATCACTGAATAAGGAATTATTGTAATGATCTTTAATTCAGTGGGAGTTACAAGCTTTGATATCTTGGTAGCTAAAGATAATTACTTTCCAAGTGTAGACACTCATACTTTTAAGGATAGTCTTGTACGTTTCCTTACTAGACATTGTTGTTTTACATATACTTGTTATGCTAAAATCTATGACACAATCATATTGAACACATAAACAAATGCATGGCGTGTTGTTTATCAACTATATGAGGTTGTTCCATACACAAGTGGGAGAAATGTTATCTTTAATGTGTGCAAGAAACAACTCATAAAGATATGATTTAATGGATTCTCTTGACTACAAGGTAAGAGAATAATGTTTTAATATTAATTCAAGAAACACTTGGTGTTACAATTTATGTTATGTGAGATCTTAACTAGATTGCAACAACAAGGTGAATTTCATATTTCATTACTAGCAGATCAACTGATGTAATTGAACTATGAGAATTTGCAGTTTCTAAATTAGAATAATGTTCTAATATGAATTATACTAAGCTAATTCAAGAAACACTTGGTATTACAATTTATGTTATGTGAGACTTAACTAGATTGCAACAACAAGGTGAATTTCATATTTTCATTACTAGCAGATCAACTGATATAATTGAACTATGAGAATTTGCAGTTTCTAAATTAGATATCTATTAGAACATGTGTCAATATGATATCAAGACTACTTTAATTTATAGATTTATGAATTCATGGAATGACATAAATTAATAAAGTAATCTAATGTTGCTTCAATATGAATATTTATGTGTTCTTGGAATGACATAAATAAATAAATAAATAATGTTGTTTACATTATTATGAAGTAATAAATTAACTTGAAATTACTATTGAAACCAAAAGATGGTGTTCATAATTACTTTAGTTAAACATGTTTATGTTTCATTGAAAAGATATAAACATAAAGTCTTTTAATTGTTACAAGACTTATAATAAAGTAAGACGTTATCTTTGTGTGTCTTTTAATTAAGACATATACATGAAGTTATTAAATTATTAAATGACTTATAACGTATAGTGGGATTATAACAGTTTATGTTTTTCTGGTAAAGACATGGACATGAAGTAACTTTGTGAAATACTTGTGTTATAAAGCATGTAATTGGCTTGAAAATTATTATACCATTAAAATGACTTAGTTGGTAAATAAACAAGTCAAAAGGAATATGGTTATCTTAAATATTGTTAGATTGTCTTACAATATTAATACTAATGAAATATCAAATGTTTATGGTATGTTCAGTTAGGAAAATCAAACTCTTGTTATATTGTTTGATTAAAGATAACTATGACTTCTTTTCTTCAAAAAGTTTTCAAGGTTAGTATGTTGAGTATGACTTGGACATATTTAATAAAACTCCAACATAGAAGATTAATAAGACATTATCATATGATGGAATGTAATGTATGTGATGAATCACATTAAGTCTTAAATTGAAGTTCCAAATTTGTTTAACTGCTTATGAAGAGGTTGTTAACAAAGTTAAGTCAGGAACTATCAATAAGTATTTGTAATATCCCAAAAGAGAACATTGTATTGTTTCTTTATTTGCTAAGTATTTAAAGATAGTCTTTAAATTACTAAAAGCAAGTGGGAGTTTTGATCTTTAAAAAATAAAATTGCAAGATACATAATCTTCTAAAATACACTAGTAAATATCATGATGAAGTTTGACATTTGAATGTTAAATCTCAACATGATAATAAAGTTTGACATTGAAATGTTAAATTTCAAGATGATGGAATTATCATTCATAGAATAGCAATATATCTCAAATATTTGATTAATATGCTGAGGGCTATGATTTACAGGATTATTGTAAACCTGATAATCATTATGATACATTACCAAATATGAAGTTGGGTAAAGTATACATGATATGAATGATTAAGATGCTGTCCATAAAGATAATCAATTTTTGAAATTTGATTTATCTTAATAGTAAGACTAGAAAATGAAGATGAGTTTCTTCAAAGATTTGGTAACCTTTTTTGGTTTAAATCTTTGTATAGAAATCATATGGACAATGTTGTACACGTATTTAATGTATGTTTTATGACAAGATTATTAATCACATTTAAGCAATTAACTGTGATTGAATATTCTATTATAAACACATTAAATACATAAAGATTATAATTGTCATATTTAGTTTCATTTATATGAAATTGACAATTGAATATCAAAACTCTTTCATGAGTGATTACTTGAGCGAGGACGATAAGTAATCAAAAGGAGTTTATGAATTCAAATAAATCTTTGAAAGTGTACATGGTGCAATAATCCATGGATTGATAAATGCATGCATCTAGAAGATTACTCTTATGCTTAATTATTAAATTCATGTTATGAGTTATAATTAAAATAAGATAATTTTTTAAGTATTCCTAAAAGCTAGTGGGAGTATTATGTTTAATTTCTTAAATCATATATGTTGTGGAACATATGAAAAGTAATATTCCATATAAGTAAATGTTAAGTCTTAGAATGGAATGAAACTTTACTTGTAAGATTTAGGGAATAAGACATACAACATTGGAATAAATGTTAATTGTTGAAACATGTGCGGTAAATAAATCTAATATATAACATGATATATTATTTGGAAAGTCTGAATAGATATTTATGACATGAATAAAATCTAAGTATGACTCAAAGATTTTTCATGTACATCATGTTTTGTTGTATCATGCTTGATTACAAGATGATTTGGCAATATTAATATCTAAATTAAAAGTTATTAGATAACTTGTGTAACATTCTAATAAAGAATATGTTTGATTATAGAATCACATCCTAAATCTGGAACAGCTTCCAAATTCTATAGATAAACAATTTTTCAATTGTTGTGAAAATTGTCATAGCCAACAAATTTGAAAGTTTGAAGGGCATCAAACATTACACAATAGATATTATGGTTTACGGAAAGTTTTAATAGCATATTGTTGTAGCATACAATGATGTTAATGAAATTGAGATGACACTCAATGCTAGTTATGGTAAGGATTTCATCCTTGGCTATTACTAGTTATGCTTACTAAAAGCATAGTTGCATTATACATTAAAAGAATAAGAATACTTTAAACTTTAAATTGTTTGGAAGTTTAATTATCATAAATTGGTGGTTAAGGATGTCTCACATTTTTATGAAATATGGCATTATCAAAATAGTTGACTATGCGCATATAAGAATTTCAATAGTTGAATTCTTGAAATAAGTATTCTCAAAATTCCGATAGATCAAAGTTGGATGATTTATGTCTTGTCAACAAGTATGAATGTCATTGCTTGAGACATAATTCATCAACAAGAGTTATCATGCATTGATCTATTTAGTATTTGGATAAGGGATGTTAAACAATTATTATAATAAATTTAAATACATGGTATGTTTAATTTATAATAAATTGTATCCTATATTTGTATGTTTAAATCCATGAATAAAGGTTATTCTTAAATTGTCCGTTGTCAGTTAATAATATGGGAATATTATTAAATCAAGACAAATCTGAAGGTTGGTATAATATACTTAAAGTATATTGATGCGTAGTCATGCCATTTCAGATGATATTCAATGATACCGAATATAGGACTTATCCCAACTACATGATGTTACTTTATGGATTTTGTTATTGAGTAAATCATGAGAAGTTATCCTCAGACTTGAGATGCAAGATAAGTGTCATGAATGTAGTACATTTTTGTAGAACAACTTAACGCTATCCGTAACTGGTAGTAATAAGGGTTGTTTTCGAAAGTGTTACAAAGTTTGTGGGTTTTGCTTGTAGTCAAGATAGAATTTGTTCCTTCAAATTTATTTTTGGAGTTTAATGCTGCTGGGCCCCTCGTAGGGTTGGTAAGATGCATGTGCGGCCGCACCCAATATCTCACCTGAATATGTTCAGAAGATTTGGTAATCTTAATCAATCACAAACAACGAGAAACAGAATGGTTAATTAAGGAATGACTTTAATCCATATCCTTATTAACGTGGTATTAGGAACAAAAGGATAATAATAATGAGAAATCATTAAAAGGTTTTTCCAGGAGCCTTACTCGAGATCGTGCTAGAGGCATCGGCGTGTTGCAAGACGCTAACCGATGTGATTACACTATTAAAATATGTCCAAGTGGGAGCTGTTAGAATATGGACATTATTTTAGTAGACGTATGTTAGGATCGAACTCGAGATCACGGGATTGCACACAATACGTATGAAGAGAAAAAGTAATAATTATTTATAAATGTTATAATTAATTATTAAACACAAAACAAATAAATAATAATTAGTATTATTGATTAATGACTAATTAATTATTAAATGAAGATTAGGAAAGTAATTACTAGACAATACATGGAAACAAGAGAAGGTTCCGGAATCCCCTAGGGGTTCCAAAACCGTTCGGCCCAAGGGTGTTAACCCACCTCCATTGTGCCTTGAGCTCCAAGTATTGTGTAGTATATAAGCAAACCCAAGATGTAGGTTTTTATCATAACTTGTACACACACATCTTGGTGTTTTCTCTCCTCTTTTTTCTTTGATCGATCCATCTAAATAAACCCCTAAGGGTTTTGATTTTTATAGATCTAAAAAGGTTTTGTGTTTTATTACTTGCATAAACTTTTTCTTGAATTAGTACGTGTGTACAAGAACGTGATTCAAACACATTATTGTTTGATTCTTGGATTGAATTACAAAAGAGGTAAGGGGTAATTCTTGTAATCCATATAAACCCTAATTAGGGTTCTTGGTTCCGGAAGATTGCATTGATTCTTGTTCGGGCTAGAATCACAAAGGTATGTTTACTATTTAAATTGATGATTAATTAATTACATGTTATTTGATCTATTATAATTGCTTCCGCTTATGCTCACTTTGATGTTATTGGTTTATTTATATGAATGTCATGATATAATAATTCCAACAGTTAAAAGACAGATTGGTTTATGATTTTCTTATTTTTTGCAACGTAAATTGCTTTATGTTTAATTTATTAATGTATTATACTTGTCACAAATATTACTTCAGCGTATTGAACCAAAAAAATCTTTTTCTGTGTACTAAAGTTGACATTTTTGTCTTTTTTTGTGTAATAAAGATAAAAAAATTCTGTGATGACCATTTTACCCTTGAATTTTTGAAAATTGCATCTAATGTCCTTTGGCTAAATTGCATAAATGGTCCCTGATGTTTAGAGAAAATTGCGTCCACCGATCCCTATTTTTTTCCCAAATTTAAAAAAAAAAAAAAAAAATTCCGAAAATATTTTTTCTTTTGAAAATAATTTTTTTTTCAAAAACTTTTTTTTTTCAAAAATAATTTTTATTTCAAATTTTTTTTTTCAAAAATAATTTTTTTCGAAAATATTTTTTGTTCAAAAATATTTTTTTTTCAAAATTATTTTTTTTTCGAAAATGTTTTCTTTCAAAAATATCTTTTTTTCAAAATTATTTTTTTTCGATTTTTTTTCCGAATTTTTTTTTCACAAATATTTTATTTTTTTGAAAATATTATTTTTTCAATTTTTTTTTCGAATATAATTTTTTCAGAAAATAACTCGCAAAAAATAATTTTTTTTTCAAAAAAAAAATTCGAAAATATTTTTTTTCCGAAAATATTTTTGTTGGCTTTTCATTTTATTAAACACGTAATGATTTTGTAAATATGTTCATCAAATGTTTCAAATGCTTAAAAAACGTTTCATGGCCGTCGTCAGCGGATTATAATAGTTTTTAATTATTTAAAAGAGGTTGATATATGGTTACTTTTTGCATTTATATTGTTTTAGCATCAATTTTATGCCACTAAGCCTTTTCTATTGTTAAACCAATATTTATTTAGTTATTTATATGCCATATAGCTATTATGAGAAAATGCTTGTAATATGTGATAATGAAGGTGAAAGTGATGATGTGGCAATGATAGCCGGTAAAAGTTGCCTGGTTTGAAAATGAGAAAGATAAAGATTGAAGAAAAAAAAGTATTTTAGTCAAATTATTTAATAAGTTGTTCATTTTGTTTAAAATTAAAAGTATATACTCCTTCAGTCTCAATCTATTTGTCCACTTTTGATGTTTGAAGTTTTTTATTTATAACTTTGACTTTAATTATCTTTTTTTATGTAATCTAATTCTTGATATAAAATATATGAATGGATTGGATTTTTAAATGTATTTTTTTTGGTATAATGTTCATCAAGTATTTTATAACACAAACAAAAACAATTAAGCTCAAAGTTGAAAAAGAAAGATTTAAAAATTCGAAAGTGGACAAATAAATTGAGACCGGGATAGTAAGTGTTAATGGATTTTCTTAAAGTTCATTAGTAATTTCAGGCATTTTGATAAGTACATTAGTTTTTTATGGCATTTGCCTATAAAAATATAACAATAGATAAATGATTGGGAGGCATAAATTCATGCCTAATTTTGTGTCTAAAAGTATGTGACATTGGCTTATTGGTTTATGATGAAGTGGGTCCGTCACTTACAACCAATGAAAGAGTGACACTCAATTTTAGACACAAAATTAAGCATGAGTTTAGGCCTCTCAATCATTTCTCATAACAATAAGGGTATATAATGAAGATTTCATGAAAGAATAATATATATACAAGCTCATTCATAAGTTAAAGGTTATATTTGAAAAGTTCATAATATACTAGTGACAAACTTGGTGGTCCAAAATACCAAAATGACCCATATTTACACTTAAAAAAAAAAAAAAAAAAAAAAAAAAAAAAAAAAAAAAAAAGGATTACAAGCAAATATAAAAATAGCACCATTTTTGCAAAAACTCGTCGGACACCACTTATATCGACAGATTTCCGACAAAAACGGCCGTCGCTAAAGACCAGTTGTGTAGTGTTCTCATGTCTTTATCATATCCTTTATAACCCGTTCGCTTTTACATGTTTTAACCTGTTTGCCTTTTAGAATAGTTATACGACCCTAATCATGAAATGCAATTATATAAACATATACAATATTTTTTATGCAATAAAAGTAAAGTAATTAGACGATTTAACTGATGAATTTGATGCAATAAAAGTAAAATAATTAGACGATTTAACTGATCAATCAATCCATCACTACAACACGCGAGTATTTAATACTCGTTGAGCATAACAAGCAAAGTTATATGTTTTTTTAATGGCAAAATAGAACTATATTAAACGCCAAATCTAAAAAAAAAAAAAAAAAAAAAAAAAAAAAAAACCCTACAATGTCTAGGTGTCACTGTCAACAAGTCAGAATGATTAATATGGTCATTTCAAAAAATGGAGCTAAATTTTGAAATAGAATAATGGGTGGCTTAGCCTCATCTTATCTTTAAGTTTTCAACAAGATATAAGTCTATTATTGTGGCACCTTTCACATTATCTCCAAACAAACAATCACTCATTTTCCGAATTCTAATGGCTGAAATAGTTGTTAGCGCAGTCGTGAATGTGCTCGTTGAAAAGCTAATCTCTGGTGCCTTGACGAAGCTACCGATCTGAAGGAATCGATTCTCAGTTGAAAAAATGGAAGAAAAGCTTACAACTGATCCAAGATGTGCTTGCTGATGCTGGTCAGAAGCAAATAACACAAAGATCTGTTGAATCGTGGCTGCACGAGCTCCAGGATCTAGCTTATGACATTGATGATGTACTTGATGATATGGCTACTGAAGCTTTGCGCAGAGAGTTGAATCAAGAACCACAAGCCAGTAGCACAAACTCTTATTTTATTTTTACTTGAAACAAATGATTAAAGTAAAAGAGTAGATCATGTACCTACATATATACAAAAGTTTCATGAAAGACCTTTAACCATCCCAGTAGCAGCATCGAGATCAATGTCATAGAAACAAGGTCTGGTAGGAAGGCCAGGCATGGTGCTCATGGTCCCAACCAACGGATAAATAAAACCCGACCCAATGCTTGCTCTTACATCCCTAATAGGCAACACAAATCCGGTTGGCGCTCCTTTAGCAGCAGGATTATCTGAAAACGAGTACTGAGTTTTTGCCATACAGATGGGAAGTCCCGAGAAGCCTTGTTTGCTATACATTTTAATCTGTTTCTCCGCCTGCAAGATATACCGAGTGAAGTTACATATTTGTCCCTTAAGTCAAACGCGAATGAAAATTTTGAGTACCTGTTGAGAGTATTTGACACCACTGGCACCGTATGAAGTTGCTATAGCTTCTATCTTGTCTTCTATACTTGCTTCTAAAGGATACAAGAATTTAAAAGGCTCAGTAGCACTTTCGCAAGCCTTTTGAACCGCAATCCCAAGGTCAATCTGATAAGATCGCGTGAAAAAAGCTTAGTGAGTAATACTTAGATAATCAGAGTCCTAGTATCTGACACGCTTAATTCTTTTAAAAATTATAGGGTGTTAGGGATTGCTTATTTCAGACAATCAAACTGATTATCTGCACACAAAAAAAAAATAATAATAATACTGAGTAAATAAATAAATAAATAAATAAATAAGCACACACACAATGCCAAACACCTGCTAATACAGCCTATGTTTTCCTTAATTTTTTTATTAAAGGGTAAATAGGTACTTTTGTTCTACCTATTAGATAATCAACTTTTTTGCAAGTCATGAAATCGAGTTTTAAAACGCAAATCCAAACACCCTTTAAAAGGTCAAAAATGGAGTTATAATTTTGGAGACAGAACTAACCGCTCCTTTTCCACCATGGGGATGATGAGTACACACAACCGCATCATATGCACCAGCAGCTAATGCAGCAGACCTCACGGCTCCTATTTCATCATTTGTATCAGTCGAGAATCTATTTACTGCTACCACAACATTCACACCATAAGCCTTCGTATTCTTAATATGCCTAACTAAATTGGCGCAACCAGCTTCCACAAGTGCCACATTTTCAGTAACATAAGCAGAATCAAGCGGCTTCCCTGCAGTGACCGGTGGGCCGCCACCATGCATCTTAAGAGCCCGAATAGTCACCACTATAATAGCACATTGTGGTCTTAAACCACTATACCGACACTTTATATTCATAAACTTTTCAATTCCTATATCACAGCCAAACCCTGCTTCCGTGACAACAAATCCACCCGGGCAAACAAGTTTCAACGCGATTTTATCAGCCACAATAGAAGAGTTACCATGAGCTATATTAGCAAACGGGCCTGCGTGAACAAAAACCGGGGTGTGTTCAAGAGTCTGCATTAAAGTCGGGTTGATTGCATCTTTCATTAGTACACTTAATGCACCTCCAACACCAAGATCATCAGCAGTAACAGGATCCCCGTCTCGACTATTACCAATCACCATTTTCCCGAGTCGATCCCTCATGTCGGCTAATGACGTTGTGAGGGCTAAAACCGCCATTATTTCACTAGCAACTGAAATGTCAAACCCGGTTTCCCTCACCATACCATTCTCATCCGGGCCTTGACCCACAGTTATTTTCCTTAAAAACCGATCATTTACATCCATGACTCTCCTCCATGTAATGGTTTCAGGGTCAACATCGAGCCTAGCAAAGCGTTTGACTTCTTCTAAGTTAAGATCATCGGGTTTCACTTTGGTGATACCGAGCTTTTTCAAGCGTCTATACATAACATCATTAAATGTCCTGCTACCTTTTCTGTTGGGTGGACATAAGCGGTTAAAAAGGGCGTTATCTGATTGTGTTGATTCATGAAACATTCGTACGTCAATCGCGGCTGCTAAAAGGTTATTTGCAGCGGTTATGGCGTGGATGTCGCCTGTCATATGTAGATTAAACTCGTCCATTGGGATGACTTGACTGTAACCACCGCCAGCTGCTCCACCTTTGATACCGAATGTTGGCCCTTGTGATGGTTGTCTAAGGGTTGTAACGACCTAACAGAACAAGTGACATACAAAGATCATAAATTTAATCAGTGGATCACCATATATAATGTGTATTAACAGAACTAAGTTACCTTTTCTTATCAAGAAAGTCACGTTTTACCTTTTAGGATGTGTTGTGTACTGAGTATTAAAAAAGATTACACAATTTGAAATAATAATCACAATCATAGAATCAGTTTTAACAAAATTAGTTGCAGCTTAAAAATGCTGTCAGTTTCATAGTACCCAAACACTAGAAACTCGTTAGTTGCAGCTTGAATACGCAATAATCAGGTAGTAAGGTTTTTTAAACAGTACCAATCACGCCTTAAAGTCACTTGAAAATAATGTATATCAGCAAGCAAAATGTGTAGCTTTTTTATCACGAAATAAAAGTTTTACATTATATTAGTGTGATATTATGTATATCTACAAGTTCCAAAGATATATTTTTGACGAAATATTAAGCAAAGTGTGCACCTTTTTATCAAGAAAAGCTCCCAAAGCTTGACACAGACCAACAGTAGTTGTAGATTTGCCTTCTCCTAGCGGTGTTGGTGTTATTCCTCCGACAACAACATAGTATCCATCTTTTTGTCCTTTAAGTTCATCAATCACAGGCAACAAAACCTAAAATAATCATACAAAAAACCACAAGATCATATATTACCACTTGTTCACTTCAGTTCTGGTACACTTCAAATTCAAAATGACTTTGTGGGTGTAAGAGGGCAATATCAACACTTCAGTCCAAAACAATTTTCAAGTGCAAAATTGATACCATTGACAATATTGTATTCGACTTTATATGAAGTCAATTGGCTTGACTATTTATGGTCAAATCCTTAACCTTAGTCCTAACACATTTCAAATGAAATTTTACCATTGACATTATCATCTTCTACCTTTCATATACTCGATGGACTTTTTCCGGTGTTCGAACAAATCTCTGGTAACCACCAATTTGATACTATTCATGGGGAAAGATAGAATTTTTATTAAGTGAGTGTTTGGCATTGCGAGTACTTATCTCACTAATAGACATAGTACACTAATAGTAGCATTTATGTATGACAAAGCTCCTTCGAGTTATCTAATTGCTTACGAGTCATATAATAAGAATTTTTCACCAAATGACGACAGCCTAACCATATAAGATGGTGAGATGATCCCCAACCTAGAGGTTTTGGGTTCAAGTCCTATCCGACCATTATGCTACAAGAACCAAACCAGTAGAAAATTTGACTAGGTGTGTTTAAGAAAAACTATACAATGTTAGGAACACAATTTTTTGGACTAGGTGCAGTTTGGAAAAATCGATATTTTTACAAAAATTAGCATTGCGCCACAGAAATCCATGGTGTCCCTTGAACCCCGGACCGGCCCGATTCCATCCCTGGTGGGGTGTATATACTGTATATTGTAAATAGTGAGATTGTAATTCAACAAAGACTCAAACAAATGAAAACTCTTAACATCACAATTTCAAACTACATATAGTCATATACAGTTATACACATCAAAACACAATCTCATTTTGGTCATATTATCGTCTAATAAAAACTACTTATCACTTATCAATAATCACTTTCAAAACACAATGACAAGTACCCTTACTTCTCCCAACGAAACAATACCAAAACATAAACTAAACCACTTCACCTTCCAAATATACATCCACCCACATTACCACAAAATTCAAAAACAAACAAAAACACAAACCTTAGCCTTATACTTGCCATAAAGATCATAATGATTATGACCAAGGTTAAGTTTGTTAGCAATATGAGCAATGTGAAGAGGCTTTACAGAATGAGCAATATCTATATCAGTTGGCACAGGTGATACAACTTGCAATGTAGTACTCATTGCATTCATCTTGTAATGTTATTGCTTTTCTGAATATTACACAATGTTTATATAAACTTCTTATATATGGTTGGGTATATTTTCTGGGTTTAGAAAATGAAGATGAGCAAACAGTTTGTGAAGAACATATCATGCAAAGGAAGGTAAGGTAAGAGTTGTGAGTCGATAAAAGTGACGTTAGAAGTGGGACACTTGTTTAACTAGATTGATACGTGTGGTTGAAATATTTACTTTACACAATGCTCCCCATAGTTTACACTATTTTACAAAAGATTGAGTTTGCTTAACATAGTTTCAGGCCCTATTAATAAAGTATTTATTCCCATAAATTTGTAACAGCAATGACTTTTCAAGTGTCCCTCTCACCATCATAACTTTCATAAAGGTTTATTTCTTAATTTTGAGAGTTTTGTTTTGCCCTAACTTGCTTTGATGTTTTATTGGCTAATTTTGAATTTATTATTTATTTTTCCCTAAAATTTTACTAATAATTGTAAGTCGTAACAATGATTTGTTTCGATGATCTTTATTAATCGTAATGCTTTACGTGTAGCGCGATTCGATACTAGGCGTAACGCGTTTTGTAATGTTGATTTTGATTATTTTAGCTTTAGTTATGTGAGATACATTATTAAAACAGGGCCTGTGCATTTAGGTGATAAGTTTCTCGTGTCAGTTTGGTAAATAGCTTTAGATTGTTAGGTTATTTCCCTTATAATGGTTCACCATTTCGGACTAGTTGAGTGGTCCGATAATTAGATTGTTAGGCTATTCCCCTTATAATGGCTGCTGAGTTTGATCAACGCCTGTGATTGGAGTGACACTTACCAGCTTCCTTAACCGCCTCTCACTTTTTGTTTCAGCATTTATAGGTGTACACCTACAAATAGTTTTATATTTTTCGGTATGGACGGCTTAATTATTGAGCACTAAAGCGATGTCCACAATATTGAATACAAATATGAATATCCTAATGGTCTTTGCCTTTGTATGCGTTTTGGATGATCATTGATATCTATGTGACTTGTTGATTAGTTTAAAGTTATAGCATTCTGTCTACAGGAATAGGTTATGCATTAACTAAAGTGTTCCTGAAAGCAGCAGGTGATTATGTTATAATATGCTCAAGGTCTGAAAGCAGCAAGCTTGTTTAAATGTAAAATCTCAGCTTCAGATTATTCTTTTAGACATCTAGAGGTGGAAAATTTTAAACGGGTCAATTAAGCTTAACTTTATTGGTAATGGGCCAAGCTAGTTATATCTAAAAATGGTTAAAATGAGATGGGTCGAGGGGGTTAAACGGGTCCAAAATTGGTATTAAGGTTTAATGCATGTTTACAATGTACCGTTGGAATCAAAAGAAGTTAAATATGAATATGATTTTTGTATCATTTTCAGTTGATACATTATTATTTTATACAGCTGAACGGGTTGAATCAACACTGCAGGATTTAAGGGCAGAATTTGGGAATCAGCATGTGACATTCGTGTTGGGAACGATGTGAAAAATCTAGTTAAATATGCGCAAGACAACCTCCAATACGTGGATATATGGGTACTCACTTTCATCACCAATTTCATTTGTATCAGTAATTATCATACATGTCAATAACTATTGATTATTACCATACCTTTATCTTCTTCTCTTGCACAAATCTTTGATGAATTCAGATTAATAACGCAGGATCAAATGCATATAGCTTTAAACCTCTAGCAGAGGCTTCGGATGAAGATCTCATGTGAGTTTCTTTGTTATATTATACAGTATTTCTTTCAATAGCTAATTATCACTTTGTTATATGATAATTAATAAATAATGTTCTATTTCACAGAGAAGTTGTGACTACAAATACACTTGGTTTGTTGATTTGTTAATGGGAGGTAATTCACTTTGTTATTACCACTAAGTTCCCCCGCCATCATGGCTGCTGATAACTATAAAACTATCTGGATGTTGGAACTTGGAACATCAGATGGCCTGCTTTCCAAAGAAAATAAAGTATTACTCCGTATTAAGCTTAATATCAGTGGCAGATAGGCTATTAATGATATTGCTCTCGAGACTTTCTTTTATATGTAATGGGTACTAATAACCTTTCTAAAATTGCAGTATGTGAGTATACATACAGTACATGGTTTCCTCAACGTTTGTTCCGACACATACTATCTGTTGCTTTTTACGAAAGAATTCTGGCATATACTAGTTACCGAGTACCGACCATTGATTCTACGACAAACTATGTCCGTTACAAATCCGTCGGAAACCGAGTTTTTTTTCAAAAATGGTGCTATTTTTATATTTGCTTGTAAAAAATGGAAATTTTTTTTTTTTTTTTTTTTTTTTTTTTTTTTTTTTTTTTTTTTTAAAGTTGTCATCAAAACCAAAATTCCTTAATAATATATATTACGAATTCGACTTGAAAGCCTTCTTCCTCGACTAACACTAAATCTTCATAAAATGTTTGCTAACCTTAGACATTAGTCTCAAGGAGTTATGAATAGTGATTTAAAGAGTCATGTTAGCGATGTATCAGATAATGACACCAAAGACAAGGTTCATATAGATGTTTGGAGTGAATTAGGAAACAAAGTTCGTTTGGGAATGCAATTTGAAAGTAAGAAACAAGTTAAAAAGTTGTAACACTTTGGTCGATCATTCAAAATAGTGAACAAACAAGTGAAAAATAGTTGTAACAAACAACAATATCTTTCAGATTTACTCCACTTTCTCATGTTGATTATTGGTTGGATTCATGGTTGAAGATTAAAGCAAATGACTAGAAGATTTAGTGTTAGTCGAGGAAGAAGGCTCGTAATGAGATGCACGTTCGTCTTATCGATGCATTAGTTTGAGGTTAAAAGACAGATTGGTTTTTTATTTTCTTATTTTTGCTACGTAAATTGCTTTATGTTTAAGAGTAAAGATCATTTGAGGACCAAACTTTTTTTACATACCAAGGGACTAATCTCCACCCTCCATCTTCCCTCCATCTTTATTTGATCTAATGGATGAGATTAATCCCAACAATTTAAAAAACCCACTTTCATCATTTTTTTTTCAAATATTAATATCTTTCAAACCGTTAATCGTTAAGCGAAAAAAAATATACCGTTACGATGAGCATTTAATTATCTTTCTATAAATAGGCTAATTGATATATTTTCGACAAAAAAAAAAATTTCGTTTTTTTCACATTTTTTTTTCGTGGCCGAAAAAATCATATATGATATTACATATAATATCATATATGATATGTAATATCATATATGATATTATATGTAAAATCATATATGATATTGCATATCATATATGATATGCAATATCATATATGATTTTACATATAATATCATATATGATATCATATATGATATTATATGTAATATCATATATGATATTGCATATCATATATGATATGCAATATCATATATGATTTTTTTTTCGGCCAGGAAAAAAAAACGTGAAAAAAATGATTTTTTTTTTTTTTTCGAAAGTATATCAAAGTGCCCGTCTATAGAAAGATAATTAAATGCCCGTCGCGATGGTGTAATTATTTTCGCTTAACGATTAACGGTTTAAGAGATATTTAAATTATAAAAAATGAGTGAAATAATAAAATTCTTTTAATTTCAACCATTGATTTCCTTTTTAGATGGATGGTGGGGATGAGTCCCTTGGTATGTAAGGAATGTTTGGTTTGTAATATAACTCGACTCTATGTTTAATTTATTAATGTTTTGGTTTTGGTGTGTCGAGAGCCTATGTTGGCATCTGGTCTTGAATCTGCTTATGACTTTGTTGGCTTTTCATTTTATTAAACACGTAATGATTTTGTAAATATGTTCATCAAATGTTTCAAATGCTTAAAAAACGTTTCATGATAGTCAGCGGATTGGATTATAATAGTTTTTAATTATTTAAAAGTGGTTGATATATGGTTACTTTTTGCATTTATATTGTTTTAGCATCCATTTTGCCACTAAGCCTTTTCTATTGTTAAATCAATATTTATTTAGTTATTTATATGCCATATAGCTGTTATGAGAAAATGCTTGTAATATGTGATAATGAAGGTGACGGTGATGACGGGGCAATGATAGCCGGAAAAAGTTGCCGAAATCCAGGTTTGAAAATGAGAAAGATGAAGATTGAAGAAAAAAAAAGGTATTTTAGTCAAATTATTTAATAAGTTGTTCATTTTGTTTAAAATTGAAAGTATATAAGTGTTAGTGTTGTGAAACAATAAAATAAAGAACAAAGAACAAGAATAAAGATGGAAGAATTGTATTATTCATCTCTCTATGGAGGCATGTATATATAGTTACAAAGTAGAGTATTCCACAAGATACAATACACTAATTAAAGTAACTACTAACATTAAAAGATATGGACATCCATTCCATATATATCCATAACACTCCCCCTTTGATGTCCATTTGAGGATTATGCCTCGTTAAAACCTTGTTAGATAAAACCCAGTGGGACAAAAATCTAGTGAAGGAAAAAGAGTACATAATTCCTTTATACGTTTGGGGATGTTGCTTCATTAAAAACCTTGCCGGAAAACCCTGTGGGGACAAAACCGTGGTCAAGGGAAAAAGAGTGCAACGCGTATCTTCTCTCCCCCTGATGATCACATCACTTAAGCTCATTGAGTCAGTGAAATGCACATTGAAGTGACTTGATAGAATCATGTGAATATATATTCTCTAAATGTTGTTCGCATACAT
This sequence comes from Artemisia argyi, assembly GCA_030686995.1. NCBI lineage: Eukaryota > Viridiplantae > Streptophyta > Magnoliopsida > Asterales > Asteraceae > Artemisia > Artemisia argyi. Next base: position 36,006,336 of record CM060685.1, on the reverse strand, counting down.
CTCACTCAAGTACATCATCGTACTTCACAAGTTATTCATTGCAAACACTATTAATTCAAATGACATATCATTGGTGAGAATCATAAATGTTTCATACACATTTTTGTACGACACTTTAAATCGATATTGTGATCATTATCTTTATAAATCAATGGGTCTTTCTTCATCATGCGACCTCATAAACATGAGCGTCATTTATCTGTATAAAGATATGTAGCATCTTTCTTTAGCTTTCATGATGCATAATGATTACATCTTTAAGATATTCAACTGCTAAGACGAGCTCCGTCTTTTTGTTTCAAATTCAACTTCTATGCATTCAATCGCCTTTACAATCATAAAATCAAATTGTATGAAACTTAAAACATATTTACATGATCACATCTAGATCTCTTTATAAAGTTTCATAGGCTAACAAAATTATTTATTTGGCACAATACTATACACTAAGGCGATTATAACATATTTGGCAAATATATGATTAACTCAATACAATCAAGTATTTTTCTCGAGAACTTTTCTTATATGCTCTTAAAAATCACTAGCATGCTCCATGCATTTTATATGGTATAATGAAATCTAGAAATCACATGAGCTCTATTCATTAACTTTTAGACGCATATCGATTTATTATATTGCCAGACTTATAAATATTATATACATTATTGGATCCACCACATGAGAACATATCTCTTTATGATCATTTGCATGTCTTTACGAAAATATTGCGTGCCATTAGTTATGCCTTGTATACCAAAATTTCAATACTTTAATTTCACTTTCTCATAAAGATCAATGCATATCCAATAATTTTACGCATTCATATATTTGGACTTTAAGTTCCATTAACCATGTCTATTCACACGAGACTTTACTCTTTCATTTCTTCTTTGCATCTTTACATCTTTTGGCCATTCATTGATACATTTGCACTTCCTGCAGGTATTCTTCCATGATCCTCACCATTATTATTGCTCTATCTTATTTATTTTCATAATCATTACCATGTCCATTATCATATACAATAGTACTATCAACATCGATTCATTACTTTTCGATTCCACACTTTACTAGACATTGCATTATATCATTTATTGATATCTCATAGTATTTCACGTACCCGGGGTTTTTTCCAATTACCTTCATGTCTAGTGTCTCTTTATGAGACTAATATGGGGTCTTTATTACCTCGATTTAACCATCTTAATTTTCTTGCTCCATTTCATTTATTCATTCGAGGACTTTTATTTGGAATCGATTAGTCTATCATATTGCAGTCATGCCATAGACTCACTACCAATCATTGATTGTCATGTTGGGACATACATTATAATTGGAGCACTAGCAGCGTATATATAATATAGTCACTTTTTTTAGGGTCACTAAACAAGTCTGAAAATTACTAAAACTGGAATATAAATTGTCACTTGAACTTTAAGTTCATATTCATTAGTGTGAGGATCAACATTTATATCATAATTCATTCCATATATCTCGCTGCTCATTCTCTCCCCCTGAATGAATTATCAATTTCAACATCTCATTTTTGTGCGTTGTGGTGGATTTACAAGAAACATATATCGCACATTTACAAATTCTCATATGGGAAACATATGGTTCGTGACCATAAACCATTATATGTTATACATGCCCCATAAACTAAAAGTTTTGTTCTCAAAATTATTGGCTTTGCAATCAACTGAAGACGTTTTATAAACATTTCAACAAAAGCAATTCGTGTATGAACATGGGCTACATAAAGTTCAACACTTATTCCAATAATCTCCCAATACTTGAAAGTATTTACCACCAATTCCAAAGATACAATCTGGAAAACCATGCTCGCATTTTATAAGCCGAACTATTAATCACGTTGACCTTAAGTTGCGTCTTTGATGATCATTTTGACGATGCATCGATTTTAAAACTCAAAATGATCCACATGGCGGATGTATAGGCCTACATACATCCCCTTTATATTTTTTCCAAAACTTTATATGACAAAGTCTTTATTTTAATATGGTGGTGATAGATGAACAATTAACTTCCAATGAGAACAATCACATCTATCTTTGAAGAAACTTTTGGTTCTTCTATACTTTCACATCATCATTGACCCAGGATGGTTCAACCGGTCATGCCACTCAATAAAATAATCTTGGCTCATAAACTCTATTTTATGACCACATGTGCTTAGATTGCACTTTCTATATAAACATCAAATAATATGGAGATTTTAATACAACATCATATTTCTTCAATTAAAATCTTATAAGCTCTTTCATAGCTTTACATAGTGCAATATAATACTCCGTTAGCCTATAACATCATTAAACAAGAAACACATCTTTTGTACAAGTGAAGTTACACAATTTTCTAAGCGCATATATAAAACTAACCATTCAATAAAGGGCCTCGTAAGCAAATAAAACCACATAATGAATAATGCACACAGATATTACAAAACTCAATGCCATGACTCAGGACATCTTATTTGATTAGTTAATAATATTTCTTCTATAGGCAATAAATATAAATTCAGTAGTATAAAAAAAATCCTCAGTGACCTTATGTTCACATAAATGAATTACTAAGTAACCATATGGCCTAGTTTATTCATCAACTTAAATCTTGCAACAATAGGTGATATCATACATATCTATTCATAGAAGTTACCAAAACATTTCGGTGAAATTATCACAAATAAACAACTTAGCGCTTGTTTTGCTAGATGCATTATTTACTTTGTTAATTATGTGTTAATGGCTATTTTCACATGTGTAAGATTTAATGTTTGTGGAATCAACTCAAATAACATCAACTTCAATTAGCACACAGGTATAGGCAAACCATATACCACTTTAATGCATATCAACGTAAATATTAGATGGTAATTGCTATCGGACTTTAAGCAAATTAACTAAAGCAAGTTGAAGATCATGCCAATATGAGAACATATATGCAAAACTTGACGTCATAGATAATACTTCACGAACCGATTCAAACCCATACAAAATGTGGCGAGTTTAATCACCTAGTCAAACATAATTAAGGCAGAATGTAACAATCAATAATGAGCTACGTAACATATTTTGGGGCGTTTATCACATCCGAACACTGTGACATATAGTTTCACAAAATCATTATATATATGTCTCAATGAGCTTTTTATAAATTTTTATGAGCATAAGGTTAGCTTTTTACAAATATATTCATGTAACTATAATGAAATAATTAAAAAAAAATGCTAATTTACTAACAAGTAATGCTTTTTCAGTTCATTAATCATCAATACTAAAATATAGCGATTAATAATATAAATTAAGCCACTTTAACTTGTAGTTAAATTTGTTTCAATTTAGTGAAGAACTGAATTCTGTTCATACATAAGTTATAGACTACGACTTGTCAAGATTTTCAATGACCATGATATATAGATAATGATAAATCATTTAAATTCTAGTCACTTTATTTGTACGATTTACCTCTTAGGCAGCTTACGTTGACTTACTATTAAAAAAATAGTAGCTGCATGATTCATGAAGGCATGAAGCCAAGTAATTTTGTGGAATCCTATATAGAAGGGTTTTTTTTTTTTTTTTTTTTTTTTTTTTTTTTTTTTTTTTTTTTTTTTTTTTTTAAGAAAATAAAAACAAAATAATAATAATAATAACAATAATAATAATAATAATAATAATAGTACAAATAAGCTAATTGATAAACAAGTTAAACTTGCGTAGGACAAAAACATGGGTGTATAATAAGAATTGAGATCTATCCGTATACGATATAAGACTCTGTACGAAGAATGGTATAATGATGAAACATATTGTACATATGCTTCAACAATATATATAAAATTATTCTACTAGTATCTTTAATATATAATTCACCGAAGAACAAAGTAACAAAGTATTACTCCCTATAATATGTATAGCACTGTGATCTACGGCATAAAAAAATTAATCAAAGTGGAAGAGTAAACTCATCTCAACGATGATGCCATGTTCAAACCGCAAGATTATAACTCAATTCATTAACTAAAGAAAATAACTTTTATAATTATACATGTTAGCACTAAGTTGAATAAATTCCTTATAGCCACATAATAATTTAATGTATAATAACTTGTTTTATTCGTAAGTAGTCTGAGGATAAATTTACTTTGCCTCAAGAATTCAATAACATAAGCGGTGGGTAATAATCTAATTAGTTTGGTATTGTTTATCCTACTATTAAATTGTTTTATATCATGAGACAACCACTCAATTTATCATAATAATGTAATCAAAATCATTACTCAACAGGATACGAAAACTTATCTCAGTCACGCATGGAAGTCTGAATCGTAGAAACCAAAACTCGTCCATCCTTGTAGTAGATTTATTTCTTTAGAGCGTGCTAATAACGTATTGTGAAACAATAAAATAAAGAACAAAGAACAAGAATAAAGATGAAAGAATTGTATTATTCATCTCTCTATAGAGGCATGTATATATAGTTACAAAGAGGAGTATTCCACAAGATACACTAATTAAAGTAATTACTAACATTAAAAGATATGGACATCCATTCCATATATATCCATAACATTAATGGATTTTTTTTTTTTTAAATTCACTAGTAATTTCAGTGCATTTTGATAAGTACATTAGTTTTTTTATGGCATTTGCCAATAAAAATATAACAATAAGGGTATATAATGAAGATTTCATGAAAGAATAATATTTATACAAGTTCATTCATAAGTTAAAGGTCATATTTGAAAAGTTCATATACTAGAGACAAATTACTTGGTGGTCCAAAATACCAAAATGACCTGTATTTACACTAAAATAGCACCATTTTTGCAAGCAAATATAAAAATAGCACCATTTTTGCAAAAACTTGTCGAAAACCAATTATACCGACAGATTTCTGACAGAAACGGCCGTCCCTAAAGACCAGGTGTGTAGTGTTCTCATGTCTTTAACATATCCTCTATAACCCGTTCACCTTTATATGTTTTAACCCGTTTGCCTTTTAGAATAGTTATATGACAATGCATGAAATCAAATTATATAAACACATGCAATATTTTTTATGCAATTAAAGTAAAGTAATTAGACAATTTAAGTGATAATCAATACACCACCGCAACGCGCGGGTATTTAATATTTGTTGAGCACATCAACCAAATTCGTATGTTTATTTTTATGGCAAAATAGAACTATATTAACCCCAAATATAAAAAAAGTTAGAATGACTAATATGGTCATTTCAAAAAATGGAGCTAAATTTTCAAATAGAATAATGGGTGGCTTATATTGAGCCTCATCTTATCTTTAAGTTTTCAACAAGATATAAGTCTATTATTGTGGCATCTTTCACATTATCTCCAAACAAACAATCATCATTTTCCAAATTCTAATGGCCGAAATAGTTGTTAGCGCTGTTGTGAGTGTGCTCGTTGAGAAGCTAATTTCTGGTGACTTGATCAAGCTAGCTCGATCTGAAGGAATCGATTCTAAGTTGAAGAAATGGAAGGATAGCTTGCAGATGATCCAAGATGTGCTTGCTGATGCTAGTCAGAAGCACATAACACAAAGATCTGTTGAATCGTGGCTACACGAGCTCCAGGATCTAGCTTATGACATTGAGGATGTACTTGATGATATGGCTTTTGAAGCTTTGCGCAGAAAGTTGAATCAAGAACCACATGCCAGTACCAGCACGAGTAAGTTATTGAAGATCATCCCAACTTGTTGTACTAATTACACTCCCCATAAGATCATGTATGGTCGTAAGATAAGCTCTAAGCTAGATGAAATTACCAATAAGTTGCATGAACTTGTTGAAGAGAAAAATAACCTAGGCTTGGATGTTAATGTGAAAGTTGAAAGGACAAATAGACGATTGGAGGAAACTTCGTTGGTTGATGAGTCCAAAGTTTTGGGTCGGGAAGTTGATAAAGAGGCATTACTCTTTTAAGCGCTCACAAAACCCATGATAGGCAAATGAGGTGGTTTTAAGTGGGTTTTAATTAATTATATTATCTCTCACTTTTATTTTTGAGACAATTTTATTTATATCCTTGAAAAAACAAATAATTACATCTATATCCTTACAACTTTTATAATTACATCAATATCCTTTAAAATCTTAAAATACTCATGTATATCCAAATGAATTATTTAATGTTATTTAACTCATTTTAATAGATAAAATCATTATCCTAACATTAAATAAATGGATGTATTACTCTTTTACCCTTCTTTTCTAATCATCTTCTTCTCAAATCCTTCCTTATTAACATTCAACTTAACAACTTCTAATCACATAAAAAAATTGCTTTATGACTGAAAATGGACCGTACTTAAATCTCCTTGCAAGATTCATAATCTTATTTAACAAAACAAGAAATAACAAATTTGCCATTTCACTTTATATGTTCATTTTTACCTATAGAACATGAAAACAAAAATGACATACCAATTTAGATGAAATGTTTTCTGAAATTGCCACATGTTTCTCAAAAGGGATGTTTTAATTTATATGTATCACTACGAGAATCTATCACCCCTTTATGGGCATGAAAAGAAAACGAAAACTTTCATACTTATATTTTATTAATTCATACATATGTTATGAAACTTATGTCTAATCAACCAATTGGGTTGTTAATTTGAGTATTTTACGCACCAATTAGTGAAGAAGAAGATTATTCCCAAACTGATGAATTGTTCATGTTTTTGGGTTTGATTAGGGAAGAAGGGTAAAAAGGTAATACATCTCATTTTTATTGTTTAGATAATGATTTTGTATATTAATATTATATATTTCAGATTAAATGATTTAATTGGATATATATGTGAATTTTTAAGGTTTCAAAGGATATATATGTAATTATAAAATTTGTAAAGATATTGATATAATTATATGTTTTTTAAGGATATAGATGAAATTCTCTTTTTATTTTTTATACATCTATCTCTCACACATATACACACTTTTAATATTTAAATAATAATTTTAATTTTAATAAAATACATTTTTTTCTCTTATCTCAAAATCAAATTCAAATCCTAATCTAAACCCACTTATAAACCAAACGGACCCTTAACTTTTCATTTCATTGTAGTAGGCCTTTAATGAACCAAACAATAAAATACATCATTCATTTCATTCCACACCCCTCAACTAAACGGGCCTAAAGTCGGGTAGTACTTTCTGACATATATGAGGCCATCTCAATTTTATGCATCTTGCTCCACTCATTCTTTATATAATTATTTTGTAATTATAAGTTTATTTAAATCAAGACCGACGCCGTTTTTTGCGTCCCGTCCATTGTAGCAAGTTTCCCGCCAAAAAATAGCCCACAACCTTAGCCCAATAATCCGTCTCTTGCCTCTTGCCCGGTCCAAAAAAACACCATACATTTCTACCTATTATATAAAAAGTAGCCTTTGTTTACTGTAGATGGCTTAAAAATTGACACATCAGCAGCTTAAAAATTGACACGTCAGCAGCTTAAAATTGACACATCAGCTTTAAAGCTTTAAATAGTATGCAACTGCTTTTATCTTCCTATATGATTAAAAAGGAGCCTCATTTTAACGCTCTCATTTATATTTCCTCTCATCCTATCCGGTCACCATCATAATGTTACCCTACATGGCTTCATTTGTTCTTGCCCTGGTGACGGTAAACGTCTTTTTTTTTTTTTTTTTTTTTTTTTTTTTTTTTTTTTTTTTTTTTTTTTTTCATGCCTACTTTTAACTATCTTTTTCATTAACTACTTGTTTTTGGTTGTTGCTTTAACCCATCGAACCTCTTGAGACCGATATCCAGGTGAGTGCACTCTCCATTTATTGTTCATACTTTGTCTTTATTTTTGGTTACTCGATCTCTTTCTTTTAGTTTCTGGATTCTGATTAAGTTTTTTTTTGGGACGAACCTTTGTTTAGTCTTTAAATAATAGAAACTCCTGTAAACTCACTCATATAACATTCGTTTCATTTCATTTTTCTGGTTAATATGTTTTTTTTTGGTGGTTTAAAGTGTAGATGGTGATTTACGTTTGAAGTGAGAAGCTTACGTTAACTTTATGATTTTATGATTATCGACGGCCGGTAAGGTACGTTTAATTTTTCTTTACGTCCTACAAATTTGCTCATGATAAGATAAACGTTCCCTTTTTGAGTTTAATCTTCTCATTGACATTATTAATTACTTTTTTTTTTTGGTTTTCAGCTTGGCCTTTGTGTAGCACAGTGGTTATGAATCTTTGAGAAAATAAGATGATGATATTCTTTGGGTAAAAAGTAGCATACATTAATTCTTTTATTTTTTTATGTAACGCTATCATCAAAGAAGCCTATGCTAATATTTTTAGTTATTCGTGTATTTAAACATCTTGTGAGATAAAAAGGACAACACTTGCTAACAATGAAACGAAAATTATACGTGTATGGTGTTCTGAATATGTTGGCAACCAATATCATACTAATTCTAAGTTTATATTTTTGGTAATCAAGCTAATTTTTTATTCATATGCGTATTATAAAGGCAGAGATGCAAAGAAGAAAACAAATAGTTCATGGGGCAAGATATTTTTTATTTCTATTTTATAAAAAGGTGATGGTTGATGACTGATAAGAGTTGGTGGAGGAGTATGGGTATGGTGATGATAAAAGAAAAGAAAAGTGGGTGAAACAGTATTAGAAAAAGTCACCTTCTAACTTTTAAATTTGACGTGAGTAGAGAGAATAGTATGTGGGGATGATGAGTAATGGTCTACGTGACATGACATAATTTTACTTGATTTTATTGATGAAATATCTAAAATTTTAGAATTTGGTAAAATGATGTTTGATATGTAGTTTATTCTTAGAATTCTATGCATGCTTATGTGTAACAAAGAATGTATATATGTTTTGTCATGGTAATTGTGTTTACATATCTTTGTAGTATAACGTAAAACTCAAACCTTAATGTATGTACCCAATAAGGGAAGCGAAGAAACGAAAACGATTAATCAACTGATAATGACAACTCTTAATTCACTTAAACCAACTATGAGTTTAAATTCGAAGACGACAATAACTCGTGTTCAAGTTTTTGTATTTTTGATTCAAGACAACTAACATAATTTAACTAATGGTCGACCTTGTCCGGTTTGCATGTTGTGACACACAAAGTATCTTACAAAATAATCAGTCGTTAATTCTAGCCGGGTACGATATATATTTAATTAATTAGCATCAATATTCAGTTTTTCACACTTGATTATAGTAGCCACTTAAACGTCAGCTCTAATAATAATGGGTATTGCGTCAAAATCGGTCTTTTAATATCAACCACCAAGGTAAGTCTCTTAATTTGATTGCTAAATAAGAGAATCGAGAGTTTTATAATGTGTTCATGAATTTCGGTGTGATGATTATGATTTATGAAATATAAGGTTTTGGAAAATGTACAAGTAGGGGTTATTAACATATTGCAATTACGAAGTGCGCTGTTATACTTGCTTATTGTAGCGTTTATTCGTGTTCGGTGATAATCATAATTTCATTCTCCTAGGAAAGGTTTGATAACTCTTTGATTCTGCAAGTTTAAATGTACAAGTTTTAACCCTCCTTGTTTTTTTTTATTAAAAAGAAAAGAAAAGAAAAGAAATGATACAAGCGAAATTGAGATGGTAAAAGGTTTAACCCAAGGGTTGATTGCACCAACTTAGGTGAAATATAACCATATTCATATTCTGCAATTAGCAGTAATACATCTATATCTTTAAGTTTAAAAGCAAGTGGTGTTGTGTTTTGATGAATTTGATATTCATTGAAAATGTAAATAAGTTTTGTCTTTTTTAGCAGCAAAACAACTTCTTCTAGCAAGAGAAAAAGTTGAAAAAAAAACGAGTCAACCTAATACCTATCATAACGAATAAGTAAAAGGAAGACTAGATACAGTACTCACTGAATAATACTGTAAGCTAAGCCTTACAACAATGCATTGTTAAAATCTCATATTGACATTTGATTATGTTCAAACATTGAATTCAATGCAACATGTTTAACAAGTTACGTTACCGTAAATATAACCTGAAAATGTGCCAATTTTATGAAGTTAATTCGAACAACCTTGGGCTGTGCGTAGCACAGCCTTAAAGATTTACCTAGTGATGATATAATTGGAAGATCTTTCTTCCGTGTTCCAGAAACGTCACAACAATAAACACCACACATTTTTAGATCTGTTCCTCGACTCCAAAATTAGTAAGGTGGCTACTCGATCGACTGTGGCCGTCGATTTAAGCTGTGGTAGGGGTTTGTATGCTTGGTACGTGTGTCACCCCTTTCCAGAAATCATCAAAATCAATAACCCTAAATCAATTAGGGCTTTTAGGTTTTAGGTTGTTAGAGATGATGGGGAGTTTTTGATGTGTTTGGGATTTATTGGGGAAGAAGGCTTGCGAAGATGATATAATCTCGAGCTAAGTTTTACTGTTAAGATGGGATTTATTAGGGAAGTAGGCTTGCGAAGATGGTGATCATGCCAGTTAAGTTTTTACTGTTATAGTTTTTTTTTTCCAGTTCACTTGAATTTGATTTAAGCTGTTTGGGATTGCTTATTTTTACTTGCTATGCTTATAATAATCTTTTTAGGTTGCCTAAGAAATAGTGGTTGCATTTACCTAAAATAAGCTTTTGTCTGCTAAGATGCCGAATGGATATGCAACATTTACCTAAAATAAGCTTAACAATCACCAAAAAAAAAAAAAAAAAAAAAAAAAAAAACAGAAGTGTTAACCTATAATCTTCAACCGCTCTTTGTTTGTACTTAGAAATCATAAATTGAATACTTTGTGGCAGATAAAAATCGGATGTTAGAGAAATCCTATTCTTTTTTTGTCGCATCAAATTATCTGCCTGTTCCTTTTTAATTTTCTTAGAATGTACACAGGTATGTTTTGCATTGGAGCTTGGATTCTTGGCTCTATTAAAAGATCCGTTTGATCCTGAGCTACTAGACGTAGTTGTCTTTGATGTTTTGCCTCCGTCTAATGGGAATGGAGCAGGCCGAGTAGCATTAGCTAAAGAAACCAACGAACATAATCCTCTAAGCCATTCATTTATGCCAATGTTAGTTTGAGGATGATAGAAACTGTTTTGAGTAAGCGCATTAGGAGTTGCTTATTCACACTTCACATTCGATTCTGTGTGTTTACTACTTAGATCCTTAAATAAGCATAGCTCCCAAATACTAACGATTGATTATCTGATTATTGTGCTTCTTTATAGCAAAAGCAAATCCAACGACGCTATCCTGCATTGCATTTTGTTCTACCTCACTATCTGCATATGCTTATTTTAAAAATGTAAGCGTTTTTATTAAGCAAATCCTAACACTTAAATAAAGTATCTGGACGTGTTTAAATGTTCATGCGAATCATTTGGTATTTAAACTGATAACCACAGCTATCTTACGCAATTTTATTCATTTTTGGTTTCTGTTTCCAGGTTTAAACGAGAGGAAGCTAAAATCACTGCTTAGGAGACCTTGTAGAAAGCAAAAGTAAACGTTTCTATTTCTAAAACTTGAGGTTTATTTTCGCTCTTCTAGACGTCAAATTTTACTTACCATGCATAAATCAGTCAATTTTTACGCGTGGTATGTTTTTTAGACGGAATTGCACTCACACTGGCGGTATTTTTAACAAATACCTTTCATTTACATATATATAGACCGTGCATTTTTGGTGTTGCACACAATCGGTTTACATGAGCATAATTATTGTTCCAGATGGTAATTTTGTTTCCAATGTTATTGTTGTGGCTCATGTAGGAACCCGGACCAGTACTTCTTCCATTCCCGTTGTCAATGCAGGTATGGTACTTTATATTGTTGTTTTCTGTGTTTTTTTTTTTTTTTTTTTTTTTTTTTTTTTTTTTTTTTTTTTTCTTTTAATGGGTTCGATAATTTAAAAAAGGTTAGTAAAACTCACGGGAAAATATAACATTTAACTTATAACTGTACTGTGACAGGGGTTATTCTTCTTTTGGTATGAAGAAGTGGGAAACGGGAAAGAAACAACGGCAGTTTTGAGCCATACCACATATAAAAAGATGGCAGAAAGGCACCCGTGTTTCATTGAACAGCTACAGGAACGTGGCTTGCCATCTATAATAGTAGCAGGCGGTGTAGACGATCCCTCAGCCTTCACTTGCAGTAGTTGGAAGTCCATATACACGTCCGAAGACAAGAATGTTGGTGCCCAAATGTATGTTTGTGTAAAACGAGGCAACTTTACATCAAGAGGTGTTTGAGCCTGCTTATTTTTCAAGTGCTTATCTGTTTGAAAAGCAAATGTTTTATCCAAACCACGTGCTTTCTTAGGAGATGACTACTTAAATAAGCAATTTTAAAGACAATCGATAGAAAGAAAAAAAATCATTTTGTCAGAACATTATGGCTTTAGAAATTTTTATTCATTTCCATGTTCCTTCATTATTTAGCCACTGATATTTCTCAATTTTCTATTTAGGTGGGATTTGTCACCAAGAAAAGGCTTCTGATACAAATGCACGATTCCAATCCAAGAACAGGAACAAAAGTTGCAGCCGAGACAACTGCAGCGAGAATGGCTTATGCAGCTACCTGTGAGTTGAGATTATATTTGTTCTCTTTTAGTTTCCTTGCAAATAAACCTTTTTTAAAGTGATACTGTAATACGTTCCTTTTGGGGAGATTTTCAAGAAGCCGATGCATCATGTTCTCTCATTTTTAGCATCATTGGATTCCACTGATCATACATGGTTATTTTGAATTTATGTTATAGTTATATTAGTAGTTATATCAAAGAAGTCAATTTCGGTAAAATTTTGTGTTTAATTGGCTCAGATGAGTTAGATTATGGTTATATTTTCTTCTAAAAATGTTGATGGCAGTGAAATTTAAAAAGTCATAGACTCTGCTCAAATGCTACTACATATTGTTTTTGTTTTTAGTCAGTGAGCATATTCTAAATTTGTAGAATCAGTATTGTATAGTGTTAACTTAGATCTGAAAGTATCTTCTGATCGCGGAGGTATAATTAGTTTGACCAATGTATATGATTGGACAATATTCATGTATCCACTAATCAGGCCAGATCCACAGGATGACTAAGTGAAAAACAATAATGTTACTCTTACTTTAGTCTTATGTTTCAAGATTCATACTCACCCCTTATGTGTTTTTTGCAGATTACAAGTGGGCGCCCTCTCTTTGGACGATATATTTATCACTTTACTTCCATTGACATTCAAGAGTCAAATATAACAAGGGTACATGTTTATAGATATGCTTGCAAGAGCCTTGGAGTTCAAATCGGTTGAGCTATGACATGAGATTTGCTTATGGATACCACTAAATATAATCAACAATGAACATCATGACAAACCTGAGGATGAAGATGCTTTTGGTAATTAGATTTTTTGTTTTCTTATTTCTCTTATACTTCGAAAAATTATCTAATAGCTGACTTTTAATTTCTAGATGATACCATGCTAGCGGGTAGACGGCTACCTCCCGAATGTAAATGTTGAACTTCATACAGATTATGGTGGTTATGCAGTGAAACTAGGTCCCACCCATCGGAAAGAAAGTGCATATGAATGTTGTAAGGCGTGTATAAATCAAGCTAATGCTGCAACCATGGATGAAATGAAATGTAATATATGGGTTTATTGCCCTGCTCAAGGTGATGCCATTCTCCGGATATATACCAACACAAACTTGAAGAATGCTAGCTGAAATATGTAAGTTTATTGTCATTTGTTGTTGAGTTAGTAGTATCAACGGGTCGGGCAGGTTGGGTAACAGGAATACGGGTAATATTTCGTGCACACCAAGTTGGGATGACTCAAAACGGGGAGACAAAGGAGACGTTTGAGTCTGAAAATTATAAGCCAGCGTATATAAAATATATGGAGAAAGGCGCAACAGGTATAAACTATATTGCCAAATTTGTTTGTGTACTAATCGTACTCAGTACTCTATTTATTTTAGGGATGCTTTTAGCTTTTGGAACTTTCAATATTATATCCACAACATACATATACTGTTCATGAGATTCTATCTTATGCAGGCCCTCTTTCACTTCTGTTATTACTTATTACACGTCTGAATTTGATGGTGATTGACAGCTACAGGTTATGAAAACATGCAGATTGTTTTATGAGATCTTGATATAACTGTAACTAATTCATGTTAAATTGTACATCTGAATTTTTCATTGTATATATACTAATTGTAGAATATATGGTTTTGAATTTTTTTTGCTCATTACTTAATTGGTTTCCCGGAAAAAACAAGCTGAAGTCAAAGATGTATGTGAATGGGCCACAACTAAAAAAAAAAACATTAACCCAAAACCGCAATGCAAATGTCGAACATGGAGATTGCTACGAGCAGTTGGTCCACTTTCTACTTTAAAAAAATACCGCAAAAAAACCGCCCCGCCCGCAACGCGGCGGGCCGCCTCCACTCTCATTTATATTTAAAACATAAAATAACTTTAAAAAGAATTCTCTCTCCTACGTAAAATCCTAATCCAAATTCAAATCCAAATCCTAATCCCACCTCCAAACCAAACGGGCCCTAAATTCATGTGTTGACTTATTATGAATATGGGCCTAGCCCAACAGTTGCATTACACGGTTTGTATTGTATATATACTAGGGGTGTTCATAAGTTCGGTTATCGGGTTATTCGGTTCGGTTTGTTCTGTTAATTTTTTTCTAGGTCAAACCGAAAACCGAACCAAACCGAATTCAAATTTGATTCAACCGAACCAAAAACCGAACTGAATAACCGAAAACCGAACCCCTATAACCGAAAACCGAACCTAATAACCCGAATTACATAATTTTAATTATTTTTTCATTTAATTACATATATTTTTAGAACAAAATTTTTTTCAAGCTTAAATAATGTTATAAAAGACTAGTTGCCAGCGGCCCTCAATCAGACTCGAGCTAGTCTGCTGAATTGAGCTTACACTTAAATTTGAACTAACTCATAAACCTCAACTATTTAGTATTATATAAGTAAAGGTGTTAGAGTATGGTTTTTAATACCACGTACCGGATCAGGGATGCCTATTGTAGCTTCTAAAGCATTCACGGCTTGTTCAAATTCCTAAACAATCATGAACATATCGTAGCATAATTAACACTCTCACAGATTTTACGTGAGTTTTTGAACAATGAAATGTAGTACATAAGTGACTATATGCTTTGAAATAATCATGATCAAATAATCTACACTAACAAAAATATATTTCCATGATAATCAACCTCAAAACTTACTTTGAGTTGCTGAGGAGAAGCAGACCGACCGCGTCCTTGAATACCAATAAGACTACTTATCAATGAACTCTCAGCATCACTAAATGATATCTTCTGTTGCTCATCCACAGCAGAACAACATGATATACGTCGTCGATTCTTTAGAGGCAAACATTTTACTACAGACCGAGACCGAATACCACTATGATTGATATGAGGAATTTGATGGTTGAATCTAATTCCTAGGTCGATTGAGCAACAACCCATTTTCGATTCAACCAGAAAAGATATTTATTAAATGTGTTTGTAAGAACAAGTTCACAGTCACAACATATTGAAAGATATATTTTGCATGGTTAAGATAGAATCAGGGCCCACCCAGATAGCTCTTTATATCATTCTCTGGTTAACATTTGCTCATACATCACCAAAATTTCATTAAAGATATACAGTTTTATGGAACTTATTATTGCTATTTACATATAATGATGTTTACTACTAAGCTTAATTAATAGTGACTAATTAACATTACTAGTGCAAATTATGAATTAACTAGTGCTAAGTATGATGGATTCTTTTAAGCGTAAAAGTTTCACTAGGATCAAATATATGTACTTCAGAACCGTTTAGTGATCTTTTTTAAAGCATAATATTATGGATTACTGCTAAGTATTAAAATCTATAGTTTGTAAGGCAATACGGTGCAACTCATTCCTATCGTAGCATTAGTCCACTTGTGTTGTAGTACGGAGTATTATTTTATCTTAAAACGGAAAACCTCACTAAACCAGATGTATATACTTTTTTGTCACTGTACAAATAAATTATATACTAGTATAAAAGTGAGTATACTTCAAAACTAAAAATAAAATAAATAGAAACTCAATTTGTTTGACTCGGCAGCCATTTGGCTGTGATATTTTAACAGAAAATTAATTGTACTATCTCAAACTGTTGTATTGATATAAGCAAAGTCTTGTTCATGACTAGCTAGTTGCAAGAAATTTTTAAAAATTGTCCAAATTGAGTACCTTAAACAAGCAAATTCATATGTGTGTGTGTGTGGTTTTTTATTTATTTATTTTAAGGCAAAATAGAACTATATTAAACGCCAAAGCTAAAAAAAGCCAGAATGTCTAGGCATCAACAAGTTAGAATGACTAATATGGTCATTTCAAAAAAAGGAGCCAATTTTTCAAATGGAATAAAGGGTGGCTTGTTTCTAACCTCTTCTTTATCTTTAAGTTTTCAATCATTAAAGTAAAGCATCATTATCATTAAAGTAAAGCATCATGCACATTATTATTGTGGTGCCTTTCACATTAACTTCAAACAAACAAACAAACAATCATTCATTTTCCAAATTCTAATGGCTGAAATAGTTGTTAGCGCTGTCGTGAATGTGCTCGTTGAGAAGCTAATCTCTGGTGACTTGATCAAGCTAGCTCGATCTGAAGGAATCGATTCTCAGTTGAAAAAATGGAAGAAAAGCTTGCAACTGATCCAAGCTGTGCTTGCTGATGCTGGTCAGAAGCACATAACACAAAGACCTGTTGAATTGTGGCTGCATGATCTCCAGGATCTAGCGTACGACATAGATGATGTACTTGATGATATGGCTACTGAAGCTTTGCGCAGAAAGTTGAATCAAGAACCACAAACCAGTACCTGCACGAGTAAGGTATTGAAGATCATCCCAACTTGTTGTACTAATTACACTCCCCATAAGATCATGTATGGCCGTAAGATAAGCTCTAAGCTAGATGAAATTACCAATAAGTTGCATGATCTTGTTGAAGAGAAAAATAACCTAGGCTTGGATGTTAATGTGAAAGTTGAAAGATCAAGACGATTGGAGGAAACTTCGTTGGTTGATAAGTCCAATGTTTTCGGTCGGGAAGGGGATAAAGAGGCATTACAAGAGAAGTTATTGGTTGATGAGTCCAAAGTTAGTGTCATGTCGATAGTTGGTATGGGTGGGATTGGCAAAACAACTCTTGCAAAAGTTTTGTACAATGATGAGAAAGTTGAGGCTTACTTTGATCTCAGGGCATGGGTTTGTGTTTCGGAAGAGTTTGATGTATTCAAAATTAGCAAGGCTGTTTTTCAAGCTGTAACCGGGGAAAATAAAGATTTTGCTAATCTAAATCTTCTTCATGTTGCACTTAAGGAAAAACTTTCAGGGAAAAAGTTCCTAGTTGTTCTAGACGATGTTTGGAACGAAGACCACGATGCGTGGGAACGCCTGAAAAGCCCGTTTGTTGATGGGGCCAACCCTGGCAGTAAAATTATCGTGACCACGCGGAAGACCAATGTTGCATCAGTTATGAACTCTTTTGAACCTTACAATCTGGAGGTTTTGTCAAATGAAACAGCGCTGTCTCTGATTGCTAAATGCGCGCTAGATGAACCAAACTTTGACAAACATCCACCACTTAAAGAGATTGCTCAAGGTATCATTGACAAATGTGATCGTCTGCCTTTGGCTTTGGTTACACTAGGGAGGGTATTGAAGACAAAAAGAAATGAAGGTGATTGGAAGGAATTGTTATATAGCGAGATATGGAATTTACCCGATGCAAGTGGTGTTCTTCCAGCTCTTAAACTAAGCTACTATGATCTCCCTCCGGATCTAAAGCAATTGTTTGCTTACTGCTCCTTATTTCCAAAAGACCACTTGTTTGACAAGAAGAAGTTAGTCCTGCTGTGGATGGCGCAAGGTTTTCTGTCTCAATCAGTGGGAAACAAGTCAATGGAGAGTTTAGGTTGCCACTATTTCGAAGAGCTAAAATCAAGGTCGTTTTTTCAGCATTCGGCGAATGATGTGTCACTATACACAATGCATGACCTGATGAATGACTTGGCCGTGAGTGTTGCGGGAGAGTTTAACTTTATGTTGGATGATAAGATTGATGTAAATGGTGGGACCGAAGTTTTTGAGAAGCTACGTCACTTTTCGTTTGTAAGTCAAGGAAATCTGGTGTATAGAAAGTTCAAGGAATTACATAGAGCTAAATGTTTGCGAACGTTCTTACCGGTGTCGGTTGGTTCGGAAGATTTCTTCACAGAATTCTGCTCAGTGGACAATATTCTTGTTGAGCTGATGCCTCAATTAAAGTTCCTAAGGGTACTAAGTTTAACATGTGGTTCGATTAAAGAGATACCACAATCCATCGGCAGTCTCATTCATTTGCGATACCTCAATGTTTCAAGAACAAACATCATACAAATACCAGAACAAGTCAGCGACTTGTATAATCTACAAAGCTTGTTAGCTCATAATTGTGATTTCTTATCTACCTTGCCAGTCAGTTTTGTAAAGTTAAAAAAACTGAGACATCTTGACATTGGCAATACTCCAATGTTGAAAAAGATGCCGTTTGGGCTTGGTGGATTGACGAGTCTACAAACTCTGTCTAAGGTTTGTATCGAAGGAGCTGATGGGTTTCAAATATCTGAGCTTAAGGACCTATTAGATCTTCAAGGAAGACTTGCCATTGAGGGGTTGGACGAAGTGAAAGATCCGACACAAGCAACGGACGCCAGCTTACAACAAAAGAAGGGTCTTGATGATTTGGATCTTGAATGGAGTCATAACTTTGATGATAATAGGAATTCAATGGTTGAATATGAAGTACTTGAAAGGCTAAGGCCTTATTGTAAGTTGAGAAAACTGAAGATTTTGTTCTATGGGGGATTGAAATTTCCCAGTTGGGTCGGGGACTCCTCATTCGATCAGTTAACAGAGCTTGTATTAGAAGGGTGTCGAAATTGCACACACTTACCAACACTTGAGCAACTAAGTTCACTTCGGAAGTTTTCTGTGGAAGGAATGCACGAGGTGAAGACTGTGGGTCCTTTTAAAGGAATTGCATTTCCATCTCTTGAAATTTTAGAATTCAAGGATATGCAAGGTTTAGAGACGTGGTCAACTGATATTTCCTTTCCTCGTCTTCAAAAAATTTCTATATCAAATTGTCCGAAACTAGAGAGTTACAATTGTCCAAATAATGTTGAGAGGTTAACGATACAGGGTTGTTCTTCAATGTCATGCTTGACCTTCTCAAATTCGCACAAGCTCCCGTCCTCTCCGATGATTCTTGACATTCCAGATAAAGGCAGTGATATTCTGAGATCATTTCCCAATTTTTGCCTTAAATCTCTTCATATTTATGAATGCAAGAATCTAAATTCATTTCCTCATGAACATTTGCAAAGTTTAACATCTTTGGAAGAGATGGATATATATGATTGTCCAAACATGGACTATTCATTTCCTTGTGGGTTGTGGCCTCCTAATCTAAAGAAATTAACAATTGGATGCTTGAAGAAGCCTATGTCAGAATGGGGGCTTCAAAATTACCCAACCTCGCTTGTTGCTCTAGAATTATATGGCAAAGATTCAGGAGTAGTTTCATTCGAGGTGGAAGAAAATGCGAGCAATGCTACTTCAAAATCTTTTCTTCTTCCGTCATCTCTAACTTATCTAGTGGTTATAGATTTTACAGAGGTGGAATCACTTTCAGAAGTCTTGCAACACCTCACTCGCCTTGAGACGCTTCGAGTTTATTCATGCCCGAAAATTAGAGATCTGCCAAAGTCAAGTTCATCTTTGAGAGTAAGAGCAAGGTTGTCAGGATCGCGATCCTGATCGTAGGATCGCACGATCCTACGATCCCACACTCAAAAAACGATCAGGATCTTAATGGGATCTTAAATCAGGTAGGATCGTTCAGGATCGTAGGATCGTGGGATCGTTTACGATCCGATCCTGTTGCTAACCCATTTTTTTTTTTACTTTTTTTTTCCTATGTGAAGCATTTAAGCCCATGTTTGATTCAAAAATCCCAATCACAATCACTAATTCATTGTTTTTCACATTGACCATTCGGTTTAAAGTGACAGATGCTCATTATAGGAAATTAGCGTTAGCATTGGCTAAATTAAGTACGAAATTATTACGATAATGACTAACAATATTTTCACGACAACTACATGCTACTTTTACCAACACACATATGATTTATTAATTTATATTAAGTCTTGCGTATGTACATTTCAAATAGTATAAACTAAAAACTAGTTTATTTATTGTTCACTACGAAGCAAACTTTAAAGTATGGGCATTATTTTTATTTTTTAACGTTATATAGTTTACAAATTGATAAAGTATAGACTTATACTGAGATAATCATGACAGGCAAATGTAATAATCTATATACGCATGGCCAAGCACATAATGTCATAAGACAATAAATCTTGAAATAAAAATTATCTAAAAGAAAAAACATTACACGTATATGCCATTTACAGTGGTGTGTGAACATTTTGAGAAGTATCCATCATTAAGAAGAAGAAAAAAAAAAAAAAAAAAAAAAAAAAAAAAAAAAAAAAACTAGTTCTTAATTGAAATACACAAAAATTTCAGTTTCTTCTTTGATAATTGTTAGTTTGCACCATCGCTAGTTTATAAACTTTCATTATGACTATGTTTGTATTTCCTTTGTATCGAACATCATTATTTAATGATTGAAACATGAGTGGTGCACATATGTAGTATCTCTTTTATATCCAAATTGTTCATTTAGCGATTGAAACATGAAGTAACTTTGTGCAAGTATATATTGCAATATATCTAATGTTTTATTAATACGGTATTTGAACAAGGAACTTATTGTTTTAGCATCTATTTATATTCGTTTATCATATAAAATATTATATAAAAATATATATAAGTATAGAACTACAACCCCTATGCAAAAATACATACATTTTCATAGGATCTTACGATCCCGATCCGATCCTACGATCACGATCTTGCAAAGCCGAAAACGATCCTACGTAGGATCCCGATCCTGACAACCTTGAGTAAGAGTGCTTTGATAAATGCATCCCAGCTGTATCGCACATGCATTAACATCATGGTATGTGATTATTACTTTATTACTATTCATGTGTTGACTTATTATACATATATGGGCCTACCAACAGTTGCATTACACGGCTTTATATAATAAAATGTGATTTTTGAAAAAAAAAAAAAAAAAAAAATAGACCAATAGAAAAGCTTAATTTTGCCACTTAACCAAAATTAAGCAATATAATTAATCAATAGAAAGTCAAAATTGTATTGATTTTGGTCAAATTTTAATAAATTTGGTAGAGAAATTTGCTTGAGAAAAATAACACATAAAAACATTTGTGTCAAATTTGTGAAAACAAAAACTAAAAAAAAAAAAAAAAAAAAAAAAAAAAAAAAGTAATTAATAAAATTTAATGGTTGAATTTTACATAATTATATAGAGTTAAAGTGTAAAATTAAAAGTTTTCTTATTCTTTAATAAGATTATAAAAATGACAAATAACCTCTTACACTTTATACCCCATATACTTTATAAGATGAACTTTGTTTAAAATTACATGAGCATTAGTATTATTTTCAAATTTTCATCTATTAAAATTACAATATTTTTTAAATATACGAATTAATTTTAATATACGTTAAATATTTTAAATTTTTTTTTTTTTTTTGTTACTATGTACGTTAAATAAGAACTTATGTTATTTTATTTTAAAAGTTTAATTTATGGGTACACGGGTTTGAATATTAAATACGGTTAAACTATTGTTAAAGGGAATATGAATATCAAATGTAAGCATGGATTACTATGATATAAAAATAAATACGTTATTGTACTTATAACAACGACTTATGAAATTATTATTTAAAGTTTTATATATGGATAATCAGAAAAACATTTTTAAAAAACTTTACGGAGCATATTTTAACTTAATCAAGAGGATTTCCCTCATTACGAAATGTGTCTCGTGGATGGCGTACTGATATATATCTCCTATTCGTGCTAATTATGTGCTACTAAACTCGCAAAGCTTATACAACATGATATGAATAGTTAAAATTAAACAACAACATCAATCATAACCTCAACATCTATGTCAGTTAAACAAAGTTAAATCATTCAACCAACAATTTTTTTTACAAAATATTATTGTAATAGATATTAATACATAATAAAAATCCTGGACAAGTATTAGTTATACTTATATCATAATTTTCACAGGTAAATTCTTATATGTCCACATACTAAACTAAAATTTTAAAATAAATTTGATTCATGTGTAAACCCCGTACGTGCATGGGACTTATAGCTACTTGTATATATACATTGCTTTTGGTTAATGTGAATTTTATAGGGAATAACCTAATTCCAATATAGTGAGCTCATCCCTTAAACTCTTAAATTAAGCACCAGAAATTTGTATATTAGTGCTAATAAAATTATTTGCGCATGTTAACAAATGTGCAAGATGATTCTACGACCCATTTATACTTCGTAAACATGTGTCCATCTTTAAAATTATGGTCGTCATAGCATATTGCATCTTATATATAGGTATTACGTACATCTCACGAAAAAATAACATAGTTAACAAAGATATATACATTCATCAAAATGCGAGATCATAGTTCACAGTGTTATATAAATTAGGTTCACCAATTCAATGATAATAGAACATATATGTTTAGAATATTCAAAAAGCAATTGAAGATGTAATGTATAATGATATTGGATATGATACGTGTACTCAGGTCATCATCAGTTGTAGAACTGTTGCAAGGATTATCAAAGTGGGTGAAGAGGGCTTCAGATCGAGATGGAAAAGAACGGCTAGTTATTTCAGTTATCGACTTTCGAAACACTAGTTGAAAAGGCTTCAGAGTTGTGATGAAAAGGGGTTGCAACTATCATTATGTAGCTTGTTAGTCTAGTTGATGTCACAGCATTTTTGGTTAAATTTGACTCATTCGGCCGGTTGTCCTTATGTTTTCGTTGTATCATTGTTGATACTGATGAAGTTTAGTGTGTTATGTGTACTGCGCTCTAAGGAAGTGTTTTTATTTTTATAAAGAAATTGTTGAGCATTGATATTGACTGGTTATGTGATTGTCTTACACGTTCCCTTCTTGAATATTATGAAAGACTAGCTTCATATTGAGTTATTGATAACTTAAACTATGGAAAACGTACGTACCTTTATTCCAACGATTTTATTTAGAAATTTGATTGTTAGCGCAGTTGTGAATGTGCTCGTTGAGAAGCTAATCTCTGGTGACTTGATGAAGCTAGCTCGATATGAAGGAATCGATTCTCAGTTGAAAAAATGGAAGAATAGCTTGCAACTGATCCAAGTTGTGCTTGCTGATGCTGGTCAGAAGCACATAACACAAAAACCTGTTGAATTGTGGCTACACGATCTCCAGGATCTAGCTTATGACATTGATGATGTACTTGATGATATGTGTGTGGTGCTCTAAAGAGTGTTATTGATGCCTGTATGTCTTTGTGGGATGAAGTTGTGTGATTTTGTACATTAGGACTAATGTGGTGGCCAGGTTTATGCCTTGAGGCATAACGAGATAATTTTATCTCTTCTACTAACGATTTTTTATTTTGAGAGTGAACTTGTTTGTTGATTTGTTCCAATCTATTTAGAAGATATGAAAATAAAAAACCAATTATGCAAACTCTTATTTTATTTTTACTTGAAACAAATGATTAAAGTAAAAGAGTGGGTACATATATACAAAAGTTTCATGAAAGACCTTTAACCATCCCAGTAGCAGCATCGAGATCAATGTCATAGAAACAAGGTCTGGTAGGAAGGCCAGGCATCGTGCTCATGGTCCCAACCAACGGATAAATAAAACCCGCCCCAATGCTTGCTCTTACATCCCTAATAGGCAACACAAATCCGGTCGGCGCTCCTTTAGCAGCAGGATTATCTGAAAACGAGTACTGAGTTTTTGCCATACAGATGGGAAGTCCCGAGAAGCCTTGTTTGCTATACATTTTAATCTGCTTCTCCGCCTGCAAGAGTACCGAGTGAAGTTACATATTTGTCTCTTAAAGTCAAATGCGAATGAAAATTTTGAGTACCTGTTGAGAGTATTTGACACCACTGGCACCGTATGATGTTGCTATAGCTTCTATCTTGTCTTCTATACTTGCTTCTAAAGGATACAAGAATTTAAAAGGCTCTGTAGAACTTTCGCAAGCCTTTTGAACCGCAATCCCAAGGTCAATCTGATAAGATCGAGTGAAAAAAGCTTAGCGAGTAATACTTAGATAATCAGAGTCCAAGTATCTGACATGTTGATTCTTTTAAAAATTATAGGGGTGTTTGGGATTGCTTATTTCAGACAATCAAACTGCTTATCTTCAAAAAAAAAATAAGCACACACGCAATGCAAAACACCATGTTAATACTGCTTAAGTTTTTCCTTTATTTTTTATTGAGGGGTAGATAATCAACTTTTTGCAACATGATATCGAGAATTAATACGCACATCCAAACACCCTTTAAAATGTCTAAAATGGAGTTAAATTTTTGGAGTCAAAACTAACATCTCCTTTTCCACCATGGGCATGATGAGTACACACAACTGCATCATATGCACCAGCGGCTAATGCAGCGGACCTCACGGCTCCTATTTCATCATCCTTATCAGTAGAGAACTGGTTCACTGCCACCACAACATTCACACCATAAGCCTTCGTATTCTTTATATGCCTAACCAAATTGGCGCAACCAGCTTCCACAAGAGCCACATTTTCAGAGACATAAGCAGAATCAAGAGGCTTGCCTGCAGTGACCGGTGGGCCACCACCATGCATCTTAAGAGCCCGAATAGTTGCCACTATAATAGCACATTGTGGTCTTAAACCACTATACCGACACTTTATATTCATAAACTTTTCAATTCCTATATCACAGCCAAACCCTGCTTCTGTGACAACAAATCCACCGGGGCCCACAAGTTTCAACGCGATTTTATCCGCCACAATAGAAGAGTTACCATGAGCTATATTAGCAAACGGGCCCGCATGAACAAAAACCGGGGTGTGTTCAAGTGTCTGCATTAAAGTCGGGTTGATTGCATCTTTCATTAGTACACTCAATGCCCCACCAACACCAAGATCATCAGCAGTAATAAGATCCCCGTCTCGACTATTACCAATCACCATTTTTCCAAGCCGCTCCCGCATGTCAGCCAGGGATGTGGTGAGAGCTAAAACCGCCATTATCTCACTAGCAACTGAAATATCAAACCCGGTTTCCCTCACCATGCCTTTCTCATCCGGGCCTTGACCCACAGTTATTTTCCTTAAAAACCGGTCATTTACATCCATAACTCTCCTCCATGTAATGGTTTCAGGGTCAACATCAAGCCTAGCAAAGCGTTTGACTTCTTCTAAGTTAAGATCATCAGGTTTCACTTTGGTGATACCGAGCTTTTTCAATCGTCTATACATAACATCATTAAATATCCTGTTACCTTTTTTGTTGGGTGGACATAAGCGGTTAAAAAGGGCGTTATCTGCTTGTGCTGATTCATGAAACATTCGTGTGTCGATGGCGGCAGCTAAAAGGTTATTTGCAGCGGTGATGGCGTGGATGTCGCCTGTCATATGTAGATTAAACTCGTCCATTGGGATGACTTGACTGTAACCACCGCCAGCTGCACCACCTTTGATACCGAATGTTGGCCCTTGTGATGGTTGTCTAAGGGTTGTAACGACCTAACAGAACAAGTGACATACAAAATCAGTTGCAGCTTGAAAATGCAATAATCAGGTAGTGTACTTTAAAAACAATAACAAACACTCCTTAAAAGTCACTTGAAATAATGTGTATTAGCAAGTACAAAAGATATATGTATATAAAATTTACCCAAAATGTGTTGCTTTTCGTCACGAAATAAAAGTTTTAACATTATATTAGTGTGATATTATGTATATCAACAAGTTCCGAAGAAATATTTATCGAAATATAAGCAAAGTGTGTACCTTTTTATCAAGAAAAGCTCCCAATGCTTGACATAGACCAACAGTAGTTGTAGATTTGCCTTCTCCTAGCGGCGTTGGTGTTATTCCTCCGACAACAACATAGTATCCGTCTTTTTGTCCTTTAAGTTCATCAATCACGGGCAACAAAACCTAAAAATAATCATACAAAAAAACCACCAAGATCATATATTACCACTTGTTCACTTCAGTTCTGGTACACTTCAGATTCAAAATGACACCGGTATTCTGTTTGACTTTCTATAAAGTCAATGCACTTTGTAATTTAAAACCAAATCCTTGCCAACCACCGAATCTACACAAAATTTTGTGGGCATAAGAGGGCAATATCAACACTTCAGTCCAAAATAAATTTCAAGTGCAAAATTGATACCATTTGGCAATATTGTATTTGACTTTATATGAAGTCAATTGGGTTGACTATTCATGGTCAAACCTTAACCAAAATCTTTTAATTTTTTTTTTGAATATATCATAGCATTATGATCACCTTAGTCCCAGCACATTTCAAATGAAATTTTACCATTGACATTATCTTCTACCTTTCATATACTCGATGGAGTTTTTCGGTGTTCGAACAAATCTCTAGTAACCACCAATTTGATACTATTCATGGGCAAAGATAGCACTTTTATTAAGTAAGTGCTTGGCATTTGCGAGTACTTATCTCACTAATAGTACACTAATAGTAGCATTTATGTATATAGCAAAGCTCCTTCTAGTTATCTAATTGCTTACGAGTCATATAATAAGAATTTTACACCAAATGACGATAGCCTAACCGTATAAGATGGTGAGATGCTACACAACCTAGAGTTTTTTGGTTCAAGTCCTATCTGACATTGTGGTGCAAGAACCAAACCAGTAGAAAATTCGACTAGGTGCGTTTAAGAAAAACTAAACAACGTTAGGAGCACAATTTTTTGGATTAGGTGCGTTTTGGAAAAAATTGATCTTTTCTACAAAAATTAGCACTGCGCCATAGAAATCCATGGCGTCCCTGGGTGTATATATATTGTAAATAGTGAGATTGTAATTCAACAAAGACTCAAACAAATGAAAACTCTTTATTACATCACAATTTCAAACTACATATACACATCTCATTTTGGGCCCTTATGTCATACTAGTAATAATAAACTTATAGCTAAGCCTAAATGTTTCAAAATAAGCACAAAAAGTAAGCTAATGAAATATAAGCCCAAAACCAAATAAGCCAGCTATATAAACCGAAACAAACACCCCCTAAAACTACTTATCAATAATCACCCACATTACCACAAAACGAAAAAAACAACCAAAGAAAAACACAAACCTTAGCCTTATACTTGCCACAGAACAAAAATTAGCACTGCACCACAGAACAAATGAGATTGTAATTCAACAAAGAGTCAAACTAATGAAAGCTCTTAACATCACCATTTCAAACTACATATACACATCAAAACACAGTCTCATTTTGGGCCCTTATGTCATAATAAACTTACATAAGCCGAAAAGTTTCAAAATAAGCACAAAAAGTAAGCTAATGAAATATAAGTCCAAAACCAAATAAGCCATTATAAGTCGGCTATATAAGCCGAAACAAACACCCCCTAAAATTACTTATCAGTAATCACTTTCAAACACAATGACAAGTACCCTTACTTCTCCCAATGAAACAAAACCAAAACATAAACCAAACCACTTCACCTTCCAAATATACATCCACCCGCATTACCACAAAATTCAAAAAGAAAGAAAAACACAAACCTTAGCCTTATACTTGCCATAAAGATCAAAATGACTATCACCAAGGTTAAGTTTCTTAGCAATATGAGCAATGTGAAGAGGCTTTACAGAATGAGCAATATCTATATCAGTTGGCACAGGTGATACAACTTGCAATGTACTACTCATTGCATTCATCTTGTAATGTTATTGCTTTTCTGAATATTACACAATGTTTATATAAACTTCTTATATATGTTGGGTATATTTTTGGGTTTAGAAAATGAAGATGAGCAAACAGTTTGTGAACATGCAAAGTAAGGTAAGGTAAGAGTTGTGAGTCGATAAAAGTGACGTTACAAGTGGGACACATGTTTAACTAGATTGATACGTGTGGTTGGATTTATTTACTTTACATAATGCTCCCTAGAGTTTACACTATTTTACACTAGATATTTTTTTTTAACGACAATTGTTTTTCACACCCGACCCTATACCACCTATCTTATAATATATCGCGTTTTGCGATGCTAACACCCACAACCTCTAGGTTGGTAGACAACTTACATCACTAGACCAAAGCCTTGAGTATATTGTAGATATTTTTAAAACACCTAATGGAAATGCAAATAGTTAATCAGTTTTGCTAAACATAGTTTTAGGCATGATTATAAAGATTTTTGTCTACAAGTTAATAACCAGAAACGTTGATAGGTTCACACGTGTTGTATCAAGTACAACACGTGAAAACAATATTCAGATTAACTTAGCATCTCAGCGACCTTCTTCAAAAGATGTTTACTTTATTATAAAACAAGAACATCTCATCCGATGGTCATTAGCATTAATCAGTGATATCAATCTCAAACTAATTACCATCCAAAGGTAAAGATATCATTAAAAGTAAATACCATCATTGAAAGTAAGTTTTAATACATTTTTTCATAAACAGTCACAAATCTTATTTGTTCGAATCTAGCCCATAATGTCGGTACATAAAATAATGAAAACTGAAATAGAATAGTTACAGATAATGAAACATTATGGGCTTGGTTCTAACAAATAAGATTTCATTACCTGTTTTGGGAAGGTGTTACATAGTCCATTATTACTATGTGAACATTTGGTATTTACCAAAGTAAACAACATTTGCTAAAATTATAACCATAGATAAAAGTTAAATTTTATATATAAATCGGGTCAAGTCGGTTAATATGATTTTGATGTTTTATGACAAACCCAAATCGTACTAAAACTTTGGTCCTAATACCATAGTGGAGAATCAAGCTCAAGTTCACGATTCTAAATCGATGTCACATTTGCTTTCTAATGATGTTTTATCCGATTTATGTGCGGATGACATTTTGCATATAGAAATTGGTTAAGATACCAATACGACTAATTTTTTTTCTAAGGATGTGATATAAAGTAGTCGCAAATTATTTGATTAAATGATAGGTCTACAAAGAAAATCCTACAAAAAAAATCCACAAACTGATGTGGCGGGGAGTAATTAGTTCAATGAGAGAGAGGGGTGACAAAGTCACCAATGACACGTCGCCACATCAGTTTGTGGATTTTCTTTATGGGAATTTCTTTGTGGGCCTATTATTTCTCATTTTTTATTTTCGTCTAAAATGTGTTCAGAAAATGCATATGGCTCTTGTAAAACTTTGTATGCATTAATCATAATTTTTTTTATAGAACCATGACACAAAATGATCATGTGTACTTAAAATAATACTAAAAATACAATTGTAAAAGGCCGGATGCATTTGAGAAAAATCAAACTTTTTTTTAACAAATTAATACTACAACACACAAATCTATGAATGTCCCGGGACCTCCCGAAACCCTCTGTCACTAAGAGCGTAGGGAGCCATAACACGAAATAACACCAAAAACCCCGCCACATCAGTGTCACATCATTTCAACACCAAATAACATAACACCAAAAAATTACCATATATTATAACACCACCTTTCAGGACCCACTAAAAAAAAAAAAAAAAAAAAAAAAAAAAAAAAAAAAAAAAAAAAAAATTACAGTAACTTGGCATAACATGGCCATAACACAAGGTGGGGGTATGATAACTTGGCCATAACTTGAGTTGTAACGCAGCCCCAACGCATCCTTGCTCGGAGTGGATAACGCAAACTAACATTTGCCATATAGACCATAACGCACAAATTGCGTTACCATTCCCTTTCCTCTAATTTTAGACATATATTTTAGGCATACAATCCACTACTCTTTTTTTAAATTAAAAAAATAAATAAATAAATAAATAAATAACTGTAAGACTCAAAATCACAAATTTTAGCCGATAGAGACACTCAAAAAAAAACCTTTAGGACTCGAAATCCCAAATTTTAGCCGATAGACACTCTTATACTAGTAGATCAAATGACTGATATATTCATAGGGAAGAGTTATTTTAGTTGAATTCATATACCACATTATTTTAGTTGAACGCATCTCTATATTCATAATCCTAGTCTTTGCAGGCAATCTATGTCACTCTATGAATAAATCTCATAGTCTAATAATTTGACATTTTGACCCACTAAATTACAATAATACAAGCATAATACATTTTAAACAAATAAAACAATCCAAGAATCAATCAAACATTAATCTAACATAACCCAAATTACTCTAATCAAATCTACATAAATCCTCCTGAGACGTCGAAAACGAAAACGACCTCATCCCTCTGCTCGAAGTAGAAGGAGACTGCTCACCACCGGGAGGCATGTCTGCAATAGCAGCAAACATTCTACGTATACTAATAGACCTCGCAGGCTTAAAACTAAACGATTTCATCATCTTCGACTTTGAAAACACGTTAGATGAGTTCGACAAGATCAAATAGACCAAACCTTGGACTATAATAAATATAGAAAGCTTGAGTAACAAGTCTTCGGATAAAAACTCAGTGAACATTTTTTTTTTACGTGAATATGTTTCTTAAATAAGGTTAATGTATGTGTTTTTGTGTTTGTGTTAAGGTTGGATGGATTTGTTGGTATTTATAGTGTTCTAAGGTTATGTTTTTTAAGGAGAGCCATCGTTCAGGAAGGTTGTTAAAGTTGACCATGAAAGTGTGTTGAGTTGAAAAAGTCGAAACTGCATGGATGATGCTAAATAAAAGTGTTCATATTTAGAACACCAACTTGACCCATTTGGATATGGACAACATTTAAAATATTGGTTCTTGAAAACGAATGCTAACAATATTGGATGATAAAATGTATTTAACTTAAATTTAAAAGCTTTGGCAAAGTCAATATTATAGGAAAAATGGCTAATTGCATTTGTGTCTTTTCAAAGTTTTGAAAAGCTTGTTTGTTATGCAACTTGTCTTTTGATATATTGGTATATATCTTGATTAAATAAGAAGTAAATTTAAAATGAGAAAGACAATTAGTAAGTATAACTTCACATTCGAGATGCACCTACTTGAGTTAGATGAATTTCTATTAATTTAAATGTATTTTAATGTATTTTTTAGCTCAAAATTACATGCATATACATATATTTGATGCATTTCATTAAATTAGGTGATTAAAGTGGCGGAGGTCAAAATTAAATCTTTTAATTCGTTTGATGTTTTGGCCTCATTGGCAGAGGAAGATGTGTTTGGGTTATCTCAGGAGGATAAAGGGACGCATGATCAGCGTGCAAGTAATTTGAAAGAGAAGGTGCAGGATGCAGCTTCCAAACCGAGTACTTCTTCTGCTCCACATGCTTTTTCTTCTAAAGGGTAACCCATTTTCTAAGGTGGGTAATGTGAAAGTTTCTGACATCGACAACGAGGTTGATGAAGTTTTTGATGATCATAGTGGGATGTTGTATTCTGGAACTGGTGATAAGGAGCAAAGTCTTTACAAGCAATGGAAAACGGATACGGGGGATGGCAACAACTATGATGATGATGATTTGGGCCTCTCTCCTGCACAATTAAAGTCTGCTGGAATTCTATATTTTTCACTTAATTAGGTTATTTTTGTTTTTGCATAAAATGTCTGGTGTCTTATTTTATGTTGGTTTTGGTTTGATTGTTTAGTTGGTTGTAGCTAATTGTTCGTTTGTGGCTTATCACAAATTATTTAGTGGTTGTTCAAGTGGTTGCTTGAGGTTAATGTGGTATTTCAGCCACATTCCATTCTACTTGAATGATTTTTTGAGTAATGCATTTTACCATAATGAAAAATCCCTTTTACCAAAAAAAAGTTTTTACTCGTTGGATCCTTACCATATTTGGTATAATCAAATGAATAGCACATTATGAGATTTACACTATGTTCTCAAGTTTTTTGTACAATAATGAAATGAAGAAAGAAATAAATGTCATTTTTACAATAGTGCCCTCGTAGTAAAGAAATAAGTTATAATAAAGTTAAACGGACAATTAGGTAATTTAAACAACAAACATCAACTTTACTTTCTTTTTACCCCACAAATGAGATGAAAGTTTTGAAAAAAAAAATGAAAATTGATTTGCACACTCTTAAAAATGGTTGGGACATTCAATTCTGTGCATAAATAGTTTTACTATACTTACAGTCTCATTTATCCGTTTGTACAGTTGAGTGTCTCAATCAAGTTTAAAAATGTGCAAATCACCTTAAAAAAAAAAAAAAAAAAAAAAAAAAAAAAAAAAAAAAAAAAAACTTTCGTCAATTTTTCACACTTTATTGTCACTTTTACTTTCAAAAAAACTTTCGTTAATAAACAAATTTGCTTGTAAGAGAGTATACATTGGTTGTATTTAGGGGTGAGCATCGGTCCAGGACCGGACCGGATCAACAAGACCGATGATCAAATTAGCCAAAAAGCCAAGACCGAGGACCGGACCGAATGTAAGTTTAAAAATGTGCAAATCACCTTAAAAAAATAAAAAAAATAAATAAATCACTTTCATCAATTTTTTCACACTTTATTGTCACTTTTGCTTTCAAAAAAACTTTCGTTAATAAACAAATTTGCTTGTAAGCGAGTATACATTGGTTGTATTTATGGGTGAGCATCGGTTCAGGACCGGACCGGACCGAAAAGACCGATGATCGAATTAGCCAAAAAGCCAAGACCGAAGATCGGACCGAATGTGGTCGGTCCGATCCGGTCCAACTAGGCCAAATAATTGGTTTGTGGTCCAGACCGGACCGACTGGACCGAGAACCGAATTACCCAAAAAGCCAAAACTGAGGACCGGACCGAATGTGATCGGTCCGATCCTCTCTCGGTCGATCCAGTCCGTTCAGATCATTTGCTCAGCCCTAGTTGTATTACATTACTCTGTACTTCTAGAAATTTGAATTGTAGTAACGAGTTATAAATGGTCGTAACTCGTACCATATGTTCATCTCTAGATTGTGACGTATGATGATGGATTAGGTTAAGTATGTTATGACTAATTAATTATTTGTATTTTTGTTATATATTTTTCTATATTTATTCATTTGACAAAGACGGTGAAGGTAACCTTTTTCAAATTAGCTGAGGTGGTACCTCCAAACCTCGAAAGCAACCGTTCTCACCGACCCTAAGAACGAGGTTCGTGATAATCATTGTCCTGAGGCCCTGAACATCATAACATGCACACAATTTATTTATTTAGTAAAGTTAAAGAGAAAATTGAGTGTAAAATAAAATGGATTAATAACAATCGTGTAAATATGAAATTGGTGCATATTTGGTGTTATTATGTTGTCTGCACTTGGACTGAACATCCGTCCTTGCACTATTTGCTTGACTTTAATCAATTTTGACCAATTCTAACTAATATATTTGATTACCTCCAAAACACATCAGAGAAACGTCGATTAGTCAACCTTCAATATCCAAGTGTTTATCTTAAAAGTGATATTCTAATAATAAGATTACTAACTTGTAAGCTATTGTTCATATACCGTACACTTAGGGAAAAATTCAATATACCCTTTGACTTAAATGAAATTAAAACTTAGCCTTTTAAACTCATTAATTTTAGATTTAGCATCCTTTCTTTTTTTTTTTTTTTATTATTATTTTTTTTTTGATCATGAAATATATTTCAACTACCTTCAGGCCCGCCCGCTGGGCGGCTACCTTTTATATATCTTCAAGAAAAATATTAGTATTAGGTTTTTTTAGGATATCGATACAAATAACATAAAACAAAACTCTTGTATATAATAGTTGTAACATCAAGTCTTGAAATAAAGGAAATTATTGAAAAAATTGAAACTATACATGTAAACAAAATTCATAATCTATGAAGCACCTCTTGATACACAAAGTTTGTGGTAGTATTGGTGTAATTAACGTCTTTGTCACAACACAACACCTTAAGAACTTTTTTCCTCTTCACTCGTGAAACTTTCACGGCCACATAAAGTTGCCCATGTAAGAAAATCGGGCGTTACAAATAAAGTCCCAACCTTTCCCAACGTTTGACCTTGAATTTTGTTTATTGTCATGACAAATGAAACAGAAACGGGGAACGACTTTCTTTTTAGTTAAAAAGGCATTTTCTTACCTTGATTGTCCGACTAACTGCTTCCAAGATACATCTTGACACAAAGTCCATTATAAATCTTCAAGTCTTTTAACTAAAATCTTTATTACATAAGAGAGTTTTAAACCCAAATATGCCTGCATTCAACGACTCTGACCCTTAACAATTACCGTACCATCCATATATACATTTCCCAAACACCCCTTATGCAAGATATACCAACCATTATCAGTTAAAACCCAACCAAAACCAACAATATCCTCACTGTTTTTACATATCACACAGCAAGGAATAACACCGTTACTTACCCATAAATAACTCAAATTATCGATTCTCCAAAATTACCACACATTATAGTTCAGCATGGTACACCAAACATAAACCATATCAGACTTCCAAAAAATACTAACCAATACACCTCTGCTATTAGTATCAACCACTAAATCAGAAAAGTAACTCATCATATAATCCCACCGATCTCCTGCGGGTGGCTTCCAGAAATCATCTTCCTCTGTTACTATCCTTTTTTTTAATCCCTAGTTTTGATAGGCAATCATACTAACAGCCTGTTAAAAAAAGACAACGGGCAAATCAGTGATTATGTGTTGTACATATATAGTGAGTTAACTTACACCAACTACTCTCCATGTGTAATGACCAACAACCCTAAAAAGTCTATAAGCAATTGATCATGTTCCTATATGTAGAAATAACAACATTGATACTAAATAATTAATCCAAAGAACCTCTAATCTAATAACCAATCCAGCCAACCTCTAATAAGTTTTTTAAAAATAAACTTACTCTTGAAAATGGCTTGTCAGCCAGTAACTTCGCTCGGCCTTTCTCTTCTTTTCTTTGGTATTTGTTGGCTTGTAATAATTGAATCCACGATGTACACAGTATCTTGTCTGGGGCATATAAGAAACAATGACCAATGACTCCTGTTAATGAATAAACAACTTAGTATGCTATAAAACAGAAACCCACACTTTTATAATGTGCAATTTTCATAAGCATACCCAAACAGTTCATAATTTTTATATTGCGCAGTTTCATATGCAATTCCAAACAACCACTATTCCACTAATGTGCAAGTTACAATTTAAGACCCCATGAACCCTGATGATTAGCAGTATTTTATGTGCAATCCCAAACAACCTATTGTCCCATTTCAATCCCAAACAACACTTAATCTAATAATAAACAATTATTTATATGCAGTCCCAAACAGCCCAGAGTTTAATATTGTGCATCTTTCAATTTCAATCCCAAACAACCCCTAATCTAATATGTGAAGTTTTAAAAAAAGTCAATATGCTTAAGAGAAAGGCAAACCTCAATAATAAGGTCCATGAAATCCCAGCTCATCAGTCATCTGACCCGTTCACTTCAAAATTGTCATTCGATAGTAGAAGTTACACTAAGTAGTAACACACCATGAGCATTTTATGTTGCCTGCACATTCTTTATGTTGTTTTTCTAGTCCATCGATGTAATAATGGAACCACTCAATCCTACACTGTGATAAAAACAAATTATCATATCATTAGTGTCAATCAGGGGTCACAAAATGAGTTGTTACACATCAGTGAGGTAACAGATCAAAACGTGTTGGTTGTAGTTTAACTCAAAATATGCAAACACTTCTTTATCCAAAATTTTCAGTTTTATACACAAAACATGAGCTAATTACAATAACAATCTAACTTCTAGTCGAGCTTTAAGCTTCCAAGATCTTAGCTTGTCGCGTATAAATTTGAAATATTGAGTAGCCTCTCCGACTTTCTAGATAATCAATTAAAGCAAAACATGCTCATTACAATTTTCTCAAAACTTTAAATCACAATCATGGTTAATATGTTGTAACAATGTAACCTGCCCATAAATAAATTAAAGATAAACTCCAAAGTATACCTACAGTAACAATAGTAGCATGCATTTTGATGTAGTATTATTAATAACTTGCACACCAACAACATTTTCAAATGTTTAAGCACATGCAATGTGATCCTATGTGTTTCCACAATAACGTAATATTGCTCAGTCTTTACCATTATTAGAATTTAGGGGATTGCATCAGTAAGTTAAAAAAAAAAAAAAAAAACTCTCTTCAAATGTGACACTGCATAGAGAAACTTCATCATTTACCTTTGCAGCATCTAATATCCAAACTTTAGCATGAAGCACACCTGATTCAAACCAATTACTAATCAACACAGTTACATTCTTGACATTTCGCCTTAATGAAGCGATACTCTATACAGATTCTCCTTAACACATTCAACCTGTATCAAAATCAAATAAATGATATTTAGAAGTTGAAAAAAATGAAACATGGCACTAAAGAGCAGTATGAGGAGCTAACCTTGGCAATTGATACAGCAAGCGAGCCAAGAATGTTAGGAATAGCTACAATCATCAAAGACTGCAACAACACGAGGAAACACAATAACTTGTTTTGAGATGCCACTATAACCTCTTATAAATAAGTTAGCCTAAACACCCCCTTGAATCAAAAGGGCAAAAGCTCAAAATTCGTAAATACAGTAGTAAGTGTTTACCTACAGTTCCTCTTGTGCGAGACTGTCCCATAAAACTTGAATTATTTTGAGTACGACGTTCTCCTGTCAATGATCCAACTTCACTAATCTATTTAAACCTAATAGGCAATGACTAACCATACATTATTTTAGAAGCCAGTTATTTTTTATAAGAAAAAATGATATACAAACTTACCCCAAAAGATAATAAGAACAATTGCAATCAAACTTAGATAAAAAAAAATCGTCTCAAACAAATTAATATAAAAGCAGCCTGAGCCTAATTAGCAATAATTAAAGTAAAATAATTTTCATCACTATAAACATACCATTACTCTGCATTGATATATCGTAGCACAATCACGAAGAGCATACACATTCGGCAGTACTTCCTGTAAGCCATAAATCGGCCGCCATAACTCATTTGTTTCCCTTTAGTCCAAAAAACAGAAAATCAGTTATTGTTAACCCATTTAAACACAAAACTTGATTAAACTATCATTACAAACATTCTTATCTAGAAATTAATCCATTGCTTACTAACATTTTACAAACTTCCCTCTAAGAGAAATTTCATCAAACACTTGGTACCTAATATTTTTTCATCAAATTCAAAATCAAAATCAAAATCAAAATCAAAAGGATTGAAAACCTAATTCAATCAATACAAACTCTTAACTAATACTTTTTCTAAATTCAATTAAAACCTAAAATGAAAAATTACCTCCATATCACCTAAATCCTTTTCCAAAAATTAATCTTATATTCAATCCTTCATACACGAATTTAATCCTATAATCAAGAAAATATAAGAGTTATTGAAAACCTCCAAGATTAATGAAATTAAAAACATAAGAAACGAAAGAAAATCAAAAGATAAATCTTACCACGATCAAGTATCCAATTTCATTCACTTGGTTGATTTGGTTTGCTTGAACATAAAAAAATTCTTGAACTTGAACATTTAGGTTATTGATTGAATGATTGTTTATCAGCAAGATTGATTTTGAGTTTTGCTAATACACAATTAGGTTCTTTTATTTGTTCGTATTGTGATTAAAATGATTATTTTAGGGTTATGAAATTGATTTCGATTTGAATTGATAAGGTGCTATGATGATTGATTGATTTAGGGTTATAATTTTGAAGATATGAGTTTCTTCGATATGAGATCCGGATTTGGAGGAAAATTTAATTGTGTGTAATAAATTTTAGAACCTGTAGAAGGGTTTTGGGGGAGATAATTGGGGGAAGAGTTTTGGGCGGGATAAAATAATGATCGGACGGTGGTGTGATTTTTGGGAGATGTAGGGGACACGTGTTTATTTTCTATTTTTTG
Organism: Artemisia argyi; assembly: GCA_030686995.1. Taxonomy (NCBI): domain Eukaryota; kingdom Viridiplantae; phylum Streptophyta; class Magnoliopsida; order Asterales; family Asteraceae; genus Artemisia; species Artemisia argyi. The sequence continues at coordinate 35,968,038 of CM060685.1, read as the reverse complement.
GGGATGGATGTGATTTGAACAAACCCTCCTTTATATGGAGTGGTGATTATCAAATAAAAAAGTTACATCATGTTGTACCATGGCTTAACCGAAGGAGGCACAAAACCATCATACAAGTCATCTATACTATCATATAATGCTCTTGTAGCTAACTCATGAGCAACTCTATTCCCCTCACGTCGCACAAAAGACCAAGTACAAGCATCAAATGAGAGACATAATCGACGTATGTGGAGAAATAGAGCTCTGATGGGAACCAACACTTTGTCGTGTTCGAATGCCTCCACAAGAATACTTGAATCAGTTTCCAAAACAACCTTTTTAAAGCCTTTATCCAAAGCCACTTGTATACCCCAAAGGATTGCTTTTGCTTCAGATTCAACAACCGACGTCACAAAATTGACCCGTCTGCTTCCCGCTATGCGATCTCATGACAAAACCAAGGCCTGCTACACCATTATTCCCTAATACACCAGCATCACCATTTATTTTTATCTCTCCGTATGTTGGAGCTGACCATGATCGCGAGGGTGCATTATGGGGGGGGGGGGGGGAATAGTTGCACCTGCAGCTTGATTTGCACGGGAGAAATCTTGCAACATTACACAAGCATATTCTTTCACTTTATTCTGCTCAAGATCTCCTTGTCCATGAGCTTTGGAATTTCTTGCATACCATATTCGCCACATTAACATTAACATCAATTCAAACTTACCTTCTTGTCACTCCTGAGTAACACATAACGTCTCTTCAATTGATATGTCTTCTACCTGGTTTGTAAGATCAGTTAGCTCGATGCTAGCCCATATATCCCGCGCCCAATCACAAAGGAATAAAGCATGTTTAACGTCTTCCGTTGGGGCTGAACAATGCACACAGGTGAGAGAACCAGGTACTAAACCTCTTGCAACAAGATTGCTTACAGTAGGCAACAGATTCATACAGGCTCTCCATATAAATACTTTTACTTTCTTAGGAATATTAGCCAACCAGATTGCCTTTAAACATTTTCTTCCCTGTTGTGATTGTGATTCTTGGATACATTTTATACTCTGAATTGCAATCCAATACGCAGATTTGCAAGTGAATGTTCCATTCGGAGAGGCATCCCAGTAATGAGAGTCACACTCAGCAGGATTGATGTGTATGCATGATATTCTTTCTGCAATTTGTCTGGAAAATACTTGTAACAATAGACTATGATTCCATCCTTCTGTATTATGATCCAAAAGATCATTAACAACATGCAAATCATGGTTTTGAGTGTGGTTGTATAGTGTTCTGTAACCCTCAAGCCAATAGTCTTCCCATATTCTAACTTGCTTACCATTACCAACATTCCATTTTTGCCCCTTACGAATGATGTCTCATGCTGAACATAAGCTGCGCCAAACAAAACTAGGCTTATAACCAATCCTTGCATCTAAGAAACAACTGCTTGGAAAGTACCTTGCTTTAAGAATTCTTGCCGGAAGTGACTCCTCCATTGTGATTAGTCTCCAACCTTGCTTTGCGAGGAGAGCTTTGTTAAAGCCATTCATATGACGAAAACCCATGCCGCCACGATATTTAGAGATGCACATAGACTCCCATGATGCCCATCGAATAGGATTTTCCTTGTTTCCATTTCCCCACCAGAAGCAATTAAACGCTCGATGGATCTCGTCAATTAGTCCATCTGGTAAAAGAAAAAGATTCATGACATACATTGGCATTGCTTGTGCCACATATTTTAATAGAACCTCCTTTCCTCCTATTGACAATTGCCTTTCCTTCCATCCAGAAATTTTCTTTCGTACCTTATCTATAATAGCTTGAAATACATCTTTCTTTTTTCTTCCAACAATAGAAGGGAGGCCTAAGTACATAGTTTGTTGTGATGCTTCCCGAACCTCGAGTCTCGTTACAATGAGATTCCGTGAAGTTTCTTCGACATTTGGGCTGAAAAAGATCACTGATTTGTGGAAGTTAATACTTTGACCTGAGCACCGGCAGTACTTCCCTAAAATATTCTTCAACCGTATGCATTCCTCCACCGAGGCCCTAGTAAAGAACATACTTTCATTTTAGTAAAAGATGAATGGCACAAAAAGTCATGTGAGTTAAGGGTCATTTATAATCAAAGTATCGCACTTTTTTTGTTCCATAAAAGGTACCCAACTTATTTTTTCATCAATTTAAGTATTTTCGTTAAATATTTAATGATCATCCATTAAGTTTTTACATTTCATGTCCATCGCTACTTCCACAACCACCAATCATCGTCACCCACAACCAACCCTGCCCTACCACCATCACTACCGAACACCGCCTCCATCACAAACCCCGCCCACCTCTGCCGCAAGCCACCACCGGCACCCACCACTACCGTCGCAAACCACTAACCCTACCCACCATTACCACCAAACATCGTCGCCGCCAAAAACCCTACCCAGTACCCACTCACCAATGCCACCACCAACCCCTCCCATCATCGTTTTACCCCAACACCATCCATCATTGTCGTCACCACCACTGTCACCCCTTAACCATCACCACTGTCAGTACCAACCTAACCCACTGCCACCATCACCACCATACCCAACCATCACTGCCATCGGTGGTTGGTGGTGGTGGTTGAGGTTGGTGGTTTACAGCTGTGGTGGGTGGTGTTGGTGGTGGGTGGTTTGCTTGGTAGTGGTGGGCAGGGTTGGTGGTGGTGGAAGTGCCGGTGGACTTGAAATGTAAAACTTAATGAATGATCATTAAGATTTAACGAAAATACTTAAATTGACTAAAAAATTAGGGTTTTTAGACATATAGGTTGCCCCACTTTTCAACTTTATTCACCTAAGTTACCGAACTTTTTTTGTGCAAACGTGGTATTGGAGTATACGGGTTCGACATTTAGGTTATTCAACATTAGAACCGTGTTCATTCAGGTTACCCCCAAAAATTGGTAACCGAGAGATTAAGTTTCTACCTTGTCCACCTCAGCTGTTTGTGGGCTCCTTTGTCCAACTCAGATATCCACTTACCATCATTAGACAGATATGTTGCTCAACTTTGCAATTTTGCTCATCTAAGTTACTAAGTTTTATTTTATTTTATTTTATTTTTATTTTTATTTTTTTTCAATTGGGTTACTAATATATATTTATTTACAAGAAAAATCTATAAGTGTTATGTTAACAAGACTTAGAATTTCCATCACAAATCTTAAGAGAACTCACTTTTGGCCAATCAAGTGATTCAATTAACTAATCAGAGGGCTCGGTTTTGAAATCTAGCCTTCTCATTGGTTAACTGAGTTTTCTCGGCCTAAAAAATAGGGGTGATTTTCGTGTTTTGTGTAATATGGTGAGAAAACACGTGTCAAAAATATGAAAAAGAAAAACTTTGAAAAAGGGCGGAGGGACCATATTGCGAAGCCGTAAAGCTTTAGATACCACCATGAAACGTTGCAATTTGGACCCTAAATCATCATGTATTATTTAGTACGAATTCCATCTATAAGTTTCACGTTTATTTTGGGGTGATAATTTACATCAATCACTACATGTATGTTATATTGACAAATACTACATTAGTCGCTATGAAATAATGAAAGTGGAGTAAAAGTAAAGAGTTGAAAACTTTAGACATTATTTGTATTAACGAAAAAAGAACTCATAAAAATCACAAGATCTCAGAACTCATTGTAAATTATGAAAAAAAGGATACAAGATTTATGGTTTTAGTGGCTGATTTCGTATTTTTATTTAAATGGATGAATAGTTGAATACGGTTTATAGTTTATGAATGTTTAGTTTTAGTTTCGTACGTTTACGTTTTTATCTATGTAAAGTTTTTCATTTATCATGTGCATTGAGGTGTCTGGTGAGTGAGTGTGTTTTTAGGTGACTGATAAGAGTAGCCTAAATTAACAAAGTTGCGTAGTTTAGTAACCTAATTGAACAAGAAAAACTTTAGTAACTTAGATGAACAAATTTGCAAAGTTCAGTAACTTATTTGTATAATAAATCTTTAACAAAAGATTATTTTAAAATTAATAAAAATACAAGTTAGCTGCCAGCGTGCAGGCAATCGGGTATCAAAGGTTAAAAATAGTTCGGACGCTAATTTGTCCGGTAACGATAGTCTAGTACCCTGTTTGCACAAAAACAAAGTTCGATAACTTAGACGAATAAAGTTGGAAAGTTTGGTAACCTATCTAAAAGTGTGATACATGATTGAAAATGACCCGGTAATTTCTTTTGCTATTTCCCTTTAGTAAATAACAAAGTAACCCCTAAAAGCCAATAGAAATTTGTATTAGTCCATTCTAATATGAGAATCGAGAATCACATGTCATTTTTAGTGTATTGTTGGTTTTTAACTTTAACAACATATTACTCATTTACTTATTATCTTATGTCTAATGCTAAAATCAAAATAAATGATATTACTAAAAATTAAAACCTTAATAAAGTAACGTTTATTTTGAACCCGTTGCAACACGCATGCTTCAAAAAACTCGTTTCACAACAAAACATATCAGTTTTGGACGTATTTGTTTAAGTTTACGTGCGGGCTTATTTGGTTTCGGCTTATATTTCATAAGCTCTAACTTTCTGACTTATTTTAATGTTTATCAACTGATATAAGTTTATCATGACATAATAAACTTACATAAACCCAAAAGTTACAAAATAAACCAAAAAAACAGAGTTTATAAAATATAAGCCGAAATCAAATGGAACTAATAAGCTTAAACAAACACCACCTTTATCAAAAGAGTGGTGATTGACACATCAATTTTTTTTATTATTACACCATTACATATAACACTATAATGCACAAAAAGAACACAATACAATACTGTAATGCACACTCTGTCGTGAAATAATAAAAAAACAATAGTGTGCTAATCAAAATTAACAAAACAGATAATTTCATTAAACTGGCACCATAATTAACATTTTTTTTTCCTTTTTCCCGCCAACATTGGCCCAAAATCCCCAAAATTAACACTAGGGTTTCACTTCTTCCACCCTGACCAAAATTAGGGTTAGCCATCAGATCAAATGGCACCGTTAAGCTGGAGACAACACACGCTGATCCAAGCTCTGCTATCACGTGGCCCACTCAAAGAACATGTCTTCCACTACATCTTCGCTGACGTCACTGGCAAAACCAAAGGTTCTTACTTATTACCCTTTTTATCATCATCATTTCTATTTAATTATAATTATTTTTAAAATTTTAGGGTTTATTTGTATATTTGTTTTGGGTAAATGGATGAAGTTTTTCGTGTTTAGGTTACCTGGGGAGGGCGAGTCTTTGACTCAGATGTACACGGTCTAAGGGGGTGTTTGTTTCGGCTTATATAGGTGGCTTATGGCTTATTTGGGTTTGTGCTTATGTTTGATAAACTCGCTTTTTGTGGCTTATTTTGATACTTTAAGAAAGTTTCAAAATAAGCCACAAAAAGTGAGTTTATCAAACATAAGCCGAAAACCACATAAGCTATAAGCCTGCTATATAAGCTTAAACAAAACTTCTTAAGCAGTTTTGAGTCCTTTAAAGAGCTTGTGTTTTAGGGTCGTGTTCGTTTTTTCAAAAAAGTACTTTTTTTCCGAAAAAGAGCGTTTGATTTTTCTCTGGGATGTCTGCACGGACGTTAGTTTTTGTTTATTTTTAGACACATGAGGCAAAAATGACTTTTTACCGCTTCAATTTTGTACTGTAAATTTTTTTCAAGTCTGATTATCACTTTTTATATGACTTAGATCTACCTCTTCTGTCGTAGACATGAACAACCTAACTTGTGTTCAGTAAGCATTTTGAGATTGTTTCTTTCAAACTGATTATCTGCATAAGCTTATAAGTATGAGCATAAGCTGTTGGAATAAGCAATCCCAAACAACCTTAAGCAACTTACAACAATAAAAATTGCCAAACCAATCAAAGAGGGGTAGGGGGAGGTAGGATGTAGCATAATTGAATTAGAGACGCGCGTTTAAGTTCTCGTCGAACGCTTAGATAACTTAATTTTGGATTTTTTATGATAATTATAGACTAAGGAAAAACTAAAGGGAATCCTAAGACGAATAATAACTAAGGCAAAGTAACAACTAAAGAAAAACTAAAGGGAACTAAGGCAAAATAAAGCTAAGGAAAGCTATGGAAAAACTACGAGATAAACTAAAATAATAACGGCAAATAAAAATGGAAGGAAATATACTTGTTTTGATATGGTTGACTTTTAGTGGTAACTAAGTGGTGATTTGGATTGGACAATTGATAATAGGAGATAGAAATTTGACCCTTGGATTAATTCACATGCTAGTCCAAGTTTATTGGTCACCAATTTCGTTTACCTAATAATCTCAAGAAAAGAATGTAATGATTCAAACGACGATAATCCACATCGTACTCTTTAAAAGTTGACATTTTTAAAATAATATTTTCGAATTATCATTTAAATCAAAAGTCTCAACTTATATTATAACCATCCATTCCAAATTACTACTTAACTACCACATTAAATCAATCAATCACCAAACAAGCATATAAATAAATCTACTCTAACATCATAATATCGCTAAAAAAAACATAATAATAAAACTAAACATGATGAAATTTAATTAAGCAAAACATGCAATTAAAAAAATAAAATAAAAGTAAAGAAAAGGATAGGAGAGCACCGGATATGGTTTAAGCATAACGACGAGATAAGAACACTAAACTAAAAACCCCATCCAAGCGCTATAATCAACCCAAATACACTTTAGTTACCCATAATCTGCAATCAATCATCGAAAACTTAAATCTTTGAGTGAATTTGGAGTGAGATATGGAGTAAAGTTTGCAACTTTATATTGTAGAAAGCTAAAAATTGATAAAACTTGATTTATAAAACTATTTTAGCACTAAAAAAAATGTAAAAAAGTTTAAAACTTTAATAAAAAGACTTGGTAAATATGAATGTTCAAGCTACAAGATTCAAACTTTATAAATTAAAATGACTAAAAATGATGATTTTTATAAAAAAGGATTGAACTTTTTAATCATAAAAATGTGAAAGACAACAACTTTTTATAAAATAAACAAAGATTAAACAATTTAATAGCTAATGACAAAGGTAATTAGACTAAAACATTAAATAAATAAGAGTCTTAAAACATAAAGTACACTTAAAAGTGTGTTAACACAAAAATAAATTGTTAAACTACATCATTGATTAATAGTAAATGACATTTAAAATGAGAGTAAACATTTAAAAAAAAAAAAAAAAAAAAAAAAAAAAAAAAAAAAAAAAAAAGTTGCGTACAAAAAAAAATAAAAAAAAATGGAAGATGATGGGCCTCGTGTACTGCTCTATTTTTATACCCGAGGAAACAAGTGCTGACCGTTGTAGCAAAAATCTGTCCATTGGTAGCAATTTGCGGGGTCCACTACAATTACAACGGCAACATTTGATTTTTTATATGAAATGCTAGGTAGATTTTTATGTCGTGCTAAGCACGGCCCACTAACGTAAATATTTAACATTTCAAAGATCGCATACATATCATTTTTAAAACAATCTAAGCTTATAAAAAGAAAAAAATAACGCATATTAAGTAACAAGATGTAAAACATGATCCCTTACTATGCAATCATAAATAGAAATAATCAATACTACAAATTATTCACAATACAAAGTTTTGTCACCAAGACCCACTCCACCCATATGGCTTGTATAGTTGTATTTCTCACTTTCTTAGTAGTTCTCATACTTGAGTGTTTGATAAACCCATTGTTATTTTTTAATTTTTTTTTTTTTTTTTTTTTATCATTTGTTGACTTATTTATACTTTTTTAACATGATAATGCAACAACTACATATACTCTCATACATGAGGATAATTTAGTCAAAAGAGCTATAAAAATAACCAACGAAAGTATTTTGTATTCGTAATGAAACCATGTGCAAACACTTCTTAATATTTTGTATTTTAGTTGTAACTGAACCATTCCGTAGGAGCATCTTAAGAAATGTATGTAATTTGTATTTTTACTAAACAATTATGTAATTAAGCACGTCTTATTGATATGTATAGTAGTTGTCAAGTCGTATCGATTTATAGTTACGTACATGAGTCAATAATTAATCTTATGATGTGAGGTGGTAGTAGTTCTGTTAAAGCACTCTTGTGTTAGATTTATCTCTATGAGATGCAAGTGACGAGAATGAGAGAGTACAACAATGATATACTTTTTTTTTTCATCATATCCAGTTGTCCTTCATACTCAATTGCTTATAGTACCCATGCCCCTTGCCATGCTTTTCTAGACTTTATGTCACTGTGCCTGAAGTACTTGTTTTATTTTTTTCTTTTTTATGATGATTTTTGAATGAATAGTTATGCAGTATGAAGTATTATTTTAAATAATCTATCTCTCATAACATCACATGTAACTTTTACTTCTTCCTATATTTTTCACACATTCTTTGGTCACACACTCGGATCCCATTAATATTTGCTTGTTGAAAGGATCACACGTGTGTATGTTTCTTTTCCCACATCTCCTTTTCCTCTTTGTATAATCTCTAGTCTCTATATGCATGTTTTGATCTCCAAAAGCGCTTTTAGCATTTGTTCAAACTATAATTATTTCTTTTACAAAAGGGTTTTAATGTCTTTTGATCAACATTTCAGTTGTTTGTTAGTGTGCGATTTTATGGGATTTTCAGAAACCGAAATCTCATTTCTGCCATGACATTATTATCACGATTTTTTTTCTAGGTTCATCATGTTTTGATTAATTCCTTAATTATTTAATCAACTAAATAATATTAGTTTGTTTAAAAAAACATAAACAATAATCGGTCAATAAAAGAAATTATTTCAGAAAATGTAAAATCTAATACTATTTGCGATTGAATTTTAGTCCCACAATACCATGTGCTCACTCAACCTCCATCTCTCACCAAATACTCATACCTTGTCCTGTTAACTTTCTTTATGGTCAACCTGACATTTTTTTTCCTTTTATTTATTTGCATTTCAATGTCCATTAAATTGAATATAAGTAGTATTTTGTTACTGTAATTATATGATACACAGGACAATTTTTAATTTATAGACGATAAACTAGAATGTAGAAGATGCATACTGATGAGGCGAAAAATGATCCGTTTTTAGGGGGTCATTTAAGCCCAAATTCGAATTTATTTGATCAAATATTGCCCTAAATCGTTCCTTTTGTGATTTTAGGTACTTTGGGAGTGAAATCTGGAAAAGGAAGCAATTCAGACGTTTTTAGAGCATAAAAGTGAAGAAAACGCCAAAGTCTTAATTTTCCATGCTGGGAACAGTAGGTGACGGCGTCAAGAGTAATTTCCTGACGGCGTCAAGAGCAAAATTCCATGACGGTCCAGAAGAGATTTGACGGCGTCATGAAGGTAGGGCGTCAAGAGTAAAAGTCATGACGGCCTGAAAATGATTAAGTCTTGACGGCGTCAAATATAGATCAAGGCAGTCCGAGAATAGTTTTGGCGGCGAGGTGACGGCGTCACAAGCTTTGTCTTGACGCCGTCAGACCCCTTTTCCTATATATAGTTTTCTAATTTTTCACATAAGAGGAGAGAAGTTTTGGGAGAAACCCTAAGTACGATTTTGGTGTAACTTTTACAGGTTTTTCAAGGGTTCCAACCCCTTGATACCTTGCATGTATAATCAAGATAAGTGTTCTTTTAATTCAATCAATATGTCTATGTGTTGGTTGTCTATATCTTGTTCTTGTCTTAATTCCATCATGCTAGGCTAGATCTATCTTGTGTTTGCTTAGATCTAATGAAACCTAGATGTTGATTATGTGTTGATTACTTGTTTATTCTTGTCTTGGATGAATGATTTATATGTTAGGCTTAAGAAAACTGGCAGATCTCCAATTGGTAACATGCTTGAACGTCTTAAGAAACATGAACCGACGCGCACTAGGTCTTTATTGGTTGTATTTAATGCATGAGCCACTGTTTACAATCCCTATAGTTGTGCTGGGCATGGTGTAGGAGGAGACAAGAGCTCATAGAATTGGGGAGTTAAGTGTGCCACCCCATGAATGGTATTAAGGAATACGATCCGTCATCCATGCAATTATAACAAGTAATTAACGTGTAAAAGATGTCTAGGGAGTAATGAAATCTAAGTAAACACATTTTCTCCACTTACTGCTCACAACTTTAGTATAATTCAGTTTATTTTCATTTTTAGTATTTTATTTTGATTGCATCTTAGTATTGGGTTAGTTGATTAGCAACTAATTCCGCCCAAATCCTTCAAACCCGTGATTTTTAATTGCTTTCTAAAAAATATAAAAACACAAAAATAATCATCCCTCACCTTTAGAACTAGTATTTAGGCTTTCTAATCCTAGCGACAGTATTCCTAAGCTGAACGATCAATCCCCCGGTACTTGTTACTATACTATACTACAACGATCAGGTACACTGCCTGGTGGGGGTTGTAAGCTTCTCAAGATCCCTTGAGAGGTAAAGCCTGGTGCGATTCCCACGTATCACATACCATAAGTGTAAATCGCTATATGTAATTATAAGTGTATAACAATACCGACGCAAAGGCACCATATGAATAAAAAGTAAAAACAATACAAACTACAAAGATAAGAAGACGTAAATGAACCATTCGGACGCTTGAATTCAAATATCAATTCAGTTTTCATCATCAATCAAAATAAAAGCAATGTCCTTTTTTATTTTATGAATTTATCTTCAAATAAATCTACATAAATTCATATTATATACTTTAAAAAATTATTGCTAAAAGTTAAGAAAATAAAGTTTGAAAGACTTGTTAACCGGATATGTATGTAACGAATTTCATATAAATAATGGGTGAAAGGTTTGTTTCATGTAACTTTAAATGTTCAATATTATGTAAAAAAAATACTTGGCTTCATCCTCCTATCTTCAAATGGTCACAAGCTGTAAAAATCATAATTTTTGAACACCAAACATACCCAAAATACCCCTATAATTTTAAACTTTTAATGATCGTTACCTAAGTATGTAAATTCGTTAATATTTGAACCACTAACGTTTATTCGAATAAATAAAAACTTATGATTTGTACACCTCTTAAAACCATCACACATTTTCTAATACTAACCGATTTTAATTTCTATTTGTCACAAATGTATAAAGGCTCGTTACACGACTAGGTTCGTAATTTATAATAATTTGATTTGGTCCTCACAAATAAATCCCTTAAAATATGGCACCTTCCCATTTTACAATCCTCCTACTTGTTTTATCTATAGCAAATTGACTCCTCCCTATATTTTGTTAAACCGAATATTCGCAAAGATTAAACACACAAACAGAAAACCTAAAACATAAGTGGCGGCTACATTTTTTTTTGGTCTCATTTTGATCGCTAAAAAAATCATGTACGAAACTAAATAGGATCTTTTCGAGTTCGTGGGTAAAGTGGTGGAAGTATCATTTCGATTCGTGGGCGTTCCTTTGGGGTGACTTCTGGTTCGAAAGGTTTTCTGGTCATGGCATTTTGCTGGTTCGAAGGTCTTGGTCAGCTTAGCATTTGGTTGGGTTTTGTTCTTGGGAATGCTTTGTTCTTTTGATCCAGTCACGCAACAAGGGTAACGTATCACTTGTTCTTTTCGATCTCATCGCACACGTATAACATGTTAAATCACAAACAAGAGAATCGGATCTTATACATGTTTTACGAAATAGACGGTTACAAGAAATGTTAAAACTAATCATATAAAATCATGAAATCTGGTATAAACATATATGGACTTTTGTGTCGAATTCGAATATGTTGTCTAAAATCTGGTCATATGGTTCTTAATATGTTCGGTTATATCAAGACTTAAATGGATCGGCTGAATATGTAAATGTGTAAACCAATATTAGATCACATAAAATTATAGAAACTGTATAACATGTGTCGAGATAAAATCTATTTTGCTTTTCGAATACGGTTTGATGTACGTTTAACTTGGTTGTGAGAAACATGCAAGCGACACATTTATATAAGTGCTGAAACTAGATATTACATGACGATAATTATTTCGGTTTTGAATCTTTCGAATCGTATGTCAAGAAAACTTTTAATCTGGCCATTGATGAGCATCAAAGTCGACATTGAAACCTGAAATTTATATAAGAAATAAAAGAAGAGCGTGTGTTATTTTTATTCTGTGAAGGAAGCGTACAAGAGTGTGTGTGCATGCATGTTGTACGAAATAAAACGTCACATGAAATCAGAAAGCTATGTTCACATGAAATCGTATAACTCAACACATGAAGTAACGACACTATTCATGCATGGCTGTGTAGTTCTTATGCGATTCGATTGGGAAAAAGGGTTCCATGCATCGTATGTAACTTCATATCTGTTTTCGAAAATAATAAAATAAGTACAGACTTGGGTTGTTTTGGAATAAATTAATGGGTGAGTTAGTAATCAATGAGCTAAAAAAAGAAGGATTGCATGCATGGCTGTTTTCATATATGATTCAAATTAAAAATGAATAAGGTGTGCAGAATGGTCTTGTTTCTAAGTAAATAAAGGAAAGACAATTGTTCTTGAACAAAATATAAAGGATTTCGTGTGTATATCGATGAAGTGAATCGAGTTCGGGTTATAAACAAGTCTTACATGATTTTATAAAAATCTTATTGTCGCGGCATAAATATTGAGATCGTGATACGTTAATAAATTATATAAAACTACAATGACGGGGTCCAAAATTATTATGTTAATATTAATTTATGAAATAAACTTTAAGATAATTTATTTGATATTGTATTATTAAATTTTAATACTTTGCATTTATAACCTTAAACTTTATTAAATTGTCATATTTAACCCTAAACTATTATATTGGTCATTTTAACCTTAAATAGTATCAATCAAATATGGAAACTTGCTAATTCGGGAAACTTGTTAAAAATGAAAAGATAACTAAAAGAGGTAACTTGCGTAATTCGGACACGTCTTGATTCGTATCCATTCTCTTCTAGGTTCGGTGAAGCGGGAGTGACCCATTCTCTCTTTGACTTATGACTTTGCTTGTGCAATTGGACTGAGGTACAGATATTCCGTACTCTTTCAGCAAGAGTACAATTTTATTTCTCTCTCATGACTTCCTCTCTCTCCTTATATTATTGCACCTTGATATTGAACTTTGATTGACCCATTGACATTGGTCCTTTGACCTACCTTTTGATATTGACCTATGATCTATTGATAATGACCTTTTGGGTATTTGAACATTTGGATATTGGACCTTTGATAATAAACCTTGATATTGAACCTTGACAATAAACTTTTGAAACTAAACTTTGATATTGAACCATTGATATTGAACCTTGACCACTTGACCTTTCAGTATTTACCCGGGGTATTACTTGTTGTGGAGTAGCCACAACCATAGCATTGATGCACCAATGTTATGTACTCTAGCGTAGTTGGAGAGATGTACTACGCCGTCCCCGATTGTAACACCCCCAATTCATGATGCAGCGGAATTCAACTTGGGTGTTACTCGACGGCACAACAGTCATAATAATAGAAAACGATCTCTAAATGAATCGTATTGAAAAGAGTTGTCATTCATATTTATTCAAATATATCAGAGTTACATAGTAAGGTCCCAAAAGGTTTCATTGTTTCAAAACACATCAATATAAAGTCTATGATGTTTTTATCGAATGACATAATAGTTTATAGCCTTCTTCCTTCGGTACGTGCCCTTCCCGCTCCATTCTTGATTATCATGGACCTGAAATACATGCTTAAGAGGTCAACACAAAGGTTGAGTGAAATTCATAGAGTTTGTTTAACGGTTGAACACAATATGTTGGTAGTAATGAGTTAATTAGACTCATACTCATGTTAGAAAACAAAACAGTTATTATTATGTACTAAGCTCATGCAACCAAGACGTTAACGGGTACCAATATCAATCGGCGGTTATGTTGCCCCGGTAAGTACTTTGCCGTCATACTTAATGTTCAAATATAGCGCATTCGTTTGAACTAATCTGCTCAAACAAATGGGATTCGTCAATCCCAATAGGCCTATTCACAATACTCGCGCTCACTAGTTCTAGTGATTAAATGGTTCATGATAGGGGCCTAGGATTGGCAAGGTAGGTACTTAGTAATAATAAAACAATCAGGCAGCATACAGTTTCAAAGCATTGTGTTCGGTTTAAAAGTAGCATGTATTCCCCCCAAGGGTTTGTAAAACATTGAAGTAATGTAAAGTGGGGCTATGAACTCACCTTAAACAAGATAGCAAGTAACGAAGGTGATGGTTGGATCGTGTAGGTTTCTACGAGCAACCTATAATAGAATGTTGCGACTTAGGATTTGTGTAAAGAATATAACGGAGTGCCTATATATATATCTTGCATTATAGTCCATGATGTGGTATGATGTATATTTGTAAGTTCTTGAAAGAAAGATTTATGAACATGTATGTTTTGGTATATCGTTTACTACCGTTCGGGCTAACATATTTCAGAAGTCATGTTAGTAAGCGTTCGAGGAGCCAGGACACTTTAACTCGTAAATCCACAACTCATCTCGACGGCTTACGTAATGAACTCCTCACATGAAGCTCCCTACTATTGTAGTAGTTGATAAAGTATATAGATATAAGTTTTGATCCGAAAAAGTTACATGTCCGATATTTGTATAAACTTAGGAAAGTTTATAGTACATGAAGATTGTTATTAGGGTATGATTCATAAGTTTTGTATGACCATTTGTCTTGGTAAAATCTCATGGTTTCCTTTTAAGTGAAGTAGATCCAAATTGCTAGTTCAAGTTATCGCCTAACTTATTGTTTCATGTTTACGCCTATGTAAGTTGTTATGGTCATTTCGTCATGGCCTAGCCATGACCTTTGGTCCTTGTTCCATGGTCATGAGACACTACCTTGGCTCTAGCCATGGTGGTGGTCTTGGTTATAGGTCATAATAACTCTTGTTCCTTTTAAAGTATAACCATAACTTAGTGACTTATTATATGTAAATAGCTGTTAAGAAATTGTGAAATATCTTACTCAGAAAGTGTTTTCAAGGCTCGAGCCTCTTTGTTCCTGAAGGAAAACGTGATTCCGGACAACTTTCGTGTTTTAACTTTTTCATGAATCGGACCAGAAAGGCCTCTTTTTGCGTGTTTTAGGTTCTGTCACAGAAACTTTTAGGCAGTTTTGCCGGAAATCTTTGGTAACTTCAAATCGCCATAACTTTTGACTCGTTTACTCTTTTTAGGTGGTTCAAATTGCTATGGTTTACTTGTTAAGTCCTCTACTGTAATATGTAATAATCCAATATAAAATTTTTACCATTTTGATCAGGTTATACCAAGGTATTCACTAGTTTGGTTGTTTTAGTAACTTGTTTCAATAATTCATTACAACAACATCTTTTACTCATCATGATACACCATGGACATTCATACAAGATATAATATAGCAAGAGTAACATGTAAATGATATGAACATGAGAAATTAACAAGAAGCATGTTAGGTTTAGGCTTACAACTTTTGGCTTTCTAATTAAAGAAAGGAGTAACAAGTAAGGAAATGGACTTTGATAGACTAGCTTCAACCCTTTTTCACTTCAAGCAACCTTTCTACCCTTGGTATTCTTGAAAGATATGTAATGAAAGTTGAGGTGTATTGAGTGGATTTAAACTCAAGAGAAAACACCAAGTATGTTAGGGTTTGGAAGATTTTTGGTGAAAAATAAGCTATCTAGGGTTTCTATCTTGAACTAACTCTTGAACCTTGCAACAAATTAGAAGAAATAAAGCTAAGGATGGAGTGTTTTGGGGTGTTGTGATGGCCGGCCATATGGGGGGAGAGGGGGGTATTTATATGCCTTTGAGGAGGTTACAAATTAGGACTAGTCAATGCCTTTCATGACAAGCTTAACACTTGTAACCATCTCAAGACCACTTAGCCTAGGATCAAGCCACACAAGGGATGACTCCCCCCCCCCCTTTGGCGGTTCAAAGAGGATAAGGGGGGTGAGTTGGCTTGCTTGGAAAATATCTAGATATTAGATGCATTTTTGACTCCGGGAAATGCCAACCGTAAATGATTAGGCCTCAAAACGTAAAACCGGGTGTCGTAAAATTATGAAACTTTAAAGTATTGTTAGATATGTCCATATGTCTCATAATAAAATATAAAATGAGTGGTAGGTGTCATTCGGGTGGTAAAACCCTGCTAAAAGCTGAAAACACGGGTCTAAACGCGTAATACGTAAAATGTACGAACATTGCGTAAAATTGAGAAAAGTAAAATGTTACTTTTCTAATATGCTAAAAATGATTTAAAATGATTTATAATGTCTAGACTGGGCTCAGTCTGGTGTCGGTTGGTCTTAAATGTCTTTTAGACATCAAACCGGAAGCCTAAAAATCAAGGAATGATTTATAAAATCAAGGAATGATTTTTTTTAGTCAATGGAGGAGGGAAAAATATGTTGACTTATTTTAATAAGTTGAAAGCTCAAATCATCTTAGAAATGCGGTGCAGGTAAAGGCTAGGGTTACAGCTGAGTAAAAACGCTTAAAACTGAAAATTCCAGTTTTTCACGGCCGAAGTTTATTTGGGCCATGACTTTTCTCAGTCATGATTTATTCTCAAATAAATCATGAGTGTGTTAAACATTTTTCTGATGTGGGGTCACCTGACGGGGTCAAATTTCGTTGTGCGTAGAATTTCTGATTGCTGTTTTACCCTAAAACGTGTAATTCTGTGTAATTCCTTAATAACTTTCACGAAAATGATCTGACGAGTGTCAAACATTTAATTTGCCATGGAAATGATTTATCACTCGAGAATATGAAATAAAAATCAACTTTCGGGAAAATTTCAGAAAGAAATGAATAGTAAAAATGAATAGTAACATGAATAGTAAAATTTTCCGAAAATAGAAATTAACCTGAAATTGCGAAATGTTACAGTCTCCACCCCATATGAGAGCTCCGTCCCGGAGATCAATTTACGTTGGAGGTAGAAGCTTCGTTGGTAAAAAGATGTGGGTATTTCTTACGTATCTGGTCCTCTCGTTCCCATGTGTATTCAGGACCACGTCGTGAGTTCCAACGAACTTTGATAATTGGTATACGGCTTTGTTTGAGTTGTTTGACCTCTCGGTCCATGATTTCTACGGGTTCCTCAACAAATTGAAGATCGTCATTGAGTTGAATTTCATCGAGTGGAATCACAAGTGATTCATCTGATAAGCATTTCTTTAGGTTAGATACATGGAAAGTGGGGTGTACATTACTTAGTTCCGATGGAAGCTCAAGTCTGTACGCCACAGGACCAACCCTGGCTAGGATTTTGAATGGTCCGATGTATCTTGGGTTTAGTTTTCCTCGTTTACCGAATCGTATCAAACCTTTCCAAGGTGATACTTTTAGCATAACCCTATCTCCGACTTGGAATTCTAGGGGTCTGCGTCGTGTGTCGGCATAACTTTTCTGTCGATCTCTTGCGGCTTGTAATCGACTTCTGATTTGTACAATCTTATCTGTTGTTTCACGGATGAGTTCTGGTCCAGTGAGTTGAACTTCTCCCACTTCAGCCCAACAAGCAGGTGAACGACACTTTCGACCATAAAGTGCTTCAAATGGAGCTGCTTGAATACTTGTATGATAGCTGTTGTTGTAGGAAAATTCGACTAATGGTAGATGAGTATCCCATCCTTTTCCAAAATCTATTATACATGCTCGAAGCATGTCTTCAAGTGTTTGGATGGTTCGTTCACTCTGACCATCGGTCTGAGGATGATACGCTGTACTCATGTCTAGATTTGTTCCAAAGGCGTCTTGGAGTGACTGCCAGAAATTGGAAGTAAATCTACCATCTCTGTCGGATATGATGGATATTGGTGCACCATGTCTTGAGACTATTTCTTTGACGTACAGTCGGGTTAGTTGTTCCATTTTGTAAGTCTCTTTGATTGGTATAAAGTGTGCGGATTTTGTGAGACGATCAACTATGACCCAGATGGAGTCATAACCGCTTGATGTCCTTGGGAGCTTGGTAATGAAGTCCATAGTAATTCTTTCCCATTTCCAAGTAGGAATCTCTGGTTGTTGCAATGGACCGGATGGTTTTTGGTGTTCGGCTTTTACTTTGGAGCAGGTAAGACATTTGCTAACGTATGTTGCAATGTCGGCTTTCATGTTCGGCCACCAATAGAGTAACTTAAGATCATGATACATTTTATCAGATCCTGGATGTATGGAGTATTTAGACTTATGTGATTCATGCATGATCAAGTCTCGTAGGCCACCAAAAAGTGGTAACCAACTTCGACCTTGGAAGCATAGAGTTCCATCGGAACGGGTTTCGAATTTCTTTTGCATCATGCCATCCAACCTTTCCTTTTGGATGTCTTCTTGTTTCACCGCCTCAGCTTGAGCGTGAAGGATTTGAGTAGGAAAGTTTGAATTTATGGTTAAAACTAAGGCTCGGACTCGTAGTGGTTTAACCCGTTCCTTTCGGCTCAGGGCGTCGGCTACTACGTTTGCCTTTCCTGGGTGATAACGAATGTCGCAGTCATAATCACTAAGTAATTCCAACCAACGACGTTGTCTCATGTTTAGTTCTTTTTGGTCCAAAATGTGTTGTAGACTTTTATGATCGGTGTACACAGTACATCTAGTACCGTACAGATAGTGTCTCCAGATTTTTAGTGCAAAGACCACAGCTCCTAACTCTAAGTCATGAGTGGTGTAATTTTCCTCATGAACCTTGAGTTGTCTTGATGCATAAGCCATGACCTTATCGCGTTGCATCAATACGGCACCTAACCCTTGGTGCGATGCATCACAATAGACTACAAAATCTTCTATCCCATCGGGCAATGCTAGGATAGGAGCACTACAAAGTTTCTGTTTGAGGGTTTGGAAAGCTTTTTCTTCGTTTTCATCCCACACGTATTTCTTGTCTTTCTGAGTTAGCTTAGTCAAAGACTTTGCTATTGAGGAAAATCCTTCAATAAACCTTCGGTAATACCCGGCTAAACCCAGAAATTGCCGAATTTCTGTAGGTGTGGTAGGTGTTGGCCAGTTTTTGATAGCTTCAATTTTAGCGGGATCGACATGTAAACCGGTCTTGTCAATCACATGCCCAAGGAATTGTACGGATTGAATCCAAAATTCGCATTTGGAAAACTTTGCATACAATTTCTCTTCCTTGAGTAGTCCTAAAATTGTTCTCAGGTGTTCTTTGTGTTCTACTTCGTTTTTGGAATAAATGAGAATGTCGTCTATGAATACGATCACGAATTTGTCCAAATATGGTTTACACACCCGATTCATGAGATCCATGAATACTGCCGGTGCATTTGTTAACCCAAATGGCATCACTTGGAATTCATGGTGACCATATCGTGTCCTAAAGGCTGTTTTTGGAATGTCTTCATCACGAACTCTAACTTGGTGGTAACCTGATCGTAGGTCAATTTTTGAGTAATAGGTTGAGCCTTGCAATTGATCGAATAAATCATCAATTCTTGGTAGTGGGTATCGGTTCTTTATGGTTAATTTGTTTAGTTCACGATAGTCAATACACATTCGTAGTGACCCGTCTTTCTTTTTCACGAATAAAACTGGAGCTCCCCAAGGTGAGGAACTGGGTCGAATAAATCCCTTGTCCGCAAGTTCTTGTAATTGATTTGATAGCTCTTGCATCTCTGAAGGTGCTAGCCGGTATGGTGCGCGGGCAACTGGCGCCGCTCCTGGTATTAAATCAATTCTGAACTCTATTTGACGATTTGGTGGTAGTCCGGGTAAGTCTTCTGGAAAGACTTCAGGAAACTCACGGGCAATAGGAACATCTTCGAGACGTTTTTCATCGGTTTTCTTTTCTGTTACGTGGGCTAAGAAAGCATAACATCCTTTCTCAATGTACTTCATGGTTTTGATACATGAGATGATGTTTATTCGAGTTCCACTTTGATCACCACGAATGATCAAAGTTTCATTGTCACATGGAATGTGCACAACTCTTTCACCACAAATAATGTTAGCTTGATGTTTAGACAACCAATCCATGCCAATAACTACATCAAAACTTCCGAGTTCAATTGGCATAAGATTGATGTCAAAGGGGTGGTCTAAGAGATTAAGGGTACAGTTTGGGATTACGGTATTGGTATTTACTAAGTCACCGGTAGCTAGCTCAATATTATAACTAGTGGTTAAAGTGATTGATGGAATATCAAGTAAAGGCGCAATTCTAGTAGATATAAAGCTCATATCAGCACCAGAATCGAATAATACTTTAACAGGAATATTATTGAGTAAGAACGTACCGGTAACCACGTTCGGGTCCTGGTGTGGTTCTTCTTTTCCCATGACATAGGCTCTACCACGAGCACCTCCGCCTTGGGGTCCTTGGTTTTGAGGACAGTTGTTTTTGTAGTGTCCCCTTTCACCACACCCGAAACATGTAACTATGGGCTGTGTGTTAGCCCCAGTAGCTATACCCTTGCCCCTACAATCCTTGGCAAGATGTCCGGGCTTTTGGCACTTGTGGCATTTGGCCGGGCAAGGACCTTCGTGATGGTAGTTACACTTGGTACATTGTGGTTGATTACCCACGTACCTACCACCAGCTGGTGCAGCAACATAAGCCGTTGCGGCTTCCTGCCTCTTGTTCTGTTGATTGTGATGGTTGTTGTTTCGGGTTTGGTGGTTGTTGTTGTTGTTGTTGTTATTATTCCCACGGTTACCATCATATGGTCGTTTGTTGTTGTTGTTCTTGTTGTTGTTACGGTAGTTGGAATTGTTGGGATTGTTGGCATTGCTGTTGTTGGAGTTGTTGGTGTTGTTGTTGGTGTTGAGGTTGTTTTGCTTGCGGGTTTCCGACATACGTACCACTTGATCCATGAGGCTACGGGACATCCGCATAGCTTCATCAAGTTCTTTGGGATTTGCCGAAGTCACATTCCCCTGTATGCTTGAGGGAAGTCCCCAAATATACCTTTCCAACAATTTTTCCTTTGTGGAAACCAATGTAGGACAAAGTATCCTCAGTTCCTGGAATCTACGGTTGTAGGTAATGATATCATTTCCCCTAACCGCGTGATCCCAGAACTCAACTTCCAACTTTTGCATCTCACTCCGAGGACAGTATTCCTTGATCATCATTTGTTTCAAATTAGCCCAAGTAATTTTGTAGGCATTCTCAATGCCCATGGGTTGAGCAATTGAGTTCCACCAGGACAAGGCCTCATTCAACAGAGTACTTGTGGCATACTGAACTTTATCCCCCTCGATACATTTACTAACCAAGAACACCGACTCCGCCTTTTCGAACCAACGGGTCAAACCTACAGCCCCTTCAGTACCCTTGAATTTGATGGGTTCACATTTCAGGTAGGAAATGAACGAACAACCCTTTGGTACTGTAGTAACATTGGTCACCGGAGGGGTAGGTCCTCCAAGGTTAAGACTGGCAATTCTGGCAACCTCTGCAGCTATTGCAGCTTCCGCAGCAGTGGCGGCTTCTGCGGCTGCTGCAGCATCAGCAGCGGCTGCAGCATCAGCAGCACCAGCAGCTGTGGTGGCATCGGCAGCTACTGCAGCTGCTGCAGCTACGGCTGCTCGTTCCGTGATAAGTGCTGCATTGACACTATCCTTCACCAGTTTGCGGATGGCGGCTTGTGTCATTGTTGGTGGGGTCTTTTTCTTTGGCGCCATGATTCTATTGTTCAAAAGATACATTATAATTAGAGAGTTGTGAGATGAGCACAATGTTTGATAAGAATGATAGGATGATAATGTTTGAAACTTAAAAGCATAACACATGATAGTATATAAAACAAGAGTTTTATTAATATAACGTTGATTACAAAATCGAACTTATTACAAGTTCATTCAAAACTTACTAACTGATACTTTCAGTTAGTAATTACAACGTTGTACTAAAGATAACTAGTACTATAACACTAGTCTAACGTCGGTTGGGAGGTTGTTGTGGTCCGGTCGGATTATTATTTCCGCGTGTTGCTAACACATCTACACTTTCGTTTGGACGGTATTCTTTGACATCCTTTCGGTATAGCCTTTGTTGTATGGAACTCATTTGAGTTTGCATCCAACACAAATCATTCTTAAGTTGATACCTGTCAAAGTTTGCAACATCTAACCGGATTTCGGCGGTATTTAGGCGGTTAAGTAGTTTATGAATTTGAACCGCATCCTGTTCTTGGGCCCTCTCAACCAAAGTGAGTCTATCCTTGACATTATCCAAGCCCGTCAAAGGATTTAAGACTACTTCCCCAACATGAGTCGAGTCACTCTTCACGTAGCTCATGTCAAGCTTAAACCAATATAGGTCGTCTCGAGCATTCATGGCGTCCATTCTAGTAGAATTTACCTTGGACATACAGTCATGCATTTGACTTGCCATACTTTGAACTTTGAGTTGGGTTAGGTTGAGAGCTTGTTTCAAAGAGTAGATTTCGTATTGAGCTGAGTTTGCGAACATATGCGTAGATGTAGATGTTCCACCGGTTTGGTGAGTAGAATTCGGAACTTGAGCTGGAGTGGTACGGTTAGATTCGGATGAAATTGGTGAAACCGGAGGTGGAGATGTCAATGGTGATAGATGTGGCACTACTAATAGTTCCTCCGCTTCCTCATCGATGCCTTCGATGTCAACATCCATTTCAGGATCCTCTTCGTACTCATCGATGTTTATTTCCATATCCATTTCAGGATCTTCGTCCGAATCTACATCTAGATCCTCGTAAGGTTCTTCCTCGTCGTCGTAATCAATTGGTTCAAAATAAGGATCATCGGGTCCGGGAAGAATTGGTAAATACTCAGGCATAGCAGGAAGATGATCGGGAGATGGAGGTGCGGACATGATGTCTACAATTAGTACTTCGATGTCAAAATAAATCAAATGTTTATGGAAAATGCTCAAACTAAGGAAATGTGCATATGACAATATACAAATATGTTCATGTAGAATAACATGTGTAATAAGTCCATAATCTTCTGGAGGACGGAAGGCACGAAGAGCGGAAGGCTATAAAAATGTTTTTGCTTGTTATTGTAGTTATAGTTTAGGTCTCACTTAGACCCGTTTCTCTATAACCATGGCTCTGGTACCAATCTGTAACACCCCCAATTCATGATGCAGCGGAATTCAACTTGGGTGTTACTCGACGGCACAACAGTCATAATAATAGAAAACGATCTCTAAATGAATCGTATTGAAAAGAGTTGTCATTCATATTTATTCAAATATATCAGAGTTACATAGTAAGGTCCCAAAAGGTTTCATTGTTTCAAAACACATCAATATAAAGTCTATGATGTTTTTATCGAATGACATAATAGTTTATAGCCTTCTTCCTTCGGTACGTGCCCTTCCCGCTCCATTCTTGATTATCATGGACCTGAAATACATGCTTAAGAGGTCAACACAAAGGTTGAGTGAAATTCATAGAGTTTGTTTAACGGTTGAACACAATATGTTGGTAGTAATGAGTTAATTAGACTCATACTCATGTTAGAAAACAAAACAGTTATTATTATGTACTAAGCTCATGCAACCAAGACGTTAACGGGTACCAATATCAATCGGCGGTTATGTTGCCCCGGTAAGTACTTTGCCGTCATACTTAATGTTCAAATATAGTGCATTCGTTTGAACTAATCTGCTCAAACAAATGGGATTCGTCAATCCCAATAGGCCTATTCACAATACTCGCGCTCACTAGTTCTAGTGATTAAATGGTTCATGATAGGGGCCTAGGATTGGCAAGGTAGGTACTTAGTAATAATAAAACAATCAGGCAGCATACAGTTTCAAAGCATTGTGTTCGGTTTAAAAGTAGCATGTATTCCCCCCAAGGGTTTGTAAAACATTGAAGTAATGTAAAGTGGGGCTATGAACTCACCTTAAACAAGATAGCAAGTAACGAAGGTGATGGTTGGATCGTGTAGGTTTCTACGAGCAACCTATAATAGAATGTTGCGACTTAGGATTTGTGTAAAGAATATAACGGAGTGCCTATATATATATCTTGCATTATAGTCCATGATGTGGTATGATGTATATTTGTAAGTTCTTGAAAGAAAGATTTATGAACATGTATGTTTTGGTATATCGTTTACTACCGTTCGGGCTAACATATTTCAGAAGTCATGTTAGTAAGCGTTCGAGGAGCCAGGACACTTTAACTCGTAAATCCACAACTCATCTCGACGGCTTACGTAATGAACTCCTCACATGAAGCTCCCTACTATTGTAGTAGTTGATAAAGTATATAGATATAAGTTTTGATCCGAAAAAGTTACATGTCCGATATTTGTATAAACTTAGGAAAGTTTATAGTACATGAAGATTGTTATTAGGGTATGATTCATAAGTTTTGTATGACCATTTGTCTTGGTAAAATCTCATGGTTTCCTTTTAAGTGAAGTAGATCCAAATTGCTAGTTCAAGTTATCGCCTAACTTATTGTTTCATGTTTACGCCTATGTAAGTTGTTATGGTCATTTCGTCATGGCCTAGCCATGACCTTTGGTCCTTGTTCCATGGTCATGAGACACTACCTTGGCTCTAGCCATGGTGGTGGTCTTGGTTATAGGTCATAATAACTCTTGTTCCTTTTAAAGTATAACCATAACTTAGTGACTTATTATATGTAAATAGCTGTTAAGAAATTGTGAAATATCTTACTCAGAAAGTGTTTTCAAGGCTCGAGCCTCTTTAATCCTAAAGGAAAACGTGATTCCGGACAACTTTCGTGTTTTAACTTTTTCATGAATCGGACCAGAAAGGCCTCTTTTTGCGTGTTTTAGGTTCTGTCACAGAAACTTTTAGGCAGTTTTGCCGGAAATCTTTGGTAACTTCAAATCGCCATAACTTTTGACTCGTTTACTCTTTTTAGGTGGTTCAAATTGCTATGGTTTACTTGTTAAGTCCTCTACTGTAATATGTAATAATCCAATATAAAATTTTTACCATTTTGATCAGGTTATACCAAGGTATTCACTAGTTTGGTTGTTTTAGTAACTTGTTTCAATAATTCATTACAACAACATCTTTTACTCATCATGATACACCATGGACATTCATACAAGATATAATATAGCAAGAGTAACATGTAAATGATATGAACATGAGAAATTAACAAGAAGCATGTTAGGTTTAGGCTTACAACTTTTGGCTTTCTAATTAAAGAAAGGAGTAACAAGTAAGGAAATGGACTTTGATAGACTAGCTTCAACCCTTTTTCACTTCAAGCAACCTTTCTACCCTTGGTATTCTTGAAAGATATGTAATGAAAGTTGAGGTGTATTGAGTGGATTTAAACTCAAGAGAAAACACCAAGTATGTTAGGGTTTGGAAGATTTTTGGTGAAAAATAAGCTATCTAGGGTTTCTATCTTGAACTAACTCTTGAACCTTGCAACAAATTAGAAGAAATAAAGCTAAGCATGGAGTGTTTTGGGGTGTTGTGATGGCCGGCCATATGGGGGGAGAGGGGGGTATTTATATGCCTTTGAGGAGGTTACAAATTAGGACTAGTCAATGCCTTTCATGACAAGCTTAACACTTGTAACCATCTCAAGACCACTTAGCCTAGGATCAAGCCACACAAGGGATGACTCCCCCCCCCCTTTGGCGGTTCAAAGAGGATAAGGGGGGTGAGTTGGCTTGCTTGGAAAATATCTAGATATTAGATGCATTTTTGACTCCGGGAAATGCCAACCGTAAATGATTAGGCCTCGAAACGTAAAACCGGGTGTCGTAAAATTATGAAACTTTAAAGTATTGTTAGATATGTCCATATGTCTCATAATAAAATATAAAATGAGTGGTAGGTGTCATTCGGGTGGTAAAACCCTGCTAAAAGCTGAAAACACGGGTCTAAACGCGTAATACGTAAAATGTACGAATATTGCGTAAAATTGAGAAAAGTAAAATGTTACTTTTCTAATATGCTAAAAATGATTTAAAATGATTTATAATGTCTAGACTGGGCTCAGTCTGGTGTCGGTTGGTCTTAAATGTCTTTTAGACATCAAACCGGAAGCCTAAAAATCAAGGAATGATTTATAAAATCAAGGAATGATTTTTTTTAGTCAATGGAGGAGGGAAAAATATGTTGACTTATTTTAATAAGTTGAAAGCTCAAATCATCTTAGAAATGCGGTGCAGGTAAAGGCTAGGGTTACAGCTGAGTAAAAACGCTTAAAACTGAAAATTCCAGTTTTTCACGGCCGAAGTTTATTTGGGCCATGACTTTTCTCAGTCATGATTTATTCTCAAATAAATCATGAGTGTGTTAAACATTTTTTTGATGTGGGGTCACCTGACGGGGTCAAATTTCGTTGTGCGTAGAATTTCTGATTGCTGTTTTACCCTAAAACGTGTAATTCTGTGTAATTCCTTAATAACTTTCACGAAAATGATCTGACGAGTGTCAAACATTTAATTTGCCATGGAAATGATTTATCACTCGAGAATATGAAATAAAAATCAACTTTCGGGAAAATTTCAGAAAGAAATGAATAGTAAAAATGAATAGTAACATGAATAGTAAAATTTTCCGAAAATAGAAATTAACCTGAAATTGCGAAATGTTACACCGATCTACTATTGACTACTGCTTTGATTGTGATCGTTATTGGCCTACAGGGGCGTATGGATGCATCCTAGATTTGTATTGTATTGTATTGTATTGTATTGATTGATTGATTGATTATTGGAGCTACTACATTGTCTACATTGCTACATATTGTATTGGTGACTAGGTATGCGTGCATTGCAACCTCTCACATATTGGGAGTTGATCACTCCATATTGGGCTACTATTGTATTGTATTGTATTGATTGGCCTTGGGTAAAATACTGAAAACTTACATACACTATACTTTACACTTAACCATGTCATCTTTTGATTTCCCTCTTGGATACCACATGTAATCGTATCTTCATATCCCTTTGATTATTCCTAACTCTATTGTATCGGTTGTTATTTTGTTGATATATGTTCACTGAGATTTTTATGCTCAACCGCTTTCTTTTTCCATGCGGCAGGTACTTAAGCTAGGACGCGGGGTTTAGCTTTGGGAATGAGAAAGTGTGGACTAACCTTAGAGTTCCTTTACATAATGGACTTGGTTTTATTATCATATCTTCCTTATTTTGGAATTCATTTGTAACCTTTTTACTCATTGTATTGATAAAGTATTAAGCTTGTGATTTGCTCTGTTGGACACTATTTATTGTAATATCTTTACCCTTGACGGGTTGGGGTGTTACACAAGCTATCTTCCAAATATCCAACCATCCATCTTTAAATCTTCAAGACCATCATAACAACTACAATATCACATGAACCAATTAAACATTAGAAAGACCAAATTTCAGTATTAAACATAACTCACGAAATCAAGCAACAAAATGCCAGACAGGAAAAAAAATCAATCTAGATAGAACACGTGTAGGCAAGAAAACTCAGCATACACAAGCACCAAAATAAATAATCTAGAACAACATAAAAATTGTTCATTGATTACCTTCCTGGCTAGAAAGATTAATCAAGCCGTCACCATCTCAAATTTCATAGATTAAAGCTAGAGAACTAAAATATACACAAAATAGTGTACATGTAAGTTTAGGCGCATGACCAAAATCAAATAAAAGATAAGTTAGGAAGAAAAAGAAAGGGTTACCGTTGTCGGAAATGGTGTCGCGGAAAAATTGGAAATGAGTAAAGAAAAGATGAGGTTGAGAGATAGAGCGGGTGAATGTAATGAGAGTAAATAATAAGAGATGCACAATTTATTGAGCATGGTAAGGAAACTAATGAGCATTTTACTTTTGGAGAATATTTAGTTGCCAACTGTGGCTTGCTAATGTGTCATCCCAAAGGTGCTTATGTGTCTTCCTCAAAGGTGGCTATGTGTCATCCTCAAAGGCCACTATAATAAAAAGAGGCTTTCTTATATAATAGGTAGATAGGCGCGTGGGTTTGGTGATATGTGAGACTAGAAGCAAGTGGAGATTGGCTGGTGGATGCACACGTGGATATGGTCAAATCTACATTTCACTTTGAAATTCAAGTAGCAACAATTCATGTCACAGCCATATATATTTGTTTTCTTTATAATTGTAGTGGTCAAGTAAAAATTTTCTTGGAATAAACTTCATAAAAACTGAATGATCAATTTACTTACACATGTGTTTCTTTAGGTGGCCTATTTGAAGCTTGTTTGCAAGCTTTGGCAGTCTCCATGGTTTTTGATGGCCATGTGCCATAATTCTTATGCTTCAAAAATTGTACCAAGCAGTCCAATACGTTTATAACGCCTAGGTTAATTTTTGGATATATAGTATTTGATATTACACCTTTTGAGAAGCAAAGTTGCTAATAAGCTAAGCCATAACAATCAATGCTCTCCAAAGTTATGTGTAACCCAGCCTTGAGGAATTAGGCATGCTATGACATGACATGACATGAGAAGTTCGTTACCTTGTGGTGTGTTTCGTTCTTCTTTCATTTTCTATACAAGTATTTTGGTGTACTTTTAGGTTTATATAAGAGACCTTGTTTCTGATATATCAAACAATATCGATCAGTTTCTCTACTAGTATTCTAGATTCGAAGCATTGCAACAAAGATGTATCGAGATGCAAACCTCACTTGGTGATCGACTAGTGTCCGGTGTCATATTTTGATTAAAAGTTGACTATATGGCGCTATTGATTTATTTCAGATTCAATAATTTCACCCTTACAATTATATCACAGAAAACATACAATCATATATGGTTCATTGGAGCATTGATGCCTGTCTCCTTTGTATATTATATGCTAACATGCATACTCTAACGTACATACATGCCTGACTGTACTTAGATATTGTAGCTCCTACTTTTAGCCTTCTTCTTCTTCATCTCGGATTCTATTATTTCTACGAGTAATGAACATGTCTGATGCGAAAGTAGCAGCTACAGTCATGAATATGAGAAAATTTTCGACAAGTACTGTATCTTCTTCTTTTTGCTTTTTCTCTACATTAATTTTATTTTTTCTCCGCATAATAGCAATTTCTGACGAGACAATAGCGGCTATAATTACAACCCCCATGAATACGAATAATCCAATGAAACTGTGAACATCAAGACTTTGTGGATGGGCTTGATTAGGTTCTGAATGTGTACTAAGATCGGAGAGCCCCAGATACTTCTTTTTCATCTCCATCATTATGTCACTTTCAGTAACATTTAAAACTGCCATGGAAAATGGTTGTAATATTGGAGATTCATTGGGAAATGCCTGGAATGTTAAACGCATAGGGAACAAAAAGAATTATTAGGAGAAAACTTAACCTGCACAGTGGTTAAACTACCCGGTGACTAAAAACACAATGAATGTAGTTCTTGTAATATGTGGCATGAAAGGAATAAAAACACATTTAATGCTTTGTTCCAACTCTCCAAATGAGTGAATGCCACCTCACCCGGGTAAACTACCCGGTGGGTAGGTGTATCCATGCCCGAATTATTAGTGTTAGGGAACATTAATGTTAAGTAGGATGTGATATGGATAACACACAGAAACATGCATTTGACGCACTCAAATTCCAAAATGAATCTTATAGCTTTCATATACCTTCCACTAAATGTAAAATCAAAATTTATTTTTGTGTCTTAGATGCATTTTGAAGTTTTATGAAGAATATGAATGCATCAAATGTATATTAACATGTGCATGTGCATGGCGTACATACTATTGAATGCCTTAAGGTCGTTGGTGAGACGTACATACTATCTACGTAGGTTGTGTCACTGATGTTTTAAAGTTTTTATTGCTCTAAGAGTGAAAAGTTAAGGAAGACATAAGAGACTCACAAATGCAAATCCAGGTTCTTGGTGTATAGGTCCAAATTTCATGTTTTCAGACCCATACTTGGAAAGAAAGAGGTCGATGTAGGGGAGCTCATCGAAGATAACGTCTACATTTCCACTGGACAAAGCGTTTTTGTATTCTTCAATGGAATTGAGAGGCGTTATACTTATGCCTGGAGAGTTGTATCTTTGAATGATAAAATCCTTTACGAAGGACCCATTTTGATATCCAATATTTTCTAGTGTTGATAATGGCGGACGCAGTTGATCTAGTGTCAACCACGAGGACAACGTAGCAGTGAAGATTTGAAGTACTATGAAAAGCATGCTCAGCCACATAACAAGCACAACTTTAGAGCACTTGTTGCGTATCCTTCCTGGAACAAAGAATAATATATACATCAGCACATAATATAGCAACGGAAAGGTTATATACATATTTACGGTAATAAGTTGCACTATCAAGGGAGGACTAACCCAGCCAACATTTTCCAGCTCGAATTTTTAAACAGTAATTATATGCGTATGAATGAAGTCCGGACATTTAGCATATTGGCTGTAGTTGGACTTGTTATTAGATGCACTAAACTATCTATGCATCTGGTAATAATTAAGTACCTTCATGCAAGAAGAATGTCGAAATGGGAAACCATATGACCATTACTAGTTGCCTATAGAACGGGCTTGCAAATTCGGGGTTGTGTTCACGAAATTCTAGAAAAGCAAGCGCCACTCCGGTTAAGAAACATGAGCAAACTAATGTGATCCATAGTCTTCTAGTAAAAGGTTTGAAGAAGGTAAAAAGGGTTTGTTCCAAGTCATGTGTACCACGCACTAGCATATAAACATCAGAGTTCAGATAAGGAATTGTGAAAGACACGTATTGAGCTCTTGTTCCTCGCATAGTTACATCTCCTGCCACAGCCTCACAAGTCTGCAATATAGAAAATAACAAAATATGTTAGCACTTTCGGAACATCATAACTCTACGCGGTTACAAGTGTGTGTGGTCGGTGTGGATAAGATGGTATAAAACTGAATTATTTACTATACTGCAAAGACGATACATATATATAAAGATTGTGAGATAAAAATATATATACCTGGCCTTCAATCTCCCTTAGAAGTTTATCATAGCTACCAATATTTTCCTCTTTGAAAATAGGATGGACATTATATGGTAATAACTGTAAGGCATAACAAAATATGGCTATTGAGAATCCATCTTCGACTTCAGAATTTTCGTTCACTTTAACAAACTCTGTGAAGCCTTCGTTTTTTGGCACCCGCACAACTAGTGGTGAACATGGGCTTATGCCTTTATTGGTCATGTTCCAGTCCGCTCCTATTATATCTTGTATATATAGGCAATAATACACCAAAAGCACCCGTAATATGGTTAAGTTTAAAACCAAGAAAATAAAACTTTTTAACAGTCTGAACAAAGTTATGATCAAAATAACACTATGTCCACATCAACATTTAGATTTAATTAGAACTGGTCTACAGTACACAGCAAGAAAATTGTAACTATAAAGTGTCGCCAAGGTTACAGGTGCACACATACACAAAAAGAGTTGGAAAAGGTGTCTATAATGACAAAGGGTACGCTTTGCAATAAAGCTTAAAAATGATTACTTTTCAAGTTAAACGGGTGAGGTTTTCCCCGTTCATGTTATCCGGAGAAGTCGAGTCTTTTGACTTGGATGGACATGCCTAACCGGGGTATCCTAGCTTGTGATCATGCATTTCCGACATTTTCCCTGGCCACCCCAAGATGGGTACCTAATGAGGTTTGAACGTGAGGCCACTTATGTTGGTCAATTTTACGGAGTAGTATTTTAATGGACAACACCAAAAGTGGTAGGTTAGTGATGGCCGATGGGGACTTAGGGCTTGTTTATGGGGACTTAGGGCTTGTTTGTTAAAATATTTTGTTAAGTCGTGTTTAATTAAGAGATAACTTAATGCGGACACCCTCAATTTTATTATTTAATATTTTCAGTCACCTTTTTCTATTAAGTTACAAACAAATAGTTTTTCATATGACTTAATAAATTCAATTTTTTTTTCATTTTAAATTAATTAAGTCGATTTCAAACACCAACTTAAGATTTTCTAGTAGAGACCCAAGTTTAATCCCTCTATGAGCTGATTGCTATACAGGTCCCGAGCATATGCATAGCATTGCACTCCATATATATAGTCATCGGGACGATGAGTTAACCAATCAGCGTTGTTAGTTAACGCTTTCGCAAGAAGTCTTTTAATGAAGTAGTTATGGATTTTAATATATAATCGTAGTTTTTAGTCACTTAGTTAATGTGTGGGGGCATTTAATTGGCCTTTCTCAATGTAATATGGCTCCTCTTAGCATACATTCAAACATTTTCTAAAAAGTAAAATGATATATAAATAAATACCTAGAAGATGTTAGGAAATCCAATAACACAAATAATAATTCGTCTCATATGTAGCACTTTTAACTATGTTATGAATTATAATAACATACTTGCACATACGTCTCCAGGTCCAATACCACCTTGCTCCTGGATAGTTCGCCTCATGTGTTTAGATGTATCATGGATGGCCGTCCTCATCATCGTTTTTTTAAACTGAACTTTGGAATGCAGTTTCTCATTTGAAGTTTTTTCGGTTAATACTCTGGATGCTGCCACAAGATTCATCGTGTTGTAAGCACAAAGCGTTGTAACAAAGTACACCAAAAAGCCAATGCACTCTTTTCGCTTCATATTGTTGAATTGTCACAAGAAAAATAACTAACTGAGAGGTGCGTGTCGCTTGAAATTTGTTCACTTTGTTTTAAATCAGACATACTTACAATGATATGTACTAATTTATAGGGTAAGGCATTGCATTTCAGCATTGAGGACTTACAAATTGAATTATTATTAACTTTCCAAGAAAGATACTAATTGTTGACTTTTGAAAACCTTAAGTCAGCATTTAATTACCATTTGTGCATTGACGGAGAAATTTATGCTATCATTCGTAACTTCCACCTTGAAGTGTGCACACTGAATCTTTGGGTTTCATCCTGTAACTATGGAATACAACCAAAGGCATGTAAACTATTGATCTTTATGACTTCAAATGCGCGACAATCGATCATATCGGACAACATTAGTACTTTATGTAACTGAAAGTTAATCAAACGCCTAGTATGTGAAGGGCTTTAAAATTTTGTTCTCATTATTCACTTATTGCTCGAACATTTATTTTTGTGGGCTTAATCTTGGACTTCGATGCAATGAGCTTCTACACTTAATAAACTTGGGCTTGCATACTCTTGGGCTAAAACTAGATAATACTTGAGCTTCATCTTCGGGTTTAAACAGTCTTCCACTTAAGTTTTATAAATCTTAGATTAAGCTCCAATAAATCTTCTAAAAAATTTTAATATCTTCTGATCTTCAAATAATCATCACTATGCTCCATTTTGCTCCAATAATTCTTCAATTGTACCTTAAAAATAAAATAACAAAAAGACGTAATTTTTTCAATTAAAAACGCAATATTGTTATTTATATTAGCATAAATGGGGGCATTTTTGGTAATAAAACATGTATAATCGTGATTTCATCACTACCCCACATTTGAGCTTTGCTCGTCCTCGAGCAAAATCATCAAAAACATTAAGCCAAGTAAAAACTTGATCCTAACTAATCTCACATCTCATCAAACAAGAATTGATATGAAATTAAGTTAGAAGTTATTAAAAAGCTCAAAGTTCGACGACGCCCCAAATTGACCAATTATTACTTTATTATTATTTTTTTTTTTAGTTTTTTTTTTTTTTATATCAAACTAATTTAAAAAAAAATTTGCAAAATTCAAAAATACGAAAAATTTGGCAAAGATTTTGAAGAATTTTGCACAATTTAGGGGTTGCTCAAAAACAAACAAATAAGTACATGTATGATCATAATGATAATAATCCCACCCAACATTTAGAACCGAACATTGCCCTCAATGTTCTAAATACGGGATGTCAACCCCACATTTAGAACGAAAAAGAGAAATGCAACGTTCCTAAATGTGAATATGAGAAAACAATATAAGCATGTGATCAAATAACAGAAAAACTCCCCTAATGCAGACTCGTAGATCGGTAGTAACGGATAAGTCTAGTGGAGCTCAGCCTCAGCTTCCAAGAAAAACTACGTGATCCCGAGAATTAATCTGATCGGAGCAAATGAAGATATAGAAGATAAATGCCCATGGCAACATCGTTCCATGTCCAAATATCACGCCCAAAAAATTGACAATCTTAATAAGTCCTGAAACTCAAAAGAAGTGTCATAGTATAATGTAGTAAAGGGACGGATAAAAGGATACGACAAGTTTTATTTATTTTTGGTCTTTTCAAAGGCTTTTTTTTTTTTTTTTTTTTTTTTTTTTTTTTTTTTTTTTTTTGATAAAGAAAGAAAAATAAAAAGATAGAGATAGTAAGAAACGGGTTGCCTCCCAGTAATTGCTTGTTTTTGTTAACCGAGT
Organism: Artemisia argyi; assembly: GCA_030686995.1. Lineage (NCBI taxonomy): Eukaryota > Viridiplantae > Streptophyta > Magnoliopsida > Asterales > Asteraceae > Artemisia > Artemisia argyi. The sequence goes on along the minus strand of CM060685.1, from coordinate 35,933,598 downwards.
CACGTAGCTTGACTCGACCCCGATTTCAATTGTCCTTGGGGAAGCAAGTGGAAAAGAAAATCTCCATCAGACTTTCATTCAAGATGTTTACAAAAACACTGAAGCACATGAAAGTTCCACTCCGACGAGATACCTACGGTTTTAAGAAATAGTAACGATAAATGATGATTCCGGGGTCAAAGATAGTATCCTCACTCCCGATGGAGTGAAGAACAGGAGAAGTCACATCATATGTGACGAACGGTAAAAAGATTTTGATAACAATTAAGATCAATTCTTCATTTTCAAAAGCAAATTTCTCATTTTCCTTAATTTGAATTTCAAAATTAAAGCTCTTTTGATCATTTTTAACAAAAACCTCGAGAGGGAGGGACGGGGTAATATCATCAATAAGCAAACTTTTATGGTAGAGAATGCCTCCTCTCGGGTCAAGATCTTCCACTAGATCAAAATAGAAATGATCATACTCCGGAGGAGATATGATATGAGAGAGTTCACCGGAGAACTCCTCGAGAAGATAATCACTTTTATGATGTACGTCTTTGAGCTCGGGCTCTGCATAGATATATGGAGGTGGGACTTGTGCGGTACTTCGTGGGCTATAAATGTGCACCTCGTCCATAACGGTCTCCGTTTTAAACTCATCACTATCCTCATTCTGAATATCAAAGATTTGATTGTCTGATTTGAAAGTAAACTCAGAATCGAAATCAAATAAAGGATTGGTGATAGTCATATCAAATGTTTTAGAGATTGAATCGAAAGGTTTCTTCGATACCCTTGGGATTGGAACAAGGTCGTCAATTTCCTTAAGAGGATTGATTTCGACTTCCTTGTCCCCCATTGACAAGGTATCTGAAGATTCCTTAATGAGAGGATCTATTTTAGAGTTAACTTCTTCTAAAGGCTCGTCATCATCACTCTCATCGTCATCGGAGTATGTATAGCAATCGTTAGAATCGGAGAAAGTCTCAGAATGATCATTTGAAACATCAAGAGGAAGCAAATCACACATTTTGTCGGAAATACCCTCGGACTCACTTTGGATTGGGACAAGGTCCTCAACACTAGACTTTATTACTTTGTCCGATTCCGTGTCCGGAATAATGCTAAGATGCTCGTCCCCCATTATGAGAGAGTCTGCTGGGTCCATAGTTGGTAAGACAGGTGTGATTGCAGCTGATGAATTCTTATAATATTCCATCATTTGAATAGAATCCTCATCATCATCGTCATTGTGAACGAAAGACTTGCAAAATTGGGCATTCACTTTAGCTGCATGTTCTTCGGCTAGTAACTCTCCAATTGATTTTTTATTGCGAAATTGGGGACTTACTACCGGTTTGTTTTGTGCAATGCGAACTTTCGATTTGTTTTCGATAATCGTCAAGATGTCCTTTGGAGTTCGATAATAGATGTTGCCACCGACGGCCGTGTTAAGCGAATCTTGATCGTTTTGCACTAAAGCATTATAGAATATATCAACTTGTTGCAATTCTGAAAAACCGTGATGTGGGCATTTTCATTTTAAATCTTTAAATCTCTCCCACGCCTCGGCAAAAGTCTCATCAAAACATTGTTGAAAATTCATAATTTCTTTTATGAGCTTAATTGTTTTAGAATGAGGATAAAATCTATTCAAGAACTTTGATAATAGATCATCCCAAGATGTGATTGAACTAGGAGGTTCATAATCAAGCCATTTCTCGGCTGCTCCTTTGAGTGAAAACGGAAACAAGATCAAATTCACCACATCTTGAGGCACTTGATTGATTTTGAAAGTTCGAGTTATTTGAGAAAATCTTCTAATGTGTGAATAAGGATCGTCATTTTCAAAACCATAAAAAGGATTTTTACTCACGAAATCAATTAACTCAACATTTAACTCGAATTCATCAGCTAGAACAGTTGGAACAACGATAGCACCTTCAATACCTACGATATGTATTTGTAGTAATTCCTCCATAGTCCGCGTGTCCGCCATAAGAATTAAACGATATAGAGAGATAAGAAGATAGAATTAAACGGTTAAAAGGATAAGGAAGATTATTTTTGGATTTTCAAATATAAAAGGAAGAAAAAATAGAATGGATTTTTTTTTTTTTTTTTTTTTTTTTTTTTTTTTTTTTTTTAAGAAAAATGGAAAAGAAGCTAAAGATAAAAGAAAATCAAATTTTGAAAAAAGAAAATATTTTTGGGTTTTTTTTTTTTTTTTTTTTTTTTTTTTTTAATTTTTTATTTATTTTTGTAAGAAAATATTGAAAAATATATATTTTTTTTAAGTTTTTTATTTTATTTTATTTTATTTTATTTTCTCTCCGAGAACAATGAAAATTAACTCTCACAAGAATAGGAATTCTTACGAAAGGATCTCTAAGGCACTAACTTAAACTTCAACGCGAAACTCGTGCACTACTCCCCGGCAGCGGCGCCATTTTGATAGGGTCGTTGTGGGGCCCACCAAAAATAATTTGTAAAGGGGAAGGAAAGATACAGATACAAATCAAAACACCTAAGTATAATGACAAGTATAGATCTCCCGGATGTCGTTCTAAAGGAATGGTGAATTAGAGACGCGCGTTTAAGTTCTCGTCGAACGCTTAGATAACTTAATTTTGGGTTTTTTATGACAATTATAGACTAAGGAAAAACTAAAGGAAATCCTAAGACGAATAATAACTAAGGCAAAGTAACAACTAAAGAAAAACTAAAGGGAACTAAGGTAAAATAAAGCTAAGGAAAGCTATGGAAAAAGTACGAGATAAACTAAAATAATAACGACAAATAAAAATGGAAGGAAATATACTTGTTTGGATATGGTTGACTTTTAGTGGTGATTTGGATTGGACAATTGATAATAGGAGCTAGAAATTTGACCATTGGATTAATTCACATGCTAGTCCAAGTTTATTGGTCACCAATTTCGTTTACCTAATAATCTCAAGAAAAGAATGCAATGATTCAAACGACGATAATCCACATCGTACTCTTTAAAAGTTGACATTTTTAAAATAATATTTTCGAATTATCGTTTAAATCAAAAGTCTCAACTTATATTATAACCATCCATTCCAAATTACTACTTAACTATCACATTAAATCAATCAATCACCAAACAAGCATATAAATAAATCTACTCTAACATCATAATATCGCTAAAAAAAACATAATAATAAAACTAAACATGATGAAATTTAATTAAGCAAAACATGCAATTAAAAAAATAAAATAAAAGTAAAGAAAAAGATAGGAGAGCACCGGATATGGTTTAAGCATAACGACGACGATAAGAACACTAAACTAAAAACCCCATCCAAGCGCTATAATCAACCCAAATACACCTTAGTTACCCATAATCTGCAATCAATCATCGAAAACTTAAATCTTTGAGTGAATTTGGAGTGAGATATGGAGTAAAGTTTGCAACTTTATATTGTAGAAAGCTAAAAATTGATAAAACTTGATTTATAAAACTATTTTAGCACTAAAAAAAATGTAAAAAAGTTTAAAACTTTAATAAAAAGACTTGGTAAATATGAATGTTCAAGCTACAAGATTCAAACTTTATAAATTAAAATGACTAAAAATGATGATTTTTATAAAAAAAGGATTGAACTTTATAAGATTTTAATCATAAAAATGTGAAAGACAACAACTTTTTATAAAATAAACAAAGATTAAACAATTTAATAGCTAATGACAAAGGTAATTAGACTAAAACATTAAATAAATAAGAGTCTTAAAACATAAAGTACACTTAAAAGTGTGTTAATACAAAACTAAATTGTTAAACTACATCATTGATTAATAGTAAATGACATTTAAAATGAGAGTAAACATAAAAAAAAAAAAAAAAAAAAAAAAAAAAAAAAAGATGATGGGCCTCATGTACTGCTCTATTTTTATACCCGAGGAAACAAGTGCTGACCGTTGTAGCAAAAATCTGTCCATTGGTGAGTTTTTTAGGTTTCAATAGTACTTAGGAAAAATATTTAATAAAGTACGTACATCTAAAAGTAATTAACATAATATTAATTATTATCATTTACTCGTTACTGATTCATAAATCACACACTCATAAAAGAACAACCCCTAAAAATAATATGGAATACATAGAGGTTTCAGTAGCCGTTGTCCGATATATGCGTCCTCGTCTTCGTCCCTGGCAATTGGCAATTTGGCATTGCCAACTCATTAAAAGTAATTACCGAATGATTAGTACGTCATCGGAGGTACAAATAACGGTTAGAATCAGGAATGATGTTTAATGTCAGTTCGATTGAATTAGTTCGGCCATTTCCGATATCAATACAAGTGTAGGATACTTTTGTATGACTTTGCGATAGTTAATGGTGTTCATATTATTCCTTAATTTGTTATTGTATTAGCTAGGTTAGTTGAGCGTATTAGTTGTCATGATCGCAGCTACTAGGTTGGTTGTGTACGACGTTGTTCCTCTAGGCGGATCGGAGGCGATGAAGTCAAAATCACGTTGGCATCGGATTCATCAAACGAACACATAAATTTTCTCCGAATGATGATGTCGTAATCATGCCTTACATCAAGACATCATCCCCATCATCGGTGAAGGAGTCGTAAATTACGTGATTGTAAGAGATGGTCGAGGACATCGATCAAGATATACGGACGATGGTTACTAAACTAATCATCATGGCTTTTAATCTTTTATAAAAGAAGAGAATAATTAGATACTCCGTATTATGTTAATTACTTATAAAAATACACACTTTGATAAATACTTTTTCAAAATAGAATGGTAACCTTAAAAACTCGTCCATTGGTAGCAATTTGCGGGGTCCACTACAATTACAACGGCAACATTTGATTTTTTATATGAAACATAGGCGCGTGGGTTTGGTGATATGTGAGACTAGAAGCAAGTGGAGATTGGCTGGTGGATGCACACGTGGATATAGTCAAATCTACATTTCACTTTGAAATTCAAGTAGCAACAATTCATGTCACAGCCATATATATTTGTTTTCTTTATAATTGTAGTATGCTTGAACATTTATTTTTGTGGGCTTAATCTTGGACTTCGATGCAATGAGCTTCTACACATAATAAACTTGGGCTTGCATACTGTTGGGCTAAAACTAGATAATACTTGAGCTTCATCTTCTGGTTTAATCAGTCTTCCACTTAAGTTTTATAAATCTTAGATTAAGCTCCAATAAATCTTCTAAAAAATTTTAATATCTTCTGATCTTCAAATAATCATCACTATGCTCCATTTTGCTCCAATAATTCTTCAATTGTACTTTAAAAATAAAATAACAAAAAGACGTAATTTTTTCAATTAAAAGCGCAATATTGTTATTTATATTAGCATAAATGGGGGCATTTTTGGTAATAAAACATGTATAATCGTGATTTCATCACTCCTATTGACAATTGCCTTTCCTTCCATCGAGAAATTTTCTTTCGTACCTTATCTATAATAGCTTGAAACACATCTTTCTTTTTTCTTCCAACAATAGAAGGGAGGCCTAAGTACATAGTTTGTTGTGATGCTTCCCGAACCTCGAGTCTTCTTACAATGAGATTCCGTGAAGTTTCTTCGACATTTGGGCTGAGAAAGATCATTGATTTGTGGAAGTTAATACTTTGACCTGAGCACCGGCAGTACTTCCCTAAAATATTCTTCAACCGTATGCATTCCTCCACCGAAGCCCTAGTAAAGAAAATACTTTCATTTTAGTAAAAGACGAATGGCACAAAAAGTCATGTGAGTTAAGGGTCATTTCTAATCAAAGTCTCGCACTTTTTTTGTTCCATAAAAAGGTACCCAACTTATTTTTTCATCAATTTAAGTATTTTTGTTAAATATTTAATGATCATCCATTAAGTTTTTACATTTCATGTCCATCGCTACTGCCACAACCACCAGTCATCGTCACCCACAACCAACCCTGCCCTACCACCATCACTACCGGACACCGCCTCCATCACAAAACCCGCCCACCTCTGCCGCAAGCCACCACCCGCACCCACCACTACCGTCGCAAACCACTAACCCTACCCACCATTACCACCAAACATCGTCGCCGCCAAAAACCCTACCCAGTACCCATTCACCAATGCCACCACCAACCCCTCCCATCATCATTTTACACCAACACCATCCATCATTGTCGTCACCACCACTGTCACCCCTTAACCATCATCGCTGTCATTACCAACCTAACCCACTGCCACCATCACCACCATACCTAACCATCACTGCCATCGGTGGTTGGTGGTTTACAGCTGTGGTGGGTGGTGTTGGTGGTGGGTGGTTTGCTTGGTAGTGGTGGGTAGGGTTGGTGGTGGTGGAAGTGCCGGTGGACTTGAAATGTAAAACTTAATGAATGATCATTAAGATTTAACGAAAATACTTAAATTGACTAAAAAATTAGGGTTTTTTGACATATAGGTTGCCCAACTTTTCAACTTTATTCGCCTAAGTTACCGAACTTTTTTTGTGCAAACGTGGTATTGGAGTATACGGGTTCGACATTTAGGTTATTCAACATTAGAACTGTGTTCATTCAGGTTACCCCCAAAAATTGGTAACCGAGAGATTAAGTTTCTACCTTGTCCACCTCAGCTGTTTGTGGGCTCCATTGTCCAACTTAGATATCCACTTACCATCATTAGACAGATATGTTGCTCAACTTTGCAATTTTGCTCGCCTTAGTTACTAAGTTTTGTGTTTTTTTTTTTTTTTTCCAATTGGGTTACTAATATATATTTATTTACAAGAAAAATCTACAAGTGTTATGTTAACAAGACTTAGAATTTCCATCACAAATCTTAAGAGAACTCACTTTTGGCCAATCAAGTGATTCAATTAACTAATGAGAGGGCTCGGTTTTAAAATCTAGCCTTCTCATTGGTTAATTGAGTTTTCTTGGCCTAAAAAATAGGGGTGATTTTCGTGTTTTGTGTAATATGGTGAGAAAACACGTGTCAAAAATATGAAAAAGAAAAACTTTGAAAAAGGGCGAGGGACCATATTGCGAAGCCGTAAAGCTTTAGATACCACCATGAAACGTTGCAATTTGGACCCTAAATCATCATGTATTATTTAGTACGAATTCCATCTGTAAGTTTCACGTTTATTTCGGGGTGATAGTTTACATCAATCACTACATGTATGTTATATTGACAAATACTTACATCAGTCTCTACATTAGTCGCTATCAAATAATGAAAGTGGAGTAAAAGTAAAGGGTTGAAAACTTTAGACATTATTTGTATTAACGAAAAAGGAACTCATAAAAATCACAAGATCTCAGAACTCATTGGAAATTATGAAAAAAAGGATACAAGATTTATGGTTTTAGTGGCTGAATTCGTATTTTTATTTAAATGGATGAATAGTTGAATACGGTTTATAGTTTATGAATGTTTAATTTTAGTTTCGTACGTTTACGTTTTTATCTATGTAAAGTTTTTCATTTATCATGTGCATTGAGGTGTCTGGTGAGTGAGTGTGTTTTCAGGTGACTGATAAGAGTAGCCTAAATTAACAAAGTTGCGTAGTTTAGTAACCTAATTGAACAAGAAAAACTTTAGTAACTTAGATGAACGAATTCGCAAAGTTCAGTAACTTATTTGTATAATAAATCTTTAACAAAAGATTATTTTAAAATTAATAAAAATACAAGTCAGCTGCCAGCGTGCAGGCAATCGGGTATCAAAGGTTAAAAATAGTTCGGTCGCTAATTTGTCCGGTAACGATAGTCTAGTACCCTGTTTGCACAAAAACAAAGTTCGATAACTTAGACGAATAAAGTTGGAAAGTTTGGTAACCTATCTAAAAGTGTGATACATGATTGAAAATGACCCGGTAATTTCTTTTGCTATTTCCCTTTAGTAAATAACAAAGTAACCCCTAAAAGCCAATAGAAATTTGTATTTGTCCATTCTAATACGAGAATCGAGAATCACATGTCATTTTTAGTGTATTGTTGGTTTTTAGCTTTAACAACATATTACTCATTTACTTATTATCTTATGTCTAACGCTAAAATCAAATAAATGATATTACTAAAAATTAAAACCTTAATAAAGTAACGTTTATTTTGAACCCGTTGCAACACGCATGCTTCAAAAAACTCGTTTCACAACAAAACATAACAATTTTGGACGTATTTGTTTAAGTTTACGTGCGGGCTTATTTGGTTTCGGCTTATATTTCATAAGCTCTAACTTTCTGACTTATTTTAATGTTTATCAACTGATATAAGTTTATCATGACATAATAAACTTACATAAACCAAAAAGTTACAAAATAAACAAAAAAAACAGAGTTTATAAAATATAAGCCTAAATCAGATGGAACTAATAAGCTTAAACAAACACCACCTTTATCAAAAGAGTGGTGATTGGCACATCAATTTTTTTTATTATTACACCATTTCATATAACACTGTAATGCACAAAGAGAACACAATACAATACTGTAATGCACACTCTGCCGTGAAATAATAAAAAAACAATAGTGTGCTAATCAAAATTAACAAAACAGATAATTTCATTAAACTGGCAACATAATTAACATTTTTTTTTCTTTTTCCCGCCAACATTGGCCCAAAATCCCCAAAATTAACACTAGGGTTTCACTTCTTCCACCCTGACCAAAATTAGTGTGTATCTAGTGAGGTTTGAACCTGAGGTGAGGTCTATTGTTAGGAGGTTAGGTGCCTTACCATAGGCCATTTGGTGGTGGCATTAAATGATCGAAAGGGTAGTGATTCGAACATTATTATTACACCATTTTGTATAACACTGACAATACTGTAATGCACATTGTGCTGTGAAATACTCCCTCCGTCTCAAAAATATTGTCCATATTTCATTTTGGGTTGTTTCAAAATGATTGTCCACTTTTTTTTTAAGTAAAAACTAGAGTATATAGTAGGAGAATATTCTTTTTGTGTGGTAGAAAACTAAAGTGATCCCACTTTTATTAAACTTTGTAATTCTTGTATCCTAACAATTATTTTGAAACGGAGGGAGTAATAAAAAAAAATGGTATGCTAATCAAAATTAACAAAACAAATCATTTCATTAAACTTGGCACCATAATTTACATTTTTTTTTTCCTTTTTCCCGCCAACATTGGCCCAAAATCCCCCAAATTAACACTACTAGGGTTTCACTTCTTCCATCCTGACCAAAAATTAGGGTTGGCCATCATATCAAATGGCACCGTTAAACTGGAGACAACACACGCTGATCCAAGCTCTGCTATCACGTGGCCCACTCAAAGAACATGCCTTCCACTCCATCTTTGCTGACGTCACCGGCAAATCCAAAGGTCCTTCTTATTACGCTTTTTATAATCATCATTTTTATTTAATTATAATTATTTAAAATTTTAGGATTTATTTGGTTAGGAAGTAAAACGGGTAAATGGATGAAGTTTTTCGTGTTTAGGTTACCTGGGGAGGGCGAGTCTTTGACTCAGATGTACACGGTCTAAGGGGGTGTTTGTTTCGGCTTATATAGGCGGCTTATGGCTTATTTCGTTTTCGGCTTGTGTTTCATAACCTCACTTTTTGTTGCTTCTTTTGAAACTTTTATGTAAGCTTAGTATGACATAATAAGCTTATATAAGCTGAAAAGTTTCGAAATAAGCTAAAAAAGTGAGGTTCTGAAACATAAGCCAAAAACCAAATAAGCCATAAGCCCACCATATAAGCTGAAACAGACACCCCCTTACATATAGGTTTGTTTCGGATTATATAGCCGGCTTATGGCTTATTTAGTTTTCGGCTTATGTTTCATAAGCTTACTTTTTGTGGCTTATTTTGAAACTTTTATATAAGCTTATTATGACATAATAAGCTTATATAAGCCGAAAAGTTTCAAAATAAACCACAAAAAGTGAGCTTATCAAACATAAGCCCAGAACCAAATAAGCCATAAGACGGCTATATAAGCCGAAACAGACACCCCCCTTAGAATTGTTTATTGCATTTTTTTAAATTTTTTAAGTGGATAAGCAGTTTTGAGTCCTTTAATGAGCTTGTGTTTTTAGGCGCTCACATGTTTCCAAGAAAGAGCGTTTGATTTTTCTCTGATGAGGTCACGGACGTTAGTTTTTGTTTATTTCTAGACATATGAGTCAAAAATGACGTTTTACGATTTCAGTTTTGTAAATCTTTTTCAAGTCTGATTATCACTTTTTATATGACTTCAGAAGATCTACCTCTTCTGTCGTAGACATGAACAACATAAGTTGTGTTCAGTAAGCATTTTGAGATTGTTTCTTTCAAACTGATTATCTCCTCAACCTTATGAGTATGAGCATAAGCTGTTGGAATAAGCAATCCCAAACAACCTTAAGCAACTTACAACAATAACAATTACCAATCCCGTCAAAGCAGGGTATGGGGAGGTAGGATGTAACATAATTGTATTTGTTATACTTGTTTCAATGTTAGGGGTTTATTTGTATATTTGCATAAACGGGTAAATGGATGAGGTTTCTCTGTGTTCAGGTTACCTGGGAAGGGCGAGTCTTTGACTCAGATATAAGCGGCCTGACGCGGACTTCTCTGTTCAAGTTACTAGGGGAGGGCGAGTCTTTGATTTAGATGTATGTGGTCTAACCGGGTATCCTGTCACCGTTTCTGACCCAATCCCCGGCCACCCCCAAGTGTGTATCCAGTGAGGTTTGAACCTGAGATCTATTGTGAGGAGGTCAGATGCCTTACCACTAGGCCATTTGACGGTCCCTTAAATAATGGATTAGAGTATTTGGCTAACAATTGGTGGGGGGGGGGGGGGGGGGGAAGTGATATATGTGTTGAGTGTTTAGGGTTGCATTTTCGAAACTGGTTAACTGGTTATCTATATGTGAATGAACGGAGTAGTTTTGAATGAGGGGGTGTTTTTAGAAAGCAGGATAGTGGATAGGTACTTTTGAGTGTCTGGCCGAAGATAAGTGGCAATTTGTTAACACTCATAGACCACCTATCTCACAACTGTCTCCAATGAGACTTGAATCCACGACCTCTTGGTTGGTGGGGACACTCACATACCATTAGAGCAAGGCCTTGGGTATGTGATTACAGTTATTTTAGGGTGAAATAAGTTGTTTCTGATAAGTGGCTTGAGATTAATTTTTAGTTTTATAAACTGATTATTCTTGTTGGATTCAAATTACTAGTGTAGCCTCAAGGTGAAATAAGATGGATTTGTTACGCTGATTATCTACTTATAAGCTTAAGCATAAGCTGTTTGAATTAAGCAGTTGAAGGTTGCTTAATATTAAAAGTAATAAGCATGTAAGGAGTTTTAAAAAGCCATTTTAGAATAGACAAGGAATCTAGATGATGCTGGATTTATTTAATTTAAACTGTAATACTTTCAGTTTGGGGCTTGTTATGGTAATATGAAGTACCCGTTTTTAAATTGTTGATTATAATTTGGTCCTAGAGTTTATATCATGTATATAATGTTAGACTAAGTTTTATTTTATGTGTTAATTAGTAATCAATGTGTGCTGAATCATTAAGAATTTGATAGTGCAATAGGAAGAAAGCTTTTTGGTAGAATGCAAACAGGTTATTGGCAGGACCTTGATAGTAATAACATGTGAAGTTACATTATATTTTTGCCAAATAATTAACTCGGTTATCTTCTTATTTATTTATATTCCTTAGTTTAAGGACAGTAATGAAATTCACAGCAACTATATCGAACTTCCATACCTTTTAGAGCTCCTTAGAATATTTGAAATGGTGTTGGTTATGCTTTTTTTAACTGCTCTTAAAGCTGTTTACGCCGTGTGGTACTGGATTATAAAAGGCCTAACAGACATGGTCATTCTCATTTTTAGATTCTCATCAACAGCTTTTCAACGACTATCTGCGGAAGATAAACATGGAGCTGTCCTATGTTCAGTTTGAGTTACGGGCTTGCAGAAACCTGTATGATGGCTGTGTGTATTATGGAGTGATCAACACTGTTTCAGATGAGCAGTCCAAGCTTGGAACGAAATATACTGTACCTCAGATTGCTTTCTATAAGGCCATTGTAAGTTGCTATGCACATATATGTGAAACTAGGAAACATAATAATAAAAAGACAACAATAACTCTCTAAGCTTAATATATGCGTTTAAAGTATCGGAAAAAGTTGGTCTTTCACGAAATAGGCTATTATAGACTATTGAATTTGGATTTAAAGGTTTCACTTATGTTCAACAAACACTGCTTGACCCATGTAATGTATCTAACTTGCAAAGTGTTATATCATCACTTTGTATTTATGTGATCAAGGTCTTGGATTGCATGGTTTATGAGATCATACTAATATTCGAATTTGATAAATGATTTGAAACAGATTGAAGCCATAGTCCAAGATTCCTCAGCGCAAGGTGCTATTTCCAATATCGAAGCTTGATGAGTGTGTAAATACTCATCATTTTTGTCTTATATGAACTGCCAAAACGTCCAAAAACACTCAGTAATGCATCAAAATACTAAAAATATTCCAAAATTGTGTTTTATACGTTTTATATGCAAAATGTTTAAAAACAAATGAAAAACGAACAAAGTTTGCATAATTGGCAGTTTCAGTCCCTCAAGTTTTAAAAATTGACAAAACTAGTCCCTGAAGTTTTAAAACGAAAGAAAAGTCAACCCAAGGCATTTAAAAGTGAAATATAATCAAAAACGATCCTTGGGTGAAAAGTTTGAGAAAATTACATGTTTGGCCCCTTAAAATCCAAAATTGGCATAAAAGGTCCCTGGAGTTTCAGAAAATGACAGATTTGGTCCCTGGTGGGATATTTTTGAAAGGAAAATCATTTTTTTGTCCTTAGAAACTCAAAAGTTGTCACAAGTGATCCCTGGATGAAAAGTTTGAGGAATTTACAAAATTGGTCTTTAAAGTTTCAAATTTGGCAAAAGTAGTCACCGGGTATTTTAAAAGAGAAAATTATCAAACATACCCTTGTACTATTCATTTATGGCAATACAGGTCCTTATGAGAACTTTGGAAATATCACAATACCAACCCTTCATCTTTTACCAAATTACAAAATTGGTCCTTGTGATTTATTTCTTAAACAAACCAAACCGGACCCTATGTTATTATTAATACCCAAAACAAAAAAAACCCAAGCCCACTTTTCCTTTAGCCCAATACCCCTCACAGCCCACCCTCGTTTTTATTTAAATAAAACCCCCAGGTCAAAGGTTGGGTCAAACCCACCCTTCTTCCCCTTTACCTCCAAAACCAGAAACCACCATACCAGACCTGGTATTTCCCCCCCATCTCCACTTGCACCTCATCCACCATCCACCTTATCCCTTCCAGTCACTCTCCCCAATACACCTATCACCTATACCCCCCCTAGGTCTGTGACAGAGCCAAATTGCAATTAAAAATCCTTTCCCACCAAATTTGGAAAGTGAGCAAAAGTGAACCATAATGCAACCAAGTTGGTGGGAAAGCTCCAGTGGGACCCACGTGACACTCTAAAATGCTATAAAGAGTGAAAGAAGCAGAAGTGGAAGAGTATTAGTGTAGCTTTAATTTTATGTAATCGTAGGTACTGTAATTTATAATTTCAATTGTAATTTTCAATGGAATCAGTTAAACTCAGTTCAATTCGTGTATTAAAAACTTTCTTTGATCTTTAATTCCAGTCCTGTTAACTAAATTCAGATTTGGCAATTTTGAGCAAATGTGACAAATTTGCTTAACTTTGTTAAAAGTAGTTATAACTTGTTCTATTCAGTTCATTTAAGTTTGATTGTGAGTTTCTAAGAATTTTTCAAAACCTTGTAATCAGTTCTTGTTTATTAATCAACAATTTAAGAAAAATTTCAAAAATAAAAAGAAAATAAGAAATTTCATGGTAAAGAACAAGAAGAAGGATTGAGCAGGTGTGATTTGGAGTATTTTGGTATTAGTAGTCTTGTGGAAGACTGTTAGGATTAGGTGTTGCAATATGATCCTTGGTTCTTGATATCTCAGAAATCATCTGTAAGCTTTGTTTTCATTTTTTTTGGCGTTTTACTGTTCCACTGCTTAACTCTGTACTTATCTAGAGTCTTTTGGTTTATTCAGTTTTATTAACTTATATTATAGCTATTGTGTTTGCATTATTCTACTAAATCTCATTCTTACTTATTTCTTGATTTCACTGTTAAATATGCATAAGTGTGTATAGGGATGTGTTGTTGTTATTGATTGTGCATCTGTGTTTAAAATAGTTATATGCATCAGTAGGGATGCTTATTTGGTAATCTCATGGTTTAACTCAATCAGTTGCTTCTTAATTCTAAAGACAATCCCTACTTAAGGAGTGTTTGGCACAGTGGTTTTCACCACTGTGCATCAGTTTCTTGTTGTTATTTATGGCCCAGACATGCTCCCTTAAGCCACATTAGGCCAATTACAACCTCTAACCCAAGTTTCAAATGTAGGAAAGTCAAAAATAACCCTTGATCCATTTGTCTGTTATCTGTTAAGGATTAGAGTAGCATAATCATCCATATTAGTTCAATATTGCTTAAAGTAGCTTAATCTCATGTCACTACAGCTTAATACATCACATACAATCAATTAGGATCAACCAAATCTCAAAAAAGTCAAAGTAGCAAGTTTTTACAAAAGTCAAAAGTGCACAACTTCAGATTTTTACAAAAGTTCAAAGATTTGTTGTGATTTTTGTGATGTGATTTAGGACCTAAGATTTTCACCATTTGTTGTCCCTCAGCCCATCTTCAAGGTTTCACCATTTTTATATTTTTAGCTAATTTTCTGTGGTCCCCACATTGCCTCAAATAAGGCTGCAGGGCAAGCACTGCTCTGTCTCAGCAGATACATCACCCACCACCACCACTTGGTGGTGGTTTTCCAGCCAACCCAGTGGTCCCACAAGCCCAAACTTGGCTCATTCCAACCCCCCTCCTGCCATACTTCATGAATTGACCCTTTGTTTAACCTCAATCTCTGTGGACCCCACCTGAATCTAGGACTCAAAGTTGTCCCATTTCTGAGCAGTTAGGAAGTTCTTGGATTGCTTATTTTGTGCTTATTGCTTATTCTGTGGTCCCTTTTGGCTTATTCCAGCTTATAAAAGTTAACATAACTTGTTGGAACCTGGATTAATCAGAGTGGGTCCCATTTTAAGCCATTTTAGCTTATTTTCCATTTTGGTCAACTATGGTCAACTGTCTCACCATTTAGCTTAAATTTTGCTTATTTTCAGTTTATAAAAAGTTTGTTTTTGTAAAAGTATTTCATTTTTAGTTGTAAAACAAGTTTCCAAAAAGAAAATCCAAAAAATCAATTTAATTTTTAAGTGATAGTTTCTATTTAATGTAATTTAATTTTAATTTTCATTTTTAAATTTTTATTAAGTACTTAGCTATTTTATATTTTTCTTAAATCACTCATATATTAAAGTATTTATAATAAAATTTTCAGATTTTTATTTTGTCATTAAGTAATTATTAGAATTAATCTTAGTTTAATTAATAATTAATTAATAATTAGTTTTAAATAGCATAATTAGTTTTTATTAAGAAAAACTTAGTTTTTATATATTTCCTAGCTTTTATATAATGTAAAATAATTTTATAAATTTTATTAGAATTTTTACTGTTCATTTGCTATTTTACTTAATTTAAAATAGTTTAATTAGGTAATTAGTAATTAATTAATAGAAAATCCACAAAATGACAAAAACACTTATTTTTATTTTTAAAAATTATTTTTAGTTATTTTATATTTTTAGAAATTTTATTTTCATTTTTCTAGTATTTAATTAGTATTAAATTATATTTAAGTGTATTAAATATTAATAATTAGTATTTAATTAATATTAAAAAATTAATTAGGGTTAAAATTTATTTTAATTTTCTAAAAATTTTCTTTTATCTTTTAGTTTGTAAAAAAGTCATTTTCACCCCCTGGGTGTTTTCAGATTTCCGTTTTCACTTTTTATTTTGTACGTCTACGTTTTATTTAAACGTGAACGTACGCGTTTTAAGTTTTAAACGTTTCTGGTTTTTCTTAGCTTCCAGTCTTGTTAGTATAGTGTATTTAAGCTATTTTCTTTTATATTCCATTAGTTTAATCATCACAAATCTCTTATACCTATTCCTGTCCAATTTCACCCGATCACAAACCCGTTTTTATACCATCCACACCTCGTCGGGACATAACGACCCGGGGAAACCCTATACTTCCACGGAGATTGATTCTAAGTTGTTTGACTATTATAGTTGACCATTCACAAGTGGTTTACCAATAATCGTCTGACGGTTTAGCACCAATCAAATTTTGGCGCCGCTGCCGGGGAGGTTGTGCGCGTATTTTAAACGGTTTTGCGTATTAGTGAACCTGGATATACATCCATTGTATATTTACCATCCTTGTGTATATTTTTATAAAAACAGTTCCTGAAAACTTTGTAAAATTAGTTTTCAACGAACACAAAAACACAAAAAGATTTTCTTTCTGATAAAATGTTTTCCAAAAACACCAAAAATATTCACCTTTACCCTCTCACCTTTTTTATTCTTCATCCCTTTACCCTCTACCCTTTTGATTCTACCTTCTTCCACTTGTCCCATAATTGATTCTAATGGCATCTCTCAATGACGATTTCTTTGAGCAAAGGGCCTTTAATAACAAAATTGATAGACTTATGGCCTTGTCAAAGATATCGAGATGTCGTAGTGATTATGATGGACATTCGATTCCTATTCCCTCTCCGGTGAGGGAAAGAGATCGTGAAACCGAGGTGACAAAGGACCCTGTACTTTCCTCTAACCATGAAAGTGCTAAATACGTCCAACCTACGGTTATCCAAAAACCTAAGCTCACAAATGATCCTAAACCTTCAAGAATCAATCCTGATCTTTCACGATATAAGGTTATAAGGTCATCAAGCAAACGTACAGAGCTTAGGGCAGTGACTGGAAAGAACGACTTGCCCAATCTTCACGATCAAGAACCAAAACCCGAGACCATAACGGAAGTGGTGGAAATTGCTAGCTCTAAGAGCACACCACTTGTCCCACCTCCGGATTTTATCCCTTGTGTTGGTTGTGGCGACACTTTTTGGTTTACCATGTCGTTGGTGTACATGTGTACAATGTGGTAATGATATTCGAGACGGGAGTTGTTTGTTTGTGGTTCGAGGAATTCATTTGCTTATGATCCTAATCAGAACTCATTCAACGACTCCCCAAATTTTTCCAATTACCCAACACATTCATACGAGCAAGAATCATATTATCCAAACCACAATGATTGTTCGTATCAAAATACACCAAACATTTCTTGTGAGTATTGTGGAGGTCCTCACCAAGGTTTTGATTGTTATAATAGTCAAAATGTTGGTTACGACCAATATCCATACAACTTACCGAACCAGACTCAACAGTTTAACTGTTGTGAGTACTGTGGTGGCCCACACTACAGTTTTGATTGTCAATCGGGCAACACGCTTGTCTATGAGCAGTTTCCTGATAACAATTATGACTCTAGCACATACGACTCACAGCCACATCAGTTTTACTGTTGTGATTACTGTGGAGGTCCACACTTTAGTTCGGATTGTCAAACAAGGAATCCATTTCCTTATAACAATTACGACTATTCGTTTTCAGACCAACCTCCACAACACCAAATGATCTAAGCAACTCCTCCTAATACTGAGCCAGACCTTTTACTAGAGGCTCGTGAAATTTTGCAAAAACTTAAGGAGGAGTTTGCCACTACATCGTTTCAAGAATCTCGTGAAAAATTGGTGAGTGCTTATTCACTCACCTTTTCTTAGCCAAAATTGGACCAAATAAACCAAAAACTAACCAATAATGCCAAAGAATGTGTGTTTTTGTGTTTGTGAATGTGCAGGAACGGATATTTAAGAAAAGGACGAAAATCACAAGAAAATGACAAAACGAGCACGAGATTTGGAAAAGTGTAAATAGCCAAGGTCGGGGATGCAAGCCGGGATCACATTTATTATGTTACAAATATGTTTGGAACGCGTGATTATGTGTTGATGATAAAAGGGTTTGAATACAAAAGAAAAACGGTGATTTTCGGAGAGTTTCGACGACGTTTTCACGTTTTTCGTGGTAAAGATGAAGTCAAAAATATTTCCCGATCACACCATTAGAAAGAGCACGGAAAAACGAGTCCGACGGTATTTTTCTCAAATTTTTATCAAGTCCAAAACTGCCTTAAATTGACAGGTCAAAATCTATTTTGACCCTTTTATTACTAATAATCTGGACTGGGCTCAAAACTATTATAAAAGGAACCAAACGCAGTTATTAACTGAAGGCTTTGCTAGCTCAGTTGGCTAGCACCTTCACCTCTCACACGAGAGGCTTGAGTTCGAATCCCACCGGACGCATTTGGTAGTATTATTACTACCTGCCACGTGGCACTCTGTGAGTGGTCCACGTGGCTGACCTGACCTGACCCGGTCATCGTTGACCGTTGACTTTGACCCATTGACCGGTAAGCGTTGAACGTTGACTTTCGTTGACCGTTGACCAGTCAAATGTTGACTTTCGTTGACCGTTGACTGGTCAAACGTTGACTTTCGTTGACCAGTTGGCCCCACCTGCTGACGTGGCAGTGAGGTGGACTAATCAGAGCCTGCCACGTGGCGGCTCATTAAATGCTAATGATTTGTACGAGGTTATTGTTGCAGGTACAGTTGCCAGGTCTGACATGGCAGGTACGAGGTTGTCAGTACGAGGTTCCGACGTGGCAGTATTCTTGACCAATCAGAGGATGACACGTGTACAAGATGACGAAACAGGCGTGTGTCAGTACGAGGTCAGAGTGTGTCAGCAGGCGTCAGTACGAGGTGAGAGTGCACAGGCGTGTGTCAATCCGAGGAAACCTCTAGCAGTCAGATCCACCAATGGGAGCGTGACACGTGGCATTCCGGAATAAGACAAACTATCATTCGGCGCTGTGAAATGACCAGATTACCCCTGATTGAATGGCTTGGATTGAAAGTGGCCTGAATGGACTATTATACCCCTCACTCCTCATTTGATATAAATAAGTCGCACCAGACCCAATTTGAGGGGGTTAGAATTTTAGAGAGTAGATGTAGAGTAGAGTTATTATTAGGAGTAGGGGTAATATTAGATTATTGTAGTAGGTTAGCTTATTATTGTAATAAATTAGCTTATTTCAAATACTTTTTGTAATCAACTTTTTAGTTTATTAATATGAGATGAAGATTTAATTTGAAGTTTTGAAGATTATTTTCTTTTCACTTCTACTCATTTTTCTTTTCTTTTACTTTTCTTATCTAATAAGACATGAAAGCTTATAGCTTTTTGTGGCTTATTTAGATTTAGCTCTTTTAATAAACTCTTTTTTACTACTTTGTTTTTAAAAGCTTTTATAAACTTAGATCTAAATCTTGTTGGTACAAATTACTTTATAAAAACCAAAAAGATTTGATTTTTATTAGTTTTACTTTTATTAAAACTCATTAATTAGTTTATAATTATAGATCTACATAGTTTTACTAGTTATTTTATAAAAAGTTTTTAACTTTGTTAGTTTTTCTTTCAAAATAGCTTATTATCTTAGATTTATTAAGTTTTTCTCATAAAGTTTCAATATTTTAGCTTTTCTTAGCTTAATTTCACTTAAAGTTTCTAGCTTTATCAACCATTAAGCTCTTCCATAGCTTATTTGGTCATTATTATTGCTTATTTCTAATAAAGTTTTGATTTGTCTTTGTTTATCATCATTTCTACCGCTAAGGCCGGAGCTTAAGGGTCTTATAAGCTAGTTTATCAATAAAGTTTATTACTTTTTAGTCTTAATAAGCTAATTAGTTAATAAAGTCACAAACTTTATTAACTAGTTGGTTTTATTAAAGCTTTTTAGGAATTAAACTTTATGGTTTGTTTAGTTTATAAGATCGGGTGGTTAATTTCATCTCATCTCTTATATCCGGGTTCTATTTTCTTATCATTTTCTCTTTTATTTAGTTTATTAATATGATTATGCTTGAATGTTTATTTGTTAGTGTCATTGATATGTGTAGCGAGTAGCTTTTTATGTTTGCTAAGTGATAAGGATTTGTGATTTAAATATGGATTAATAAAAAGGGATTGTGATTAATAATTAGTCAAAGTTATTTAGATTTGTAATTTTATTATTTGAAGGGCAAAAGCCGGAGAATAATCAAATTACACATCTAGTAATTATTTTCTTTTTAAAGGATTATTTTCAAAATAAACCAACGTTGTGAGAAAATAGTCTTGTCTAAGGAATATAATTCGTCGTCAAACCTTAGTCCACATTTAATGAACTTTTCACGTCACTTAGCAAACATATTTCACATTTATCTCTTTTTAGATCATTTTATATGCTTGATTGTTGCCTTTTAGTTTATGTTTGATATTCGTAGTTTTAATTTCACAAAATCACTATTATATCTCACTTTTCAAATCACGATTACACGAATCAATATTCTTGATTCCATTCACACCTTCACTGGGAAACGACTCGGGTGATTCGTATTTCTTGCGGATCACTTCGATACTATACTACTATTATATATAATTGGTTTGCACGAATCAAAAATCAATGGCAGAATTACTTGCTAAAGAACGAGATGCTAGAAACGAATTGAGCATGGAAGAATTACTTGCTGAGCAATGAGCGGCTAAAATACATGCCAATCTTCGCTATGCTGCTCTTTATGATGACGATGATGACAGTGATGATGATGAAGATAACATTGTTATTATTCAAAACGATTCATCAGATTCGTATGTTGTGATTCCTTCCATGGAGAATCAGGGAGAAAATAATGTGACGAAGTCACTAGCCGTTGATCAAATGGAACTTGAAAATTCCATAACCGCTAGTACTTCTAAACTCCCTCAGTCTATTGATATCACACCCGAAGTTCACACTCACTCTCCGAACATGGGGGACGAGCATCTTGACACTGTTCCTGCAAAGGAATCGGACGAATTCATAAAGTCTAGTGTTGAGAACCTTGTCCCAATCCCAGGAGAGTCACAGGGGACTTTTGATCATGTGTGTGATCTACCTTCTCACCCTGAAAATCCAAAAGATCATTTTGAGACTTTCTCCGACTTTAATGATGATTGCACATCTTATGGAGAAGTTGAGTATGAGGAGGCACCATTGCCTCATTCGGATGTTGACCCTCTTATTGAGGAATTCACAAACGAGCTTACTCACATCAATCCACTTCCATTAGGAAGTGATGGTGGTCTCCTCGACCTTGAAGCCGATATGGGAGAAACTGAAAGTCTTTTAAACTCTAATCCCAACATCGAGCTTAGTACTTCACATGCTGATGAAAATTCTTTATCTTCTGGAGACATCAGTCATGTGGAAGGATTACCTTCTGAGCTAGTTAGCTTAGAAGAAGATAATGATAATCATTTTGTTCCCGAAGCATTCAAGACTACTCTCACCAATCCTCTATATGAATTCGAATCCGAATTCACTTTGATTTCTGATAATCCATTCTTTGATATTCAGAATGAGGATTGTGATGAGTCCATAATGGAACATGAGTTCACAGATTCACATTATGTGAATGATTCTCTTCATGAGGAGTTCTCCGTTGAACTCACTCATCATATCATGACTCCTCCGGAGTTTGATAGCCCGGGGGAGATGCTCTCAATCATGAGAATTTGCAAATTCCCACCCACCCTCCCGGGATGTTTATGAGCTTAACCTTTGAAATCCAAACTCAGGCTGATGAGCCTGCTTTCGAGGAAGAAACTCTTATCATGATTTTCATCATGGTTTTCTTCCTTTTCTTCACCTACAGGGTGACTTCTCTTGTTCTTCACTCCTTCGGGAATGAGGACACCATCTTTGATCCCGGCATTTTCATGTATCAATATCTTGAGCCGGATACATATCTCATCGGTGTGGAACTTTCACGTGCTTCAAATGTTTATTTAAACATCTTGAATGAAAGTCCGATGGAGATGGTTTCTTCCACATCATGCTTCCCCAAGGACCAATGAATTCGGGGTCGAGTCAAGCTACCGACTCGGTAAACAAAAACAGTAGCATGTTTATAGGGTTTTCACCCTAAGTGTGGGGGAGTCCCCCATGCTATGATTACAAAAGTGAAAAACAATATGGTGTTTCCACATTTAGCTTGTAATGTTCTCCTTTTACGTTCCAAGAGTCGGCATAATAGCCGGGACTTTGAATATTGAGGACAATATTCATGCTTAGTGTGGGGGGTATTCGCTATTCTAGCAAATTTTATCACATTTTACTATCTTATACCCCCGTTTTTGACCAAAAATTTTCAAAAATTTTTCACTAAAGCTCAAAATTTTTGTGGTAATCAGTCCGCCAAAGTCTAACCGACGAATGGATTGGCTAGTCCAGGAGCAAACGGCTCTTGGTAAAGACATCTCAAATCCGTTGACGGCTTGCAATTTACCAAAAATTGTATGGTTCCTCAACTCCCCGAAAACAAATGAGTTGGCTAGCCCGCAAGATTATGGCTTGTGGTAAAGGCCGTGGAAAATCCATAATTGGTAATCAGCTCACCAAGATGTTGACTATTCTATCAAGAGCTGGCTAGTCCAGAAGCAAACGGCTTTTGGTAAAGACTAATCAAATCCGTTGACAGCTGGTGGTTTGCTCAAAATCACACGGTTATCAGGTGTGCCACAGTTCTTACACCTGGCTACTCCAGAAGTGATGGCTTTTGGTAAAGAGTTTCAAATCCATTAATTTTTCTCAAAAGATTGCTAGGGACTAGCAATAGTTTAGTGTGGGGGATTGATGAGTGTGTAAATACTCATCATTTTTTTCTTATATGAACTGCCAAAACGTCCAAAAACACTCAGTAATGCATCAAAATACTAAAAATATTCCAAAATTGTGTTTTATACATTTTATATGCAAAATGTTTAAAAACAAATGAAAAACGAACAAAGTTTGCATAATTGGCAGTTTCAGTCCATCAAGTTTCAAAAATTGACAAAACTAGTCCCTGAAGTTTTAAAACGAAAGAAAAGTCAACCCAAGGCATTTAAAAGTGAAATATAATCAAAAACGATCCTTGGGTGAAAAGTTTGAGAAAATTACATGTTTGGCCCCTCAAAATCCAAAATTGGCATAAAAGGTCCCTAGAGTTTCAGAAAATGACAGATTTGGTCCCTGGTGGGATATTTTTGAAAGGAAAATCATTTTTTTGTCCTTAGAAACTCAAAAGTTGTCACAAGTGATCCCTGGATGAAAAGTTTGAGGAATTTACAAAATTGGTCTTTAAAGTTTCAAATTTGGCAAAAATAGTCCCCGGGTATTTTAAAAGAGAAAATTATCAAACATACCCTTGTACTATTCATTTATGGCAATACAGGTCCTTATGAGAACTTTGGAAATATCACAATACCAACCCTTCATCTTTTACCAAATTACAAAATTGGTCCTTGTGATTTATTTCTTAAACAAACCAAACCGGACCCTATGTTATTATTAATACCCAAAACAAAAAAAAACCTAAGCCCACTTTTCCTTTAGCCCAATACCCCTCACAGCCCACCCCCGTTTTTATTTAAATAAAACCCCCAGGTCAAAGGTTGGGTCAAACCCACCCTTCTTCCCCTTTACCTCCAAAACCAGAAACCACCATACCAGACCTGGTATTTCCCCCCCATCTCCACTTGCACCTCATCCACCTTATCCCTTCCAGTCACTCTCCCCAATACACCTATCACCTATACCCCCTAGGTCTGTGACAGAGCCAAATTGCAATTAAAAATCCTTTCCCGCCAAATTTGGAAAGTGAGCAAAAGTGAACCATAATGCAACCAAGTTGGTGGGAAAGCTCCAGTGGGACCCACGTGACACTCTAAAATGCTATAAAGAGTGAAAGAAGCAGAAGTGGAAGAGTATTAGTGTAGCTTTAATTTTATGTAATCGTAGGTAGTGTAATTTATAATTTCAGTTGTAATTTTCATTGTAATCAGTTAAACTCAGTTCAATTCGTGTATTAAAAACTTTCTTTGATCTTTAATTCCAGTCCTGTTAACTAAATTCAGATTTGGCAATTTTGAGCAAATGTGACAAATTTGCTTAACTTTGTTAAAAGTAGTTATAACTTGTTCTATTCAGTTCATTTAAGTTTGATTGTGAGTTTCTAAGAATTTTTCAAAACCTTGTAATCAATTCTTGTTTATTAATCAACAATTTAAGAAAAATTTCAAAAATAAAAAGAAAATAAGAAATTTCATGGTAAAGAACAAGAAGAAGGATTGAGCAGGTGTGATTTGGAGTATTTTGGTATTAGTAGTCTTGTGGAAGACTGTTAGGATTAGGTGTTGCAATATGATCCTTGGTTCTTGATATCTCAGAAATCATCTGTAAGCTTTGTTTTCATTTTTTTTGGCGTTTTACTGTTCCACTGCTTAACTCTGTACTTATCTAGAGTCTTTTGGTTTATTCAGTTTTATTAACTTATATTATAGCTATTGTGTTTGTATTATTCTACTAAATCTCATTCTTACTTATTTCTTGATTTCACTGTTAAATATACATAAGTGTGTATAGGGATGTGTTGTTGTTATTGATTGTGCATCTGTGTTTAAAATAGTTATATGCATCAGTAGGGATGCTTATTTGGTAATCTCATGGTTTAACTCAATCAGTTGCTTCTTAATTCTAAAGACAATCCCTACTTAAGGAGTGTTTGGCACAGTGGTTTTCACCACTGTGCATCAGTTTCTTGTTGTTATTTATGGCCCAGACATGCTCCCTTAAGCCACATTAGGCCAATTACAACCTCTAACCCAAGTTTCAAATGTAGGAAAGTCAAAAATAACCCTTGATCCATTTGTCTGTTATCTGTTAAGGATTAGAGTAGCATAATCATCCATATTAGTTCAATATTGCTTAAAGTAGCTTAATCTCATGTCACTACAGCTTAATACATCACATACAATCAATTAGGATCAACCAAATCTCAAAAAAGTCAAAGTAGCATGTTTTTACAAAAGTCAAAAGTGCACAACTTCAGATTTTTACAAAAGTTCAAAGATTTGTTGTGATTTTTGTGATGTGATTTAGGACCTAAGATTTTCACCATTTGTTGTCCCTCAACCCATCTTCAAGGTTTCACCATTTTTATATTTTTAGCTAATACTTCATGAATTGACCCTTTGTTTGACCTCAATCTCTGTGGACCCCACCTGAATCTAGGACTCAAAGTTGTCCCATTTCTGAGCAGTTAGGAAGTTCTTGGATTGCTTATTTTGTGCTTATTGCTTATTCTGTGGTCCCTTTTGGCTTATTCCAGCTTATACAAGTTAACATAACTTGTTGGAACCTGGATTAATCAGAGTGGGTCCCACTTTAAGCCATTTTAGCTTATTTTCCATTTTGGTCAACTGTGGTCAACTGTCTCACCATTTAGCTTAAATTTTGCTTATTTTCAGTTTATAAAAAGTTTGTTTTTGTAAAAGTATTTCATTTTTAGTTGTAAAACAAGTTTCCAAAAAGAAAATCCAGAAAATCAATTTAATTTTTAAGTGATAGTTTCTATTTAATGTAATTTAATTTTAATTTTCATTTTTAAATTTTTATTAAGTACTTAGCTATTTTATATTTTTCTTAAATCACTCATATATTAAAGTATTTATAATAAAATTTTCAGATTTTTATTTTGTCATTAAGTAATTATTAGAATTAATCTTAGTTTAATTAATAATTAATTAATAATTAGTTTTAAATAGCATAATTAGTTTTTATTAAGCAAAACTTAGTTTTTATATTTTTCCTAGCTTTTATATAATGTAAAATAATTTTATAAATTTTATTAGAATTTTTACTGTTCATTTGCTATTTTTCTTAATTTAAAATAGTTTAATTAGGTAATTAGTAATTAATTAATAGAAAATCCACAAGAAGACAAAAACACTTATTTTTATTTTTAAAACTTATTTTTAGTTATTTTATAATTTTAGAAATTTTATTTTCATTTTTCTAGTATTTAATTAGTATTAAATTATATTTAAGTGTATTAAATATTAATAATTAGTAATAATTAGTATTTAATTAATATTAAAAAATTAATTAGGGTTAAAATTTATTTTAATTTTCTAAAAATTTTCTTTTATCTTTTAGTTTGTAAAAAAGTCATTTTCACCCCCTGGGTGTTTTCAGATTTCCGTTTTCACTTTTTATTTTGTACGTCTACGTTTTATTTAAACGTGAACGTACGCGTTTTAAGTTTTAAACGTTTCTGGTTTTTCTTAGCTTCCAGTCTTGTTAGTATAGTGTATTTAAGCTATTTTCTTTTATATTCCAGTAGTGTAATCATCACAAATCTCTTATACCTATTCCTGTCCAATTTCACCCGATCACAAACCCGTTTTTATACCATCCACACCTCGTCGGGACACAACGACCCGGGGAAACCCTATACTTCCACGGAGATTGATTCTAAGCTGTTTGACTATTATAGTTGACCATTCACAAGTGGTTGACCAATAATCGTCTGACGGTTTAGCACCAATCAAAGCTCTCAATCTTCGACTAGAAAACCAGGTCGCTATTTATTATTTCTACTAGCATGTATATTAAAAAAAAAAAAAAAAAAAAAAAAAAAAAAAAAAAAAAAAAAAAAGTGCCCTCATTGGTCTTTTGCAGGATGTTTGATTTTGAGTTTTTGACTACCTTATAATCGCAAGCTATATATCACAATTGCAGGCTTCATCATCTCAAGCACCAGTACCTACAACATTGAAGAATTTCTCAATGTCTCAAAAGGATAAAGCTTTACAAGAATTTGTTCAGGACCAATGGTTGTGTGACACGGCAGATGGTAAAATTGGACTTGGTGTTAGATCGTTCCTTGATCTGCGGAGTTGGTTTCATAACAATGAAGTTCCTCCATGTGATGTCTGCAATGAAGCTGGAATTAAGGTTCTATCTTCATTTTTTATTTTCTAAACTCTTTGTAAATCAAGATTCTCCATCGCCGTAGCCTTTTTTTTATGCATCGTTGACTGCGT
The DNA here is from genome assembly GCA_030686995.1 of Artemisia argyi. Taxonomy (NCBI): domain Eukaryota; kingdom Viridiplantae; phylum Streptophyta; class Magnoliopsida; order Asterales; family Asteraceae; genus Artemisia; species Artemisia argyi. The sequence continues at coordinate 35,906,533 of CM060685.1, read as the reverse complement.
TTCGTCTGCAAATTGGCATTTAAGAAACTATGTCTCAACTTTCTTTTCCAAAATTGCCCCTTCTCTCGAAGAAAACACAGATAAATACTTTTTCATGTGGTTTGCCAGCTACTGTTATTATTATTATTATTATTATTATTATTATTATTATTATTATTATTATTAATTGCGTTTTGCAAATTAGACAAACAGATAATTTCCTTCAAAACACAATCCTAAACACCGTGTTACACTTTTTTCAAATATGAATTCGAGCTCAAGACTCCCTCACTCATACAACGTTCCGAACATCTTTTGGTTATCTGCATTATCTAGTTAATGTCTCATTATGATATAACTTCTGCTAAGAACATGTGTTTAGCATTTTGGTTTTTGTAATACCTACCACATTGTCTATTGATTCTACTTATATAGAATCATCACATGTTTATCCTAATGGCAAAAACTGGATGAAAAAGTTTTCTTTTGCTTTGTCAACATACATATGTTCACATGTATCACTGCTTCTATTGTATCTGATGCACATCTTCCTTCATTTTCATGATTACCAGGCAGATCTATGCCCGAATGATAGCTGTAATGTTCGAATTCACCAGTACTGTTTGAAGGCGAAATTCTCTTCAAGGGTAAATTTCATTTATTACTATTTTTTATAGCTAATTTAGTAATCAGTGATGATCATATTTGTAAATGCAGAACGAAAAAGTCTGCCCTGGTTGTGGGACACAATGGCCATACTTCATGGCAAAAGCAGAAGCCGTGGAGGAAGAAGATATAGATGTCAATCAGCCTCCTCCTGAACCCTTGGCACGAAAGAGGTCAAAAAGGTCCAGAGTTTTCGAAGAGGACGTGTCAAATAGTCAAGAGGGAGGGTCGAATGGTTCTTCTCAGGTTCATTCATCGTCCCGTAAAAGAATCAGAAGCTCTCAAAATACTGTAGATGTGGAGTCGACTGGTCCATCTCAGAGCCAACCTATGACACAAGCAGCTCGCAGAGCGAAGGTTGAAGCATTAGAAGATCTTGATGAAGACAATGCTGGTCCGAGTCAAGTCACCAGGAGGGCAACCAGGAAGTCTACGCGGTTACACCGTTGATATTTGTTGAATGGGAAAGTATCTTTTGCTGAATGATTTTGAAAGCAGTGTTAACGAGATTAAGACCATCCATGGGACCTGGTGTTAATGGTGTTGGCAACTATTTGGACCAGTGAAAACTAGGATGTTTTTTGTTTGAAAGGTTGGTAAAAATCTATGTAGTTACTCGAATGATGGATGTAATTAAGTAGGTTAAGTGTTGATTAGTAACACCTATTTGTTGGGCAACATAAAGGTTTCTTGTTTGGAGCGGTATTAGTATCATTTGTTCGTGATATATTACACTTAACAAACCACGATATCTGGTTTGGGAAGTGATTTACACACTTGTATTATTTGCTACTTTTTCATTGTACAAATGTCACACAACTTTTAACTTTTAGCAAAACAATACATATGAGGATACAAAATATAAGCTGTATGAAAAAAATGTAGTATATATAATGAGCAATATCAAGTATATAAAACTTAATGCTTAAAGTTATGAAAGTGTCAAAGAGGAATTTGAGAAGTATTTCATGATATATAAATCATGTGTAAATGTAACATGATCATTATTCTAAATGATTTTGATGTTGTTTTTAATATAGATCATGGGATGGATATGATGCATACATTAATTGAAAATTTAGTGATCTTAGTTGGTTAATCTTACCCTCAATCATTGAGGTTTTGATGTCATACAACACATTTGTTAAGTGTATCTTTGACTATGATCAATTTTTTACAATTCATGTTTCACAATGTGTCTTAACATTAACATATCACCGACTTAAGTAAAATGTCGAATTTTCTTTTTAACTGTGCACGATCAAAATATCTCAATGACCGTTTTTAACAGTTACTTTAGTCACCTCAAATATGTATCTAAGGAGGTTTGAACCATGAGTTTTGACAACTGAATTAGGCATCAAAACGGTTTTTCTCCTGGTTGAACCTGGTTTTCTTCGATTCAACTGATTGAACCATTAAGTCTTGTTCGATTTTTAAAACACTTGTTTTAAACGTTATACCTCTTGTATAAGACATCATATACCTGACCACAAAGCCAAGTTGGTAATTGTTATATAACCGACTAAAGTGTTACAACATGATACTCCTTAAAAAAGCCGCAAAAACTAACACAAGCCTCCTAAACAAATTTATTACGCGATTTAACTCCCATATAATTAACTAAAAACGGATCAACATAAAGTCACTAGTGGGTCACTTTCCATATATCCAATCTAGCAAACAAACATATTAAAAGCACAACAACTATTACAACTTAACAAGTGACAACAAACCAACATTTGCACACAAACACACTCTGTACTCAAGAAAAAAACAACAATCAAAAATAAAAAACAACCCCCCTAAAATCCTCTTATTAGCTGTTTCTTTATAATTGAACCCAACCCATATTTTTATAAAAAAAAAAACTCAATTTTTATAAAAACTACACTGTTCCATTGACTTTTAGGGTTTCAATCAATTCATCAAATATATATATCAACACGATTTTCAACACATCAATTGAGTCTATATATATCAAATTAAACCTCCACGTCATCATAATTCACAATCAATTGGGTTCAATTTCGTCTAATTTGATTTCCCCCAATTTGGGTCAGTTTTTGATGGGTTAATTTCGGGGTTTTGTTTTGGGTTGTGGGTTTTCTAATTCCTTTCTGGGTTTTGCAATTCAAGGTTAGTTGATGATTCTTGCTGTGTTTTTTTGGGTGATTGTGTTGATTTAGGGGGTGTTTGGATTATAGCTTGTTTTCACTGCTTATCAGCTTTTTGAGATTTTGAAAAGCCTAATAAGCTCACTTTTTTCGGAATATGAGCTTATTAAGATAAGCTCATAAGGTAGGAAAAGTGGGCTTATTGGCTTTTCAAAATCTCGATAAGCTGATCAGCTGTGAAAATAAGCTATAATCCAAACACCCCCTAAATTTAGAATTGTTTGATTAGTTTGTAAGTAGTAAAGATGCTAGATTTGATAATAATGTTATGTGATTAGTCTTTTGATATAAAGGGAGCGTTTTTATTTAGAAAATACGGGTTTGAGTATTACTGTTTTTGCAAAATGAGCAATTTCGTATGAAATAGAATCGTAAACTTTGCATTTATGAAGTTCTGTAAATCGTCCAAAATCACACATTTATGCATATGACAGTTTCGCTTGGTATTTTTATGTATTTATTAGAAAGATGGTTGCTTTGTTATGGTATATGAAGGTGGTGTTTGTAAAATGATTATATTATTGTTGTGTTTTCAAGTTGCAGATGATCAGTTTTAGTGTTTCAATTGATTAGATAGTGAGTTTTGGATAACTGGTAGGAATAAATGCAACAAAATTGATGATCATTTTGTATCTATACCGGGGTCAATTTTCATGTAAATTTTCAAATATTCAAAATTCTGGAACACTTGAACAACCGGTTTTTGTGATTAGATCAACTTAACATGTCACGTATCGTTACATACGGTTATTACATTCTAATATCACCTAGTCACTTTTGAAATGCAATGTCATACACCCTCCAAACATGATGGTTCCAAAAGTTAACATTTGTTTGTACTTTTTCATGTACTTGGTTTTCTGTCATAAACAAAGTATATTTCATGATAAGTACCAAATCGATAGAGAATGTGGCAAGTAAAACTAATTTTGGTTTGGTTGTGGTTCGCAGGGTGCTAAGGAGAAAATAAGGTGAAACTATAACACCATCAAATATGGTTCCTGGAAGCAGAATATATCAGGATGTTACTGAATCTCGTGGTGATTATGGTGTTAAATCTTCAAACGTAGAAGCACGAAATTGCCTGAGATTATGTGTATCAGCTGGTGGAAGGCATGGAATGGCTTCAAATACACATAGTGCAGTTCATGAGCTATTCGAGTGTCCAGTATGCCTTAACATAATGCACCCTCCAATTCACCAAGTACGCGCTCTTCTACTAATTTTTTTAAACTATAGGGTTGTTTGGATTTGCGTTTTTGAATTTTTTGGATAAACAGCTCTGATTATCTCAGCTTGATGAATCAGTTAAATACTAGTTGCCACAGACCTGTCTCTGATTTTACTCCCAACTACGCAAACCTGTCTCATTTTGTTTCCACAAAATGGTCACTTTTATGCTATACTATTCTTTAAATAAACTGAACTTACCGCTCACTCAACATTTGTTTATCTATTATTAGAACTACATTATGCAGAAGCACATAAAAACTATCTTTACAACATCGTTTATTTCGACTAATTATCAGATTTGTGTTATTCAATAGCACATAATAGTTTCAGAATGCACATCCAAACACAGGTTAATATGTGTTATGGTTTTTTCAAGTGTCTAAATTCATATGAGGTTTTAATATACGTGTTATTGTTTTTTGAAGTGTCCAAATGGCCACACAATATGCATTGTTTGTAAATCTAAAATGCAAAACTGCTGCCCGATATGCCACCAATAGCTTGGAAACATCCGATGCTTGGCCTTAGAGAAAGTTGCAGAGTCGATTGAATTGCCATGCAAGTACCATTATTTGGGTTGCCAAGATATTTTTCCTTATCATAGTAGAATAAGACACGAGGAGAGTTGTAAGTATCGTGGATATAATTGCCCGTATGCAGGCACGGAATGCAATGTCACGGGTGATATTCCATTCCTTGTTGCACATCTCAAGGCTGACCACAATTTTGATATGCATGATGGCTCCACCTTTAACCACCGATATGTGAAGCCCAATCCTCATGAAATTGAAAACGCTGCATGGATGTTGACAGTAAGACCCCTTTATTGCTTAAAAATTTAATTTTTACTAAATTTTCTGAACATCTGATGACAAGTTTATTACTACAGCTATTATCTAAACACTATTTTCTACTACCCGTGTTATTGAGGGAGTTTGGATTCATGTTTTTAACTGTTTTAGTTTGAATAAACATTATATGCTTATGATGATATGGTTATTTAGGGGTCAAATAATAAGTTTTATACTATTATTAAATGCTAAAAAAACTATCTATACATCTCTCCCTACAACTTAATCTAAGAGACCGTTACTTCAACTTCACAATATATGTCTTCTATTTTTCTCACAAAAACGTGCTTTTGAGTCATTTTATCTTATTGGTTTTTTATATAATCAAGAATTTTCAAGTACCCTAACAACTGAAATATCAGATTATCTAATTTTCAACTTCAAATGGCATAAACAGCTTCCAAACACTATTTTCTTCAGCCCGTTATATACAACTGATAATCCTTTAAAAAAGCACGTCCAAACAGCCCCTTAAAAAGATTAGTGTTCAATGTATTTTCTTAGAGAAGATAGAAGTTCAATGGAATTCACATTCTTGATTTCGTTTGTTGATTGTAGATTTTCAACTGTTACGGATATCAATTCTGTCTGCACTTTGAGGCCTTCCATCTGGGGATGGCACCAGTTTACATTGCGTTCCTACGTTTTATGGGCGACGAGAACGATGCCAGCAAGTTCAGCTACAGACTCAAGGTTGGTGCAAATGGCAGAAAGCTAAAATGGCAAGGGGTCCCAAGAAGCATTCGTGATAGTCACAAAACAGTTAAGAGATTCGTCATTTCCTTTACTCCACACTTTTGTGTTTAATTTTTTCAATGGTTTTTGTTTAACGCTGAGTCTGATTAAGAATTTTTTTATCAATATATATATATATATATATATATATATATATATATATATATATATATATATATATATATATATATATATTTCTTTTTTCATTGCAGGCATGGTATGTGAGAAACTAGAATGACTAAAAACCTAAAAAATCAGTTTTTATTTTTTATTTTATTTTATTTTATTTTTAATTTTTTTTTTGCGCGGATATCACCGTCTTTATAATTTATGCCTCAAATATTGTTACTTTTGATTGTAGGATAATGTTGTTTTAAAGCATTTGACACTTGAGGTTTAGGTTTTGACATAATGGCTTTAGTCTGAATTATCTTTATGAGCGATTTACTCCCACGGTTATATGCTTTATATAAGACTTGCTGTTTGATAAAAAAATATGATTTAGTGCTGAATGAATCAAAGCTGCTGAATGAACAATCTGAGTTGCCTTAAATCACCAGTTTAACCTTGCGTATAGATTGTACTGAGCAAAATAAATAGTTAGATTAAAAAAATGACTCGAATAGAAATATAATATAAAGAAAACAATGTTAAAATAGGCAATAAAATAAAAATAGTCTTATCAAAATATCATAAAACAATATTAATTACGAACAAATTTTAAAAAGAACTAGTCATCATTTAAAAAATAACTCATCAATTTGATTATGAAATCACGAGAACTAGTTTACTCTTAAAGAAATGATTAAATGCATATATAAAAGTTGACTATTGGACACACACGAAGATGCCATTTATGTAATTTTTGTGGTGCTTAATCATTTTGCAAGTCTTTAATGCTGACCAATCCAGCACTTAGTTGAATGATTAAGAGAAGAAAAAAAGTTTATCAAACAATCAATCCCACTTAATGATTCATTATAAAACAGTCTGTCTAGAAGAAAAAAGGTAGCAAATCCTTTTAGTTTCAGGATTCATTAGCATATGAACTCTTAACATTTATCATTGGCCATAAACATATATGGATATCTCGAATCATGTTTTATCTTGCTTATTAGGTATCCTTCACTGTAACTTTTCTTTAGATGTGTATCAATTGTTATGTTGGCAATAACTCTGCATTCATAATTTCATATGCCCGTAACAAAAGCGAGTTGGAGGAAATTTCAATGGTCGCACTTTGTGGGTGTATTTGGTTGCAAGCTTTTGTTGTAACGTTAGAAACCAAGTATGTTACCACGGCTCAAACTGTGATAAACTACTCGTGTTTCTACGAGGAAGGAAAAAAAATACAAGTATAAATCTATAGCTTTTGTCTCCATTATTGGTTAAAAAGGAGAGACCGGGCCCTTTTTTTTAAGCGCGCCCATCCAACTTAACGGAACTTTGAACATGTATATTATTTTCCATGTAGTATTTTTACTAATCATGATGATCTATGTCTTGTGATCGAGTCACTGAAATTGATTCACTTTCTTTACTGACTATATATATTAATGGTTAGTGCTAAAATAGACAAACCACACACATCATGAATTACTCTAGTTAGGTTATGTTGTCTAACATTAATCCTTTATAAAAACCAGTTAGTTGAATCTTTTTAATATTGTATATTTGCAAGTGTGTAGCAAATTTAATTTATACACATCTATGCATAGGTTAATGTGTCGAAGATCGAAAATTTAATTACTTGAAAATATAACGCACACTTATGCACATGATGAGATTCGAAATTTACATATAAAACTCAGTAAGGATGGAAAACCAACAAAAACATGATGTAAAATTACCTGGAAAAATGGGTTGTACAAGTGGAATAAAAGTTTACAAGTTGGATTATTTTACAGCAAGTGACCAGCGCAGTTTATGGAAACACATGTCTACTTGGATTAAATAATGTCATCACATTGTAAATATACACTGCATACAGCTCACAATCTTTTTGTGCTTCTTTTTTTCATCCTTGCCTTCCTAAAAAGTCAAACAATCTTTCGCGATCCTTTTCCAAATTTCAATGGCTGAAATCGTTGTTAGCGCAGTCGTCACTGTGCTGATTGAGAAGCTTCTTTCTGGTGACTTGATGAAGCTTGCTCGATCTGAAGGAATCGATACTCAGTTGAAAAAATGGAAGAATAGCTTGGAACTGATCCAAGATGTGCTTGCTGATGCTGGTCAGAAGCACATAACACAAAGATCTGTTGAATCGTGGCTACACGAGCTCCAGGATCTAGCGTACGACATTGAAGATGTACTTGATGATATGGCTTTTGAAACTTTGGGCAGAAAGTTGAATCAAGAACCACAAGCCAGTACCAGCACGAGTAAGTTATTGAAGATCATCCCAACTTGTTGTACTAATTACACTCCCCATAAGATCATGTATGGCCGTAAGATAAGCTCTAAGCTAGATGAAATTACCAATAAGTTGCATGATATTGTTGAAAAGAAAAATAACCTAGGCTTGGATGTTAATGTGAAAGTTGAAAGATCAAGACGATTGGAGGAAACTTCGTTGGTTGATATGTCCAATGTTTTCGGTCGGGAAGGGGATAAAGAGGCATTACTAGAGAAGTTATTGGTTGATGAGTCCAAAGTTAGTGTCGTGTCGATAGTTGGTCTGGGTGGGATTGGCAAAACAACTCTTGCAAAAGTTTTGTACAATGATGAGAAAGTTGAGGCTTACTTTGATCTCAGGGCATGGGTTTGTGTTTCGGAAGAGTTTGATGTATTCAAAATTAGCAAGGCTGTTTTTCAAGCTGTAACCAGGGAAAACAAAGATTTTGCTACTCTAGATCTTCTTCATGTTGCACTTAAGGAAAAACTTTCACGGAAAAAGTTCCTAGTTGTTCTAGACGATGTTTGGAACGAAGACTACGAAGTGTGGGAACGCCTGAAAAGCCCATTTGTCGTTGGGGCCCCTGGTAGTAAAATTATCGTGACCACACGGAAGACCAAGGTTGCATCTGTTATGAACTCTTTTGAACATTACAATCTGAAGGTTTTGTCAAATGAAACAGCGCTGTCTCTATTTGCTAGATGCGCGCTAGATGAACCAAACTTTGACGAACATCCATCACTTAAAGAGATTGCTCAAGGTATCATTGACAAATGTGATGGTCTGCCTTTGGCTTTGGTCACACTAGGGAGGGTATTGAAGACAAAAAAAGTAAATGAAGGTGATTGGAAGGAATTGTTGTATAGCGAGATATGGAATTTATCTGATGCAAGTGGTGTTCTTCCAGCTCTTAAACTAAGCTACTATGATCTCCCTCCGGATCTAAAGCAATTGTTTGCTTACTGCTCCTTATTTCCAAAAGACCACTTGTTTGACAAGAAGAAGTTAGTCCTGCTGTGGATGGCGCAAGGTTTTCTGTCTCAATCAGTGGGAAACAAGTCAATGGAGAGTTTAGGTTGCCACTATTTCGAAGAGCTAAAGTCAAGGTCATTTTTTCAGCATTCGGCGAATGATGTGTCACTATACACAATGCATGACCTGATGAATGACTTGGCCGTGAGTGTTGCAGGAGAGTTTAACTTTATGGATGATAAGATTGATGCAAATGGTAGGACCGAAGGTTTTGAGAAGCTGCGTCACTTTTCGTTTGTAGCTCAACGATATGATCCGGTGTATAGAAAGTTCAAGGAATTACATACAGCCAAACGCTTGCGAACGTTCTTACCGGTGTCGGTTGGTTCGGAAGGTTTCTACACAAAATTCTGCTCAGTGGACAATATTCTTGTTGAGCTGATGCCTCAGTTAAAGTTCCTAAGGGTACTAAGTTTAACTTGTGGTTCAATTAAAGAGGTACCACAATCCATTGGCAGTCTCATTCATTTGCGATACCTCAATGTTTCAAGAACAGACATCAAACAAATACCAGAACAAGTCAGCGACTTGTATAATCTACAAAGCTTGTTAGCTCATGATTGTTATGACTTATCTACCTTGCCAGTCAGTTTTGTAAAGTTAAAAAAACTGAGACATCTTGACATTGGCGGTACTCCAGTGTTGAAAAAGATGCCCTTAAGGATTGGTGGGTTGAAGGGTCTACAGACTCTATCTAAGGTTTGTATCGAAGGAGCTGACGGGTTTCAAATATCTGAGCTTAAAGACCTATTAGAACTTCAAGGAACACTTGCCATTGAGGGGTTGGACAAAGTGATAGATCTGACACAAGCAACGGATGCCAGCTTACAACAAAAGAAGGGTCTTGATAATTTGGTTCTTGAATGGAGTCGTAACTTTGATGATAATAGGAATTCAATGGTTGAATATGAAGTACTTGAAAGGCTAAGGCCTTATTGTAAGTTGAGAAAACTGAAGATTTTGTTCTATGGGGGATTGAAATTTCCCAGTTGGGTCGGAGACTCCTCATTCGATCAGTTAACAGAGCTTGTATTAGAAGGGTGTCGAAATTGCACACACTTACCGACACTTGAGCAACTAAGTTCACTTCGGAAGTTGTCTGTAAAAGGAATGCATGAGGTGAAGACTATGGGTCCTTTGAAAGGAATTGCATTTCCATCTCTTGAATTTTTAGAAGTTGAGGATATGCAAGGTTTAGAGATGTGGTCAACTGCTATTTCCTTTCCTCGTCTTCAAAAAATTTCTATAAAAGGATGTCCGAAACTTGATAAGCTAGAGAGTAGCATGGAATCTGTTAGAGAAGTGAGTCTTGTTGAATGTAAGATGCTAGAGAGTTACAATTGTCCAAATAATGTTGAGAGGTTAAGGATATGGGGTTGTTCTTCAATGTCATGCTTGACCTTCTCAAACTTGCACAAGCTCCCGTCCTCTCCGATGATTCTTGACATTCCAGATAAAGGCTCTGATTATCTGAGACCCTTTCCCAATTTTTGCCTTAAACATCTTTATATCTATGAATGCAAGAATCTAAATTCATTTCCTCATGAACATTTGCAAACTTTAACATCTTTGGAAGAGATGACGATAGTTGATTGTCCAAACATGGACTATTCATTTCCTTGTGGGTTGTGGCCGCCTAATCTAAAGAAATTAAGTATCGGATGCTTAAAGAAGCCTATGTCAGAATGGGGGCTTCAAAATTACCCAACCTCACTTGTTTATCTTCCATTATATGGCAAAGATTCAGGAGTGGTTTCATTCGAGGTGGAAGAAAATGCGAGCAATGCTACTTCAAAATCTTTTCTTCTTCCGTCATCTCTAACTTCTCTAATGGTCGTAGATTTTACAGAGGTGGAATCACTCTCAGAAGTCTTACAACACCTCACTCGCCTTGAGACGCTTCGAGTTTATTCATGCCCGAAAATTAGAGATCTGCCAGAGTCAAGTTCATCTTTGAGAGTAGTTGTGTTTTGATAAATGCATCCCAGCTGTACCGCAAATGCATTAACATCATGGTATGTGATTATTACTTTATTAGTCTAGTAGGGCATGTTTGTTTTATGGGGTTTGGTGGGCTCTTAGATTAGAAAATGTAAATCAATTGTTTGTTTGTTGAGCTAAGGGCTCTTTGGTTTGAAAATGGGTTTAGAATTGGATTTGTATTTGTTTAAAATGAAAGGAGGAGAGAAAAAATGATTGATTCATTTAGATAATATTTGTTTTAAAATTTAGAATATATATTAAAATTAAAATTATTAATTTTAAAATATAAAATAAATATATTATAATGGGTTGGGACCACTAGAAAAGAGTAGTAGACAAAAAATAAATAAATAACAAAAGTCACCATATTTGAGTGGAATGAATATATGGTTATCAACTTAGGGTCCGTTTGGTATGGGTGATTTGAGATTGGTTTTGATTTGTATATTAAATTTAATTGTTTGGTTGGAGGGTTTGGATTTGAAAAGTGTGAAAGGGCTCACAAAACCCATGGTAGGTAAATGAGGTGGGTTTAAGTGGGTTTTAATTAATTATATTCTCTCCCACTTTTATTTTTTATACATCTCTCTATCTCTCTCACACATACACACTTTTAATATTTAAATAATAATTTTAATTTTAATTTTAATAAAATACATTTTTTTCTCTTACCTCAAAACCAAATTCAAATACAAATACTAAACCAAATCAAAATCCTAATACAAACCTACTTATAAACCAAACGGACCCTTCATTCATTTCATTTTTTCTTTCCACACCCCTCAACCAAACGGGTCTAAAGTCGGGTAGCATGCCTACTTTTCTAACATATATGGGCCCATCTTAATTTTATGCATCTTGCTCCCCTCATTCTTTATATAATTATTTTGTAATTTATATTTAAAATATAAAATAACTTAAATTTTTTTTTATCTCCTACATAAAATTCTAATCCAAATGCAAACGGGCCCTAAATTCATGTGTTTATAAATATGGGCCTAGCCCAATAGTTACATTACACCGTTTGTATTGTATATATACATTGCTTTTGATTCTACGACCTCTTTAAAATTATGGTCGCATATCTTATAAGTATTACATCTCACTAAAAAATAAACATAATTAACAAAGATATACACACATCATCAAAGTGGGAGAATAGTTATACAGTATTATATAAATTAGGTTCACCAATTCAATAATAATAGAACATGTTTAGAATATTCAAAAAGCAATTGAAGAATTAATGTATAATGATAATGGATATGATATGTGTACGCAGGTCTTTATCAGTTGTAGAACTGTTGCAAGGATTATCAAAGTGGGTGAAGAGAGCTTCAGATAGAGTTGGAAAAGAACGGCTAGTTATTTCAGTTATCGACTTTCAAAACACTAGTTGAAAAGGCTTCAGAGGGGTTGCAACTATCATTATGTAGCTTGTTAGTCTAGTTGATGTCACATCATTTTTGGTTAAATTTGACTCATTCGGCCAGTTGTCCTTATGTTTTCGTTGTATCATTGTTGATACAGATGAAGTTTAGTGTGTTATGTGTACTGCGCTCTAAGGAAATGTTTTTATTTTTACAAAGAAATTGTTGAGCTGTGATATTGACTAGTTATGTAATTGATATTGAAAGACTAGCTTGATATTGAGTTATTGATAACTTAAACTATGGAAAACGTACGTACCTTTATTCCAACGATTTTATTTAGAAATTTGATTGTTAGCGCAGTTGTGAATGTGCTCGTTGAGAAGCTAATCTCTGGTGACTTGATGAAGCTAGCTCGATCTGAAGGAATCGATTCTCAGTTGAAAAAATGGAAGAATAGCTTGCAACTGATCCAAGTTGTGCTTGCTGATGCTGGTCAGAAGCACATAACACAAAAACCTGTTGAATTTTGGCTACACGATCTCCAGGATCTAGCTTACGACATTGACGATGTACTTGATCATGATATGTGTGTGCTGCTCTAAAGAACCTCTATGTCCTTGTGGGATGAAGTTGTGTGATTTTGTACATTAGGACTAATGTGGTGGCCAGGTTTATGCCTTGAGGCATAACGAGATAATTTTATCTCTTCTACTAACGCTTTTTTATTTTGAGAGTGAACTTGTTTGTTGATTTGTTCCAATCTATTTAGAAGATACTAAAATTAAAAAGCAATTATGCAAACTCTTCTTTTATTTTTACTTGAAACAAATGATTAAAGTAAAAGAGTAGGTCATGTACCTACACATATACAAAAGTTTCATGAAAGACCTTTAACCATCCCTGTAGCAGCATCGAGATCAATGTCATAGAAACAAGGTCTGGTAGGAAGGCCAGGCATCGTGCTCATGGTCCCAACCAACTGATAAATAAAACCCGCCCCAATGCTTGCTCTTACATCCCTAATAGGCAACACAAATCCGGTTGGCGCTCCTTTTGCAGCAGGATTATCTGAAAACGAGTACTGAGTTTTTGCCATACAGATGGGAAGTCCCGAGAAGCCTTGTTTGCTATACATTTTAATCTGTTTCTCCGCCTGCAAGATATACCGAGTGAAGTTACATATTTGTCCCTTAAAGTCAAACGCGAATGAAAATTTTGAGTACCTGTTGAGAGTATTTGACACCACTGGCACCGTATGATGTTGCTATAGCTTCTATCTTGTCTTCTATACTTGCTTCTAAAGGATACAAGAATTTAAAAGGCTCTGTAGCACTTTCGCAGGCCTTTTGAACCGTAATCCCAAGGTCAATCTGATAAGATCGCGTGAAAAAAGCTTAGCGAGTAATACTTAGATAATCAGAGTCCAAGTATTTGACACGTTTGATTCTTTTAAAAATTATAGGGTGTTTGGGATTGCTTATTTCAGACAATCAAACACGCGCAAGTCATGAAATCGAGTTTTAAAATGCAAATCCAAACACCCTTTAAAAGGTCTAAAATGGAGTTAAATTTTTGGAGTCAAAACTAACCGCTCCTTTTCCACCATGGGCATGATGAGTACAAACAACCGCATCATATGCACCAGCGGCTAATGCAGCAGACCTCACGGCTCCTATTTCATCATCTGTATCAGTCGAGAATCTATTTACTGCTACTACAACATTCACACCATAAGCCTTCGTATTCTTTATATGTCTAACCAAATTGGCGCAACCAGCTTCCACAAGCACCACATTTTCAGTAACATAAGCAGAATCAAGAGGCTTCCCTGCAGTGACCGGTGGGCCACCACCATGCATCTTAAGAGCCCGAATAGTCGCCACATTGTGGTCTTAAACCACTATACCGACACTTTATATTCATAAACTTTTCAATTCCTATATCACAGCCAAACCCTGCTTCCGTGACAACAAATCCACCGGGGCCCACAAGTTTCAACGCGATTTTATCAGCCACAATAGAAGAGTTACCATGAGCTATATTAGCAAACGGGCCAGCGTGAACAAAAACCGGGGTGTGTTGAAGAGTCTGCATTAAAGTCGGGTTGATTGCATCTTTCATTAGCACACTCAATGCCCCACCAACACCAAGATCATCAGCAGTAACAGGATCCCCGTCTCGACTATTACCAACCACCATTTTCCCGAGCCGGTCCCGCATGTCGGCTAAAGACTTTGTGAGTGCTAAAACCGCCATTATCTCACTAGCAACCGAAATGTCAAACCCGGTTTCCCTCACCATACCTTTCTCATCCGGGCCCTGACCCACAGTTATTTTCCTTAAAAACCGGTCACTTACATCCATAACTCTCCTCCATGTAATGGTTTCAGGGTCAACATCAAGCCTAGCAAAGCGTTTGACTTCTTCTAAGTTAAGATCTTCAGGTTTCACTTTGGTGATACCGAGCTTTTTCAAGCGTCTATACATAACATCATTAAATGTCCTGTTACCTTTTTTGTTAGGTGGACATAAGCGGTTAAAAAGGGCGTTATCAGACTGTGTTGATTCATGAAACATTCGTGTGTCGATGGCAGCTGCTAAAAGGTTATTTGCAGCGGTTATGGTGTGGATGTCGCCTGTCATATGTAGATTAAACTCGTCCATAGGGATTACTTGACTGTAACCACCGCCAGCTGCACCACCCTTGATACCAAAAGTTGGCCCTTGTGATGGTTGTCTACGGGTTGTAACGACCTAACAGAACAGGTGACATACAAAGATCATAAATATAATCAGTGGATCACGATATATAATGTGTATCAACAGGTTACCTTTTTCTTATCAAGAAAGACACGGTCTACCTTTTAGGAGGTGTTGGGTACCAAGTATTAAATATGATTACACGATTTGAAATAATAATCACAATCATATAATCAGTTGTAACAAAATCAGTTGCAGCTTAAATATGCAGTCAGTTTCATAGTACCCAAACACTTGAAACTCGTTAGTTGCAGCTTGAATACGCAATAATCAGGTAGTAAGTTTTTTTAAACAGTACCAATCACGCCTTAAAGTCACTTGAAAATAATGTATATCAGCAAGCAAAATGTGTAGCTTTTTATCACGAAATAAAAGTTTTACATTATATTAGTGTGATATTATGTATATCAACAAGTTCCAAAGATATATTTTTGTCGAAATATTAAGCAAAGTGTGCACCTTTTTATCAAGAAAAGCTCCCAAAGCTTGACACAGACCAACAGTAGTTGTAGATTTGCCTTCTCCTAGCGGCGTTGGTGTTATTCCTCCGACAACAACATAGTATCCATCTTTTTGTCCTTTAAGTTCATCAATCACAGGCAACAAAACCTAAAATAATCATACAAAAAGACCACAAGATCATATATTACCACTTGTTCACTTCAGTTCGGCTACACTTGAAATTCAAAATGACACCCGGACAGTATTCTATTTTACTTTCTATAAAGTCAATACACTTTGTAATTTAAAACCAAATCCATGCCAACCACAGAATCTATACAAAATTTTGTGGGCATAAGACGGCAATATCAACACTTCAGTCCAAAATAAATTTCAAGTGCAAAATTCATACCATTGACAATATTGTATCTGACTTTATATGGAGTCAATTGGGTTGACTATTTATGGTCAAATCCTTAACCAAAGTCTTTTTAAAAATTTGTGGATAATATCATAACATTATGATCATCTTAGTCCTAACACATTTCAAATGAAATTTTACCACTGACATTATCATCTTCTACCTTTCATATACTCAATGGACTTTTTCATTGTTCAAACAAATCTCTAGTAACCACCAATTTGATACTATTCATGGGCAAAGATAGCATTTTATTAAGTGAGTGTTTGGCATAACGAGTACTTATCTCACTTATAGTAGCATTTATGTATAGCAAAGCTCGTTCTAGTTATCTAATTGCTTACGAGTCATATAATAAGAATTTTTCACCAAATGACGATAGCCTAACCGTATAAGATGGTGAGATGATCCCCAACCTAGAGGTTTTGTGTTCAAGTCCTATCCGACCATTATGGTGCAAGAACCAAACCAGTATAAAATTTGACTAGGTGTGTTTAAGAAAAACTATACAATGTTAAGAACACAATTTTTTGGACTAGCTTCATTTTGGAAAAATCGATGTTTTTTTTACAAAAATTAGCATTGCGCCACAGAAATCCATGGTATCCCTTGAAACCCAGACCGGCCCGATTCCATCCCTGGTTGGGTGTATATATATTGTAAATAGTGAGATTGTAATTCAACAGAGACTCAAACAAATGAAAACTCTTACATCACAATTTCAAACTACATATACACATCAAAACACAATCTCATTTTGGGCCCTTATGTCATAATAAACTAACATAAGCCGTAAAGTTTCAAAATAAGCTACAAAAAGTGAGCTTACAAAATATAAGCCCAAAACCAAATAAGCCATTATAAGCCGGCTATATAAGCCGAAACAAACACCCCCTAAAACTACTTATCAATAATCACTTTCAAAACACAATGACAAGTACCCTTATTCACCCATATTACCACAAAACTTAAAAAACAGCCAAAGAAAAAGACAAACCGTAGCCTTATACTTGCCATAAAGATCAAAATGACTATCACCAAGGTTAAGTTTCTTAGCAATATGAGCAATGTGAAGAGGCTTTACTGAATGAGCAATATCTATATCAGTTGGCACAGGTGATACAACTTGCAATGTAGTACTCATTGCATTCATCTTGTAATATTTTCTTTTCTGAATATTACACAATGTTTATATAAACTTTTTAAATATGTTGGGTATATTTTTGGGTTTAGAAAATGAAGATGAGCAAAGAGTTTGTGTTGTGTGAAGAACATATCATGCAAAGGTAAGGTAAGAGTTGTGAGTCGATAAAAGTGACGTTAGAAGTGGGACACTTGTTTAACTAGATTGATACGTGTGGTTGGAAATATTCACTTTACACAATGCTCCCCAGAGTTTACACTATTTTACAAAAGATTGAGTTTGCTTAACATAGTTTCAGGCCTTATTAATAAAGTATTTACTCCCAATAATTTGTAACAACCGCCATCATTACTCTGATCACTTTGTTTATTTCTTAATTTTGAGAGTTTTGTTTTGCCCTAAAATTTGACTAATAATTGTAAGTCGTAATAATGATTTGTTTCGATGATCATTACTAATTGTAATGCTTCACATGTAGCGATTCGATACTAGGCGTAACGCGTTTTGTAATGTTGATTTTGATTATTTTAGCTTTAGTTATGTGAGATACATTATTAAAACAGGAGCATGTACATTTAGGCGATAAGTTTCTTGTGTCAGTTTGGTAAATAGCTTTAGATTGTTAGCATATTTCCCTTATGGTTCACCATTTCGGACTAGTTGAGTGGTCCGATA
This sequence comes from Artemisia argyi, assembly GCA_030686995.1. NCBI lineage: Eukaryota > Viridiplantae > Streptophyta > Magnoliopsida > Asterales > Asteraceae > Artemisia > Artemisia argyi. The sequence goes on along the minus strand of CM060685.1, from coordinate 35,888,668 downwards.
ATCCCCTAATGGTCTTTGCCTTTGTATGTGTAATGGGTGATCATTGATATCTATGTGACTTGTTGATTAGTTTAAAGTTATACATAGTTATCTTGCTCATCTGCACGTTCTGTTTACAGGAATAGGTTATGCATTAGCTAAAGAGTTCCTGAAAGCAGGCGATAATGTTATAATATGCTTAAGATCTGGTAACTACAAGCTTGTTTAAATGTAAAATCTCAGATTCAGATTATTCTTTTAAACATCTAGAGGTTGAAATTTTTAAACGGGTCAATTCGGCTTAACTTGATTGGTAATAGGCCAAGCTAGTTTTGTCTAAAAAGGGTGAAAATGAGATGGGTCGAGGGGGTTAAACGGGTCCAAAACTGGTATTAAGGTTTTATACACGTTTACAATGTACCATTGGAATCAAAAGAAGTTAAATATGAATATGCTTTTTGTATCGTTTTCAGTTAATACATTATTATTTTATACAGCTGAACTGGTTGAATCAACACTGCAGAATTTAAGGGCAGAATTTGGGAATTAGCATGTGTGGGTACCTATTGATACTCTTGTCCAATGTTGAACTATATTATTAATATGTGGTTTCGTTATCATATCTCTAGCTTTACATTTATTTACCCTTTTGTGCAGGGTACAAAATGTTACGTTCGGGATGGGAATGATGTGAAAAATCTAGTTAAAATATGCACAAGACAACCTCCAATACGTGGATATGGGTACTCACTTTCATCACCAATTTCATTTGTATCAGTAATTATCATACACGTCAATAACTATTGATTATTACCATACCTTTATCTTGTTCTCTTACACAAATCTTTTGATGAATTCAGATTAATAACGCAGGATCAAATGCATATAGCTTTAAACCTCTAGCAGAGGCTTCAGATGAAGATCTCATGTGAGTTTCTCTGTTATTATACAGTATTTCTCACAGAGAAGTTGGACCCACCATGAACTTATCAAATATAACCTTTAACTTATGAATGAGTTTGTCTATATATTATTCTTTCATGAAATCTTCATATCCCCTTATTGTTTATATTTTTATTCCAAACAAAACCATAATTCATCACATTTTTTTAAGTTCATAGAGAACTTATAACAAGAAGATGAAAAAGAAATACGAAACAAAGATATTGATGCTATAGTAATTAAATTACAAAAAACTAGATTTTAGCAACATTTGCAACCTTAATAACTAAACTTTTCGCTAAATTAGACATGACTAGTGAAACACAACATGCATCACGTCATTTTGAATCTTTGTTGAGAATTCATACAACGAGTCCTATTCTAACTAGCTTGGTGGCATACTCCACATCTACTCGATCGGTTCGCCAGGATGACGAATGTGCATCTCATTACGAGTTCGACTTGAAAGCGTTCTTCCTGGACTAACAATAAATCTTAATTCATAAAACGTTTGCTAACCTTAGACATTAGTGTCAAGGAGTTATGAATAGTGTTTTAAAGAGTCATGTTAGTGAGGAATCAAATAATGACACCAAGGGTTTTATATCAAATAGGTTACGCAACTTTGCGTTTTTGTGCATCTAAGTTACTCAACTATTTTTTTTGTGCAAATGGGCTACAGGACTATCCTTACCGGGCAAAATAGTGACCCAACTATTTTGCACTTGTTATAACCGGTTGGCATGCCACGCTGGCAGCTGACTTTTATTTTTTAATTATACAAATAAGTTACTAAACTTTGCGAATTTGTTCACCTAAGTTACTAAAGTTTTATTTGTTCAATTCGGTTATTAACTACGCAATGTTGTTAATTTAGGCTACCCATATAAGTCGCATAAAAAACACCTCAACGCCACATCATAAATTAAAAATCATATAGATAATTAAAAACGTAAACGTATTCATTCATTATATATACGTTTTTATATACTTTTTATATATGTTTTTATATACGTTACTACAAAAACGTCCTTTATACATACTTTTATATACATTTTAATACACATTATTATATACTTTTTATGTACGTCTTTATAAACGCTATAATATATGTTTTTAAATACGTTTTGTATACAAAAAGCATATAATAATGTATTTAAAAACATATATAAAAACGTATACACAAATGTCTATAATAACATATACAAAACGTATAAAAAAACTTAATTAAAAACGTATAAAAAAGGTATATAATAACGTGTATAAAAACGTTTGATAAGAACGTTTTGTAATAATGTATATAAAAATGTATATAAAAACGTGTAAATTCTAACGAAATCCACTTAATTCGCTAAATATGTTGTTCAATTTATCAGCTCACAATCTTCGAAAACATAAACTGCATCAACATTGTTCGCAAAAAAACCAACGCCCAGCCGCAATGCGGCGGACCGGGTAAGATATTTAACGACATCAACTTAATTCGCTAAATATCTTGTAAATAAATATATATTAGTAACCGAATTTAAAAAAAAAAAAAAAAAAAAAAAACCTTCAGTAACTTAGACGAACAAAATCGCAAAGTTGAGTAACATATTTGTAACTTATTTGAACATAAAGCTGACGTGGACCCATCTCCCGGTTACCAGTCATCGGGGTAATCTCAATGAACACATTTATGATTTTGAGTAACCTAAATGTCAAACCCGTATAGTCCAGTAACCCATTTGAACCAAAAAAAAAAGTTGGGTAAGTTAGGTGCACAAAAAAACAAAGTTGGGTAACCTATTTAATATAAAACCCATGACACCAAAGACAAGGTTCATATAGATGTTTGGAGTGAATTAGAAAACAAAGTTAAGAAACAAGTGAAAAAGTTGTAACACTTTGGTCCATCATTCAAAATAGTGAACAAACAAGTGAAAAATAGTTGTAACAAACAACAATATCTTTCAAATTTTACTCCACTTTCTCATGTTGATTATTGGTTGGATTCAGGGTGGAAGATTAAAGCAAATGACTAGAAGATTTAGTGTTAGTCGAGGAAGAAGGCTCGTAATGAGATGAACGTTCGTCTTATCGACGCATTAGTTTTAGGTTAAAAGACAGATTGGTTTTTGATTTTCTTATTTTTGCAACATAAATTGGTTTATGTTTAATTTATTAATGTTTTGGTTTTGGTGTGTCGAGAATGTTGGCATCTGGTCTTGAATTTGCTTATGACTTTGTTGGCTTTTCATTTTATTAAACACGTAATGATTTTGTAAATATGTTCATCAAATGTTTCATTTGCTTAAAAAAAACGTTTCATGGCCGTAGTCTGCGGGTTATAATAGTTTTTAATTATTTAAAAGTGGTTGATATATGGTTACTTTTTGCATTTATATTGTTTTAGCATCCATTTTGCCACTAAGCCTTTTCTATTGTTAAATCAATATTTATTTAGTTATTTATATGCCATATAGCTGTTATGAGAAGATCCTTGTAATATGTGATAATGAAGGTGACGGTGATGACGGGGCAATGATAGCCGGAAAAAGTTGCCGAAATCCGGTTTGAAAATAAGAAAGATGAAGATTGAAGAAAAAAATGTATGTTAGTCAAATTATTTAATAAGTTGTTCATTTTGTTTTAAAATTGAAAGTATATAAGTGTTAATAGATCTTTTTAAAGTTTAATAGTAATTTCAGTGCATTTTGATAAGTACTTTAGTTTTTTATGGCATTTGCCAATAAAAATATAACAATAAGGGTATAATGAAGATTTCGTGAAAGAATAATATATATACAAACTCATTCATAAGTTAAAGGTTGTATTTGAAAAGTTCATATACTAGAAACAAACTTGGTGTTCTAAAATACCAAAATGACCCATTAAGAAGAAGAAGAAGAAGAAAAACCTATTTTTACAAGCAAATATAAAAATAGCACATTTTTGCAAAAATGCGTCGGAAACCACTTATATTGACGAATTTTCGATAGAAGCGGCCGTCGCTAAAGACCAGTTGTGTAGTATCGAGTGTTCCCACGTCTTTATGATATCCTTTATAACCCGTTCGTATTTATATGTTTTAACCCGTTTGCCTTTTAGAATAGTTATATGACAATATTAATGAATGAAATGAAATTATATAAACATATGCAATATTTTTTATGTAATAAAAGTAAAGTAATTAGACGATTTAACTGATCAATCAATCCATCACCGCAACACGCAAGTATTTAATACTCGTTGAGCAAAACAAGCAAATTCATATGATCATTTTACGGAAAAGGGATAATGAGTTTTAAATGTATCCAACTTGCCATAATTTACTGAGTACTGTATCAAACTATTAATCTTACAAAGTTAGGGTCTAAACTTACTAATCTTTGATGTGTTGTGTACTAACGGGTTGATTAAGGTTTTCTGTTAGAGTTATTTACATAAATCGTCCTTTCTGGTTAGGACCAAATAGTCCTTATTATTTACATAAAATGTCCTTGTAGTTAGCCCTAAATTGCAGCGCCACGTGTCATAACATGAGTGGTGTCACGTGGCATTGGGTCGGATCAGGTCAGATAACGGGTCAAGTCGGATCGGGTCACCACCTGAGTGGTGCCACGTGGCATGGCTATTAATAACCAAAAATCGCCCAAGGCTAGGCTCGAACTCGGCACCTCTCGGTTGGGGTGAAGGCATGCATGCCAACTGAGCTGGTGCATACCTTCATCAGATATACGCACCATTAATTCATTTAAGCCCGTATTCAAAGTAGTCCGTTTGTATTAATAAAAAAGGGTCAAAATGGTTTTGACCTGTCATTTTAAAGGGGTCATGGGCTGGTTCAAAAATTGAGAAAAATACTGTCGGACTCGTTTTTTCGTGCTATTTCCAATGGAGTGATCGGGGAATTTTTCCGACTTCGTTTGAACCTCGAAAAATGCAAAAACGTAATCAAAACTCATCCGAAAGTCATCGTTTTTGCTTTGTTTTCAAACCCTTGTACATGCAAGACAAAATAACACATAAAAACATATTTGCAATATAATTTAGCATATTTCATGACAAAACAACACACATCATTTTTATACTCGATAACACGATAAAACAGACTAATAACCATGAAATATGCTAAATTATATTGCAAATATGCTTGAATGCGTTATTATGTCTTGTCGGTACAAGGGATTGAAAACAAAGCAAAAATAGTGATTTTCGAATGAGTTTGAACGACGTTTTTGTAATTTACGAAGTTCAGACGAGGTCAAAAATATTCCCAAAGCACACCATTGGAAAGAGCATGAAAAAACGAGTCCGGAGGTACTTTCATACATTTTTGAACCGGTCCAAAACTCAGCTAATTTGACCCTTTAGTGTTAGTAAAATGGACCAGTTCACAAAGGGGCTTATATAATAAATTGCGCATATAATACTTGAAGGCTATGCTAGCTCAGTTGGCTAGCAGCCTGCCTTCACTCTGGGACAATCGGTAATTTTTCAAACATTATTTTAATAATAAATCCTTATTTATTATTACACACTTATTTAATGAGCATACTTTAGCTCAATTGACTAAATTTTGGGTAGCTATCCAGCACACTAAAACATTTCAAGCTATTTATTATTATCAAAAAATGTGAGATATTAATTTTCTGACCATTTATGAGTTTTTAAACTCAACAACGAGAGGGTATCTCACCTTACGTGAAACACGAGCTCGCGCACAAACCGGCTTATAGATAGTATGGTTTAGTCTAAATAGACACATTTTGGAACCAATATTAATACATTGTAAATTATAAATATCTAAGATATTTACCAACATTTACTTGCAAATCTTACACAAAATCAAACCACCTCATACCTCCTTGATTTAGGCCGAACCCCTCCCTTACCTTACTTGGACTTTTTTTTTTCATCACATGCAAATTACCAACTTATTTTATTAGATATACCACAATGTGATTAAGACTCATTAAACCACAAAATGGAACTTGTACTTAATGTGTACTATGAAAAAGGAGAAAACAAAACTAGATGTGAATCCTTGCCCTTGTTTTCAGCCGAGCAAATCCCCACACCATCAACTTTGCCCATTTCCATTTTGTAGTCCATTTGAATAATAATAAGCACCATGCCTCACTTTAAATATTAACAAGACTTTGGTCAAAGTCACTTTTCCCATGCTCCTTATATGATAGAGCGAAACACAAACCATCACACCCATCAGTTTTCTATCAAAAGCAATTGCAAAACAAAAAGTTTAATTCAAGGTCTTTTTGCTTTGGAAGCAACTTGGGTAATTAATAAACTTTGGGAAGCTTAAGGGTTATACATTTTGTAATTGGGTTACACATTTTTCTTGCCTCTTTCTCCTTGCTCGATCCACAACTCACCCACTGTAAGGGTTCAAATTCTTCAATCTTGTGTTTTTATTGCTTTACTCAAATGTTAGACACTTAGACATATTAATTTTGGTGCCATGTTAGTGTACTTAAGTTTGGAAGAATATATATATATATATATATATATATATATATATATATATATATATATATATATATATATATATATATATATATATATATATATATATATATATATATATTGCAACTTTCTTACGAGAACCACTATTATCTGCAAGAACTGCGAAAACCACCTTTTTTACTCCAAGTAATACATAATGTATATCATGTCACTGCATAATGTCATTTTGGAAAATATATATAACTTAATTTGATAGAAAAAATTAAATTAGGGGCAAAGTGGGAATTTCATCTCCCCCTCTCTACAAAACCTTCCCACTAAACATGGATCTACATTTATCACTTTATTCACACAGTAAAAATAAATCTTCTCACCCTAATAAAAAAATAGAAACGTTGCACTTTTGTTTATCCTTAAATCAAATCGAATGATACCACACTGTAACCTCTATTGTTGTATTTGATGAGATCTGAATCACAAACAAAAGATTATCTCTTGTTTATCAAGCGAAATCAAGAAGACCACGGCTTCAAAATCATATACACTGGTCTCGGTAAGTGATGACGTATAGTCTATATATGGGCCACGAGCCCAAATGATAAACATTACTAATGCCCAAAGCCACCAAGTGTGGACTATTATGACTTGGGCCGCACCAATAAAGGGAATGGGCTCACATAAGCCCAAGCCCAACTAAACTACATATACGGTTTAGGTAAGGATCTTCTATCTATGGAATAGATATCATTACCCGGATAAGCACCATGTGTGCGAAACGTAAAGAGCACGAACCCTACAAGGATTCTACGCCTGTATAAGGAATGACATAATCCTCATTAAAGGTACGATTCACAAACCCTAAACTCTTTATGAGAACCCTAAATCGATTACTTACTCTCACGCCGGAGTCTAATCGTGGGAGACAATCCCACGATAAGCCTAACGGTGTTGTTTATTTTCTTAGTGCGCAGGTTACAAGCATTAAGAAGCGAATTGGTACGAGAGCAAGAGCCCATAATCAGGAACGCCCAACTTTTGTATCAACAAGTGGCGCCATCCGTGGGACCCTACTAAGAACTAAGAACTAGAATGACGAAGAATAAGAATTCAAGCCAGCGGACTCCGCAGCCAGAAAAACGTGACCCCCAGAGGAAGAATCAACAAGATTCGACCCCTAGGCAGGTTGCTGGGACAACCAGCGCACCTGGTCACCAAGAGGCAGGGACAACCCAACCTCTTCCAGCGGTAGAACTGCCTATAAGGACTACCCAAACCACCACAGTGGTCCCAAGCGTTGAGGAACTCCAGCGCACTCTCTTCAATACCCCTCACCAAACTGTACCTACAGTGGACAACACTGTACCACCGGGCGCGCCTAACTGAGAAAGGGCGCCCAACACTGAGGCAAATATTCTTGCAGCAACTGAAGACACACCTGACTTAACATTGGGAAATTTTGTATCCCAAAACTATGAAACTCTGACTGCTCTCATGCAAGAAGAAGCAAGAAGAAGGTTGAGTGCGAGCCTTCAAGCCCGGCTCAATTTTGGTCCTGAACGCGAACCATCACCACCGCGCCACCCACGAGGGAGACGTGCAGATAACGAAAAACGTACTACTATCCACGATAGGTTGGGTACGATGTCTGATTCACAGTACTCAGAGGAATATGAAGAAAGCGAAAGGCGCACCAATGTTCACTCCAGACTTGGCAGTCGAGGGATAAAAGACCGATTAGGACCTCAGCCTTCACCAAGCCAAGGGTCCTCCAAATCTGGGAGTAAGAGAATTCACGACAGGTTGGGGAAAAGAATGTCCCCAAGTGAAAGCCCCTCAAGCTCTTCTTCTGAAAGAAGCCGGCGCAAACGCCGAAAAAGAAACTACTCTTCCTCCAGTGACTCCTCGGACAACGAGGACAAAGAAACAAGACACTGGAAGTCAAGAGGCAGATGTCGCGAAGAAGAAAATGAAGACATGTCTCTTCCATGGCGTCGCCAGAAAGTTGATGCATTTACACGACGCATCAGCGATTACTCTGACAACAAAAGGAGGCACATGCCCACTAACGTAAAAACATATGATGGAACCGGAGATCCTGATGATCACCTAAAAGATTTTGAATCAGCTGCCACTATCGAAAACTGGCCACAGCCTGTGTGGTGCCATATGTTTAATTCTACGTTGGTAGGGAACGGGCGCACATGGTTTAGCAAACTCCCACGACGGAGCATCGGTGGGTTTGAAGAATTACGGAAAGCATTCCGTCTCAACTTCACCCAAAGAAAGAAGTGCGCTAAGAACCCTGTTGAACTAGCCAGAGTAAAACAGCGCCAAGGGGAATCAACCAGCGCTTTTATGGAACGCTTCAAGGATGAGTGCATACAGGTCAAAGCATGTCCCGAAATTCTTAAAATTTCAGGGTTCATGAATGGAATTAACAACCCAGAACTTATCCGAAAGCTAAATGACAAGGTTCCCCAAACTTTCGATGAGCTAACAAAGCGCACCAGGTCCTTCATACAAGGAGAAGCAGCTGCTGCGGACAGCAAAAAGGGTTACTCGAATTATAGGCAACAAGAACAGCCTCGGAGACAATCCAATGATCAGAATACCAATCGCAGCAGGAATTACCGCAGCGGAAGAGACAATGACAAATATACCCCTCTCACAAAAACTCCGAGGGAAATATTTATAACAGAAGGCGCAAATTTTCCAAAACCTCCACCAATGCGCACCGCAGAGGAAAAGCGCGTAGGGAATGGATACTGCGAGTATCACGGTCAAAAAGGCCATACAACTAACGAGTGCGTCCAACTAAGACAACTAATTGAAAAGTTAGTAAGGGAAGGTAGAATGGACCACCTTGTAAAAAACATCAAAGAGGGAAAAGACAAACAAAGGAACGGGGGTAAGAAAGAACCTCCCAAAGAAAAAGCTGATACCATATACATGATACAGTCATGGCAGCGTAAGATAAAGCAAAAAGTCAGCCAAAATTCTCTCCAGAGAAAGAGATATCTTCCCTACTCTAGCTGCGGATAACGCAGTGGTAGAACCTCTAACTATTGAAATACATACGGGGGGACATGATATCCACCGCATGTACATTGATGGAGGAGCATCCGCAGATATCCTGTATGATCATTGTTTCAAAAGTCTGCGACCTGAAATCCAAAGCCAATTGATACTAGCAACAACGTCATTGACTGGATTCACAAGAGAAAAGATTTAGCCTATGGGGCAGTTACGCTTGCTGGTGGTCGTAGGAGATGAACAACACTCAACTGCAACATGGATAAATTTCATGGTAATAAAGTCTCCCTCACCATACAACGGCATCATTGGGAGACCTGGAATATCATCCATGCGCGCTGTACCATCCACAGCGCACGGAATGCTTAAATTTCCAGTGGAAGGAGGAGTTGTCACCCTCTATAACACAACAGTACCACCAAAGGAATGCAACGCGGTAACCACTGAAGTAGAGAATATTCCAGAACAGCGCACAGAAAAAACACCAAACCTAAAGGTCGTTATTCATCCCGATTACCCGGACCAACAAGTCTCGATTGGTGGATCTTTATCTGACAAAGGTAAAGCAGCCGTGTGCGCACTCTTGCAAAAGAACCTGGACATCTTCGCATAGGAACCAAAACACATGACAGGAGTGCCGCGCTCTATCACAGAGCATAAGCTACAAATCCGACAAGGATATCCCCCAATACGACCGAAGAAGCGCGGCCAGGCCCCAGATCGTGCAAAGGCTATTCTGGAAGAAGTACATAAACTCGTAGACGCAGGCATCATGCGCGAAGTGTACTACCACGACTGGCTCTCTAACCCAGTTATGGTAAAGAAGAGCGATGGCAGTTGGAGAATGTGTGGGACTTCACAGACCTTAACAAAGCATGTCCACAGGACTGCTATCCACTGCCAGAAATAGACTGGAAGGTAGAATCCCTGTGCGGATACCCTTTCAAATGCTTCCTAGACGCATACAAAGGGTATCATCAAATTCATATGGCAGTCGAAGATGAAGAAAAAACAGCTTTCCACACCAGTTAAGGAGTCTACTGCTACACAAAAATGCCTTTTGGCTTAAAAAACGCAAGCGCAACATACCAACGATTGGTGGACACAGCTTTCGAGAAACAAGTAGGCCGCAACTTGGAGGTCTACGTTGACGACCTTGTCATCAAAAGCCACACAGAGGATGAATTGGTGCGCGACATCGAGGAAACGTTCAGAACATTGGAACGAATAAACATGAAGTTAAACCCCAAGAAGTGCACCTTTGGCGCAACCGAACGCATGTTCCTTGGATACTTAATAGAACCTGATGGAATCAAGCCTTGTCCAGAAAAAACAAAGGCTGTTATTGATCTCCCCTCACCGCGCACACTTAAAGAAGTCCAGTCATTGAATGGAAAGTTAGCAGGGCTAAACCGTTTTTATCTAAGTCAGCAGACAAATCACTTCCTCTCTTTAAAACACTCACGAAGTGTACCAAAAAGGGAGACTTTCGCTGGACCGAAGAACCAGAAGAAGCTTTCCAACAACTTAAATACCACCTGGCATCTCTTCCCAAACATGTCGCACCGCGACCAGGGGAAGAGCTGATGCGTGGGAATCGCAACAGGCTTTACCTCTCGAGGGATCTCGAGAAGCTTACAACCCCCACCAGGCAGTGTACCTGATCGTTGTAGTATAGTATAGTGACAAGTACCGGGGGATTGATCGTTCAGCTTAGGAATAGTGTCGCTAGGATTAGAAAACCTAATTAATAGTTCTAAAGGTGAGGGATGATTATTTTTGTATTTTTATATTTTTATGAAAGCAAGTAAAATCTCGGGTTTTGGAAGAGTGGGCGGAATTAGTTGCTATTCAACTAACCCAAAACTAATATATAATTAAAATAAAATACTGAAAATGAAATTAAACTAAATTATACTAAGGTTGTAAGCAGTAATTGGAGAAATTGTGTTTACTTAGACTTCACTACTCCCTAGATATCTTTTACCCGTTAATTACTTGTTATACTTGTATGGATGACGGATTGTATTCCTTAATACCATTCGTGGGGTGGCATACATAACTCCCCAACTCTATGAGCTCTTATCTCCTCCTACACCATGACACAGCACAACTATAGGGATTGTAAACAGTGGCTCATGCATTAAATACAACCAATAAAGACCTAGTACGCCTCGGTTCATGTTTCTTAAGACGTTCAAGCATGTTACCATTTGGAGATCTGCCAGTTTTCTTAAGCCTAACATATAAAATCATTCATCCAAGACAAGAATAGACAAGTAATCAACACATAATCAATATCTAGGTTTCATTAGATCTAAGCAAACACAAAAGAGATCTAGCCTAGCATAATGGAATTGAGACAAGAACAAGATATAAACAACCAACACATAGACATATTGATTGAATTGGAAGAACACTTATCTCAATTACAATGCAAGGTCTCAAGGGTTTGGAACCCTTGAAAAACCTGTAAAAGATACACCAAATTCGTCTTTAGGGTTTCACCAAAACTTCTCTCCTTTTTAATGAAAAAACTAGAAAACTATATATAGGAAAACTAGGCTGGCGGCGTCAAGACTACCATGTGACGCCGTCACCTCGCCGCCAAATACTTCCTCGGACGGCCTTGATCTACTTATGACGGCCTATGTGACGCCGTCACCAACCACGGTATTTTATTCTTGCCACTTTGACGCCGTCAGGATGACTTTTGACGCCGTCACCACCTACGGTATTTTATTCTTCATGTCTGACGCCGTCAAAATGTAACTCTTGACGCCGTCACCTTGTGTCTTCAGCATGGAAATTGGTACTTTGCCGTTTTCTTCACTTTTATGCTCCAAAAACGTCCAAAATGGCTTCTTTTCCAGAATTCACTCTCCAAACACCTAAAATCACAAAAGGAACGATTTAGGGCAATATTTGATCAAATAAATTCGGATTCGGGATTAAATGACCCCCTAAAAACGGATCATTTTTCGCCTCATCATATACCCTTACACTTGAGATTTGCTTGTCCTCAAGCAAATGAGCTTTTATTCTACTCAAAAGACAAGTTAGGGTCATTTAACACTAATATAAAACTATAAAAGTAATTACAACAAATAATCGTTCTACTAAAGACCAATAGACAAGCACGGAGGTCATACACAAGCACCTCACAAATAGCGTTTAGATACTCGCATCTCTCGGGTGTAATAAAGTAATATAACATTATGGAAATGGAAGATATCTCTCACTACCTGTCATAGCAAAATAGATTACCATAGGCTTGGGAAAGGATCAAACCTCCACCACATGGCGTAAGCACCTAGGATAAACTATCAAAGAGGTCTTTTAAAGGGTTGTAACGTTAGGTATAGGGATATGAATTACACGGTTTTGTTGGATAAAGGAAGTTTTACTGGTGGCGAGTTAACAATCTTGGTTAATTACATGTACAAGATGGCGTTGCTAAGCCAAGACTAGACTCGACTTAAGCTAATAAATGAAAAATAACAAAAACATAAAATGAACATAGAATGAAAACGGGATGGTAGTCCGTATGTTTTTTTTTTTGCATACACTCTTACCCTACCATCCAAAATAATACATCATAGGGGTTTGAACATTCCCCTTACACTTAATCTTTACATACTTTACATTAAACTATTCTAATGACTCGAATTAAGAAAATCAAAACACTTGGAGCACTTTTAAGATTAACGTACATATGGGGGTAATAATATTATGTTCTTCCCCATTACTCCATAAAATAAGTACTTACCCATGAGTCCCAATCGTCCCAAAACAATATGTACAAGGATATGACTCGACTTAGCAACCATGTAATCAATTAGAAAGTTAACTTAGGGTTTAACAAATAACAATAATGCACTAAAAATGAGCGCATACACGGAAGGCTAAGGCGATTTGGGTGTACATTTAAGTAGGGTGTAACAAATTCTTCCTTTAAGTAAAATGCTTAAAGTTAGAAACGAAAAGATAGGCTCGGAGGGGTGTACTAGGGGTATCGTGTACTAAAAATGAGTACAACGCAAAGGGTGTGGGAAAAATTAGTTGACTTAACTAGCCAAGTAATATGACTTAAATGGTCAAGTAATCATAATACGGGTTTAACACAAGGGTGATCCTAATGCCTCTTATCATGTAGTAAATCCTACCACACGAATGTAGTCTCACTAGCGGTCTCGGGATGCATCACTAACGCAAGTTCTAGAATCTAAATGCTACCGGTACACTCATAAGCACCAATAATAAATGCTTTTCCTATCAAATCTAAAGGCGAACCTCACATTTTTTGGTGGAAAATTTTTCTGAATATACGGTTATGTGCTAGTCATAAAACCTCCTATCCATGAGACGCTTGCTATGGCTAAAGTTTCACTCCTAAATGTTGTAAAAAATTTTAAATTTGGCGCTAAAATTACACTAACAAGTATTTCTCATAGTTTTATTACACATCTACTATCAAACAAAACAAACTCAAGCGAAAGTGCATATGTAAGGTATCATCTTTTTACCCTCCCCTTACACTTAGGATGAACATTGTCCCCAATGTTCAAGTAAAGAATGTAAAAGTTAAGAAGTAAAGAGAATGAAATCAAATACTCCCCTGATTCGCTCGGTATGGATTATAGGTTGGCTAGGTTAAATCTTCCTCCAAGAAAACGAACAATCAAAGCTTCCCTTCCAGAATATAAATCATCTTCTTGTCATAAATAACCTGTAAATCCTGACAACAATAGACAAGGCAACCTCGCGTAAAATCGGCGGCATCCTATATAAGTTACTAAATCCTAGAAAACAAAGTAAGATATAATGCTTGTGGAATGAAGTTTGCAGATTTCCTGGAGATTATAAAACTTAATAATTCACAAAAACCATAAGACTCCGTTAGAAAAACAAAACCGGTAAAATTTCCAGATTTTAATTCCTGACGCCGTCAAGAGTAATACTCTGACGCCGTCAGAATGGACCTGCAGAAATTCTTATGTTAAGTTTCCGGAAAATTTCTGGAAAAACTTTGTCCTACTTCCTGGAAAATCCTGCAAAACTTCATTATGACTCAATACAAGCATTTGACTCTAACAAATACGAATATACATGTTCATTTAATATTGTGGAGAATCATGATCGGTTTGTTTCTTAAAAACATATTTGGGGTTTCCCCTTACACTTATCTTTTGCAAAAATACCTTTAGGTTGAAGTTAAGACTAGGCCAAACAACATAATAAAGTATTTCCACATTTTAATTGAGAAACATGATCAACCAACAATAAAAATAAAAAATGCATACGGAAGCAAATAACAATCAAACAAATAAAATCACACAAAACATGGGTTGCCTCCCAGGAAGCGCTTTTCTTTATTTACGAGTCTTGTAGCTAGACTCAAAGTCATAGGTTACTACGTGATCTCATCATCAAACATTACATCCTCCTCATTAATCATTTCATTGTTATTTTCTTGGTAATGTTTTACACGTTGTATGTTAACCGTGAATTCCCTACCTTCATCATCAATTAACACTACTGCTCCAAATTTAGAAGAATTTTTTACTGTGAACGGCCCGTACCATCTAGACTTAAGTTTTCCCGGAAATAATCTCAACCGAGAATTGTATAATAGGACCTTGTCTCCTTCTGAAAATTCTTTGGGTTTCTTAATTCTTTGATCATGCCATCTTTTAGCTCTCTCTTTATATGTGATGGAGGATTCGTAAGCTTCTAGTCTAAGCTCATCAAGCTCGTGTAATTGCAAAAACCTATTATTCCCAGCAATTGTGTAATCTAAGTTGCATGCTTTAAGCGCCCAATAAGCCTTGTGTTCTAACTCAACCGGTAAGTGACATGCCTTATCATACACCATGCGGAATGGGGTCGTTCCAATAGGTGTTTTGTAGGCAGTTCGGAATGCCCATAAGGCTTCGTCGAGTTTAAATGACCAGTCCTTTCTGTTTTGACTAACCGTTTTTTCAAGTATTCTTTTAATAGCTCTATTGGTGTTTTCGACTTGGCCATTGGTTTGTGGATGATAGGCGGTTGAGAATCGATGGGGTACTCCATATCTCTTCATGACCTTTTCCATTTGTGCATTGCAAAAATGTGTCCCCCTATCACTGATGAGAGCTTTCGGAATCCCGAATCTTGCGAAAAGCTTTTTCAGGAAATGAATGACTACTCTGGCATCATTTGTCCTAAGGGCTTGTGCTTCAACCCATTTTGAAACATAGTCAATGGCGACTAAGATGTACTCGTTTCCTCCTGAGGATGGAAAGGGTCCCATGAAGTCGATCCCCCAAACATCGAATACCTCACAAACTTGTATAAAGTTCTGAGGTGCTTCATCCCTATGTGATATATTTCCGGCTCGTTGGCACGCATCGCACGCCTGCACCATTTCTTTTACATCACGGAAAATTGTGGGCCAATAGAATCCCGCATCGAGAATCTTTCGGGCGGTAACGTTAATCCCATGATGCCCTCCAGAGGGACCGGAGTGACATTCCCTCATAATCTTTACTGCCTCATTTTCCGAAACACAACGCCTTATAATATGGTCAGGACACCTTCGGAATAGAAAGGGTTCATCCCAGAAGTAGTATTTTAGCTGGGAAAAGAACCTCTTTCTTTCGTACTTAGTCAGGTGTTCAGGAACAAGTCTACATCTACTTGCGAAGTAATTGGCAAAGTCGGCGTACCATGGCTCCGAATCAATCATTGACATCAGTTGCTCATCAGGAAACGAATCCCTAATCTCACTTCTATCGTGCTTATCCAAGGGATTTTCAAGACGGGATAGATGATCTGCGGCTAGATTTTCTGCCCCCCTCTTATCGCGAATCTCAACATCGAATTCCTGTAACAACAAGATCCACCGAATCAGTCGTGGCTTGGCATCCTGCTTTGCAAACAGATATCGAAGAGCTGAGTGATCAGTGAAGACGACTGTCCTTGAAAGGACAAGATATTGTCGGAATTTGTCGAATGCAAACACTACAGCTAATAATTCCTTTTCGGTGGTGGAGTAGTTCTCTTGAGCGGGATTCATGGTTTTGCTAGCGTAGTAAATTGGTTGGAAAAGCTTGTCACGTCGTTGACCTAATACAGCCCCGACGGCGTAGTCGCTAGCGTCACACATGATTTCAAATGGTAACTCCCAGTTAGGTGTGATCATGATTGGAGCTTGAGTGAGTTCCCTTTTTAGGAGATCGAAAGCATCTTTGCATTCTTGGGAAAAATCGAACGGGGCATCTTTCACAAGCAATTGGGTCATGGGCCGGGCAATTTTGGAGAAGTCCTTGATAAATCTCCGATAGAATCCGGTGTGCCCCAAAAAGCTGCGTATTGCTTTAACGGTCGTGGGGTATGGTAACTTAGATATAGCTTCAACTTTAGCTTGGTCCACCTCTATCCCGTTCCCTGAAATCTAATGCCCCAACACAATCCATTCCTTTACCATGAAATGACACTTTTCCCAATTTAACACCAAGTTGGTTTCCTCACAACGTTTAAGCATCTTTTCTAAATTAGCAAGACAGTGGTCGAAGGAGTTTCCGAAGACTGAAAAGTCATCCATGAAAACTTCCATGCTGTCTTCCATGAGTTCGTGAAAGATTGCGGTCATGCAACGTTGGAAAGTGACGGGGGCATTACATAGCCCAAAAGGCATCCTTTTGTAGGCAAATGTTCCATAGGGGCAAGTAAACGTGGTCTTTTCTTGGTCCTCAGGTGCTATGGGGATTTGAAAATATCCAGAGAATCCATCCAAGAAGCAATAGTACTCGTGTCAAGATAATCTCTCTAACATCTGATCAATGAATGGTAAGGGAAAGTGATCTTTCCTCGTGGCATCGTTGAGCTTTCGATAGTCGATGCATACCCGCCATCCAGTGACAGTTCTCTGGGGCACCATCTCACCCTTGTCATTTTTTACTACAGTCATTCCACCCTTTTTAGGTACAACCTGCACAGGACTGACCCATGGGCTATCCAAGATTGGGTAAATCAGTCCTGCATCCAAAAGTTTGATAACTTCTTTCTTCACTACTTCCTTAATGTTAGGGTTCACTCGCCTCTGGGGTTGTACAGTAGGTTTATAATCTTCCTCCATAAGAATCTTATGTGTGCAAAAAGTTGAGTCAATCCCCTTAATATCGGCCACACTCCATGCGAGTACTCCCTTGTATTTCTTTAGGACCTCTAAGAGTTTAACTTTTTGTTCTTTGTCCAAGGAAGAGTTTATGATTACCGGGAGTTGGTTTTCTCCCTGAAGAAAGGCATACTCCAAATGATTAGGGAGCTCTTTAAGATCTACGTCAGGGGGCTCGATAATAGAAGGTTTGAGCTTGTTCTCGGGCTTTCGGAGCTCGAGATGCTCTGTTGCCTCTTGTCTGGGGTAGAAGGAGACTGCATTAACATCCTCCGTCTTTTCCACCTCTAGCAAAGGCAGAAAACTCTCGTCCCATAGCCAGCCTTCATCGATTTGTTCATCGATGCAACTATCAATGACATCTATGAGCTCATCTACTTCCCCGATAAAGTAGAGCCGGTTGGATGCTTCGAGGGAGAGGTCCATAGAATCCTTAATGTCGAAGGTTGTGCTATCGTCTCCTACTCGTAAGGTCAATTTGCCATCGTAGACATCGATGACTGCACGAGCGGTAGCAAGAAATGGTCTACCTAAGATGATAGGTACCACGTCGTCCTCCTCCATATCCAGGATTACGAAGTCGACCGGGAATTTGAATTTCCCAACCTTGACTAGCACGTTCTCACATATCCCCACGGGGTACTTGACTGATCTATCGGCTAGTTGGATGTTCATACGGGTAGGCTTCAATCCAGAATATCCAAGTTTACAGAACATAGAGTGAGGCATGAGATTGATACTTGCTCCCAAATCAGCAAGAGCATTCTTGATTGAAAGAGGTCCTATGGAGCAAGGCAAGGTGAAGCTGCCCGGATCATCTACCTTCTTTGGTAGCCCTCGATGGGTCACCACCGAGCATTCTTCCCCCAGGGTTACAAGACCCTCGAGCTTCTTCCTGTTAGCGAGCAGCTTTTTGAAGTATGTGCTATACTTTGGCATGTGATAGCAAGCATCCAGGAGAGGTATGGTGACAACTGAGTCTTTTAGGTATGACAAGAACCTCTTGTTATCATTCTCAGTTTTCTGGTTCCTTAGTCGGGATGGGTATGGAATTCTCACAGGTGGGTTAGGAAGGGCTGATGGGGAAGGGGTTGTTACGGATGGTTGGTCTGGGGTGCCAATGCCGACATCCTGCTCCTCCTCCCCATGTTTGTCTGAATCGAGAGTGACGGGGGTCGAGTTTGGGTAAGGAGGGTCCTTGGTTGTCGTTCCGGCTCGTGTGGTTATCGCGAGCATGGGGTCTTTTCTTCTTTCTAATGGCGATTGGAGGTTATCTAGGGCTGAGTTAAGCTTGTTGAAAAATTCTCCGACATCCTCCTGCTGTTCGTCGAAAAGCTCATTAAGCCCTTTCATTTGCAAGTCTTTTTCTTGAGTGAAGTGACCAAGGTCATCTTCGAAATTGCTCCTGATCTTGAATTCAGGGCCTCCCTCCCCTTCTCTTTTCTTTACCAGATTTCCCCAAAGGGTGTAATCGTCATTTTGGTAGAAAGGCAAAAGGGAGGGATCAGCATAAATGTCTCCTCCTGACAAGCACGCATGTTCAGTTGTGGCTGCTCCTCCGCATTCCTCCACCTCATGCGGACCTCCACAGTAATCGCAGATCAAGTAAGGATTCGACAGCATTTTAGGTGGTTGCGATCCAGCTAGGCAATCCATTCTTTTGTGAACTTTGCTTAACCGATCCGAGGTGGTTTCAGAAATGCCGACAGTCGACTCAGGTTCATCCCAAGTGTCATCCTGGTCTTGGGCATATTCTTCAATCCTGTCCCATCCTTCCTCGGCACTAAGATTAGCCAATCTTCCTTTCCTAGATTGGTTAATTCCGTTCCGGTCATTAGAGGAGATATTTTCGTAAAAGATTTGGACCAAGAGCCAAAGTTCAATGCCATGATGTGGAACTTGTCTTATTAAATCTTTGAATCTAGTCCATGATTTATGGAAGGGTTCATCTTTCCCCTTTCGGAAACGAAGGATCCTATCTCTAAACGCTGAGGTTTTTCCAGGTGGAAAGAACTTCTCATAGAACTTGGATATGAGTTGCTCCCATGTGAAAATAGATTCGGAAGGGAGTTTGTCATACCATTCTTGGGCTTTTTCGTATAAGGTGAAAGGAAAGAATCGCAGTCGGGATGTGTTTCTAGTAGCCCCATCCGTATGGATGGTGTCCACTATTTTTAGGAAGTCCTTGTTGTGTTGGATTGGATTTTCTTCATCAAGTCCGTGGAACTTACACACACTTTTGACAAGCCAAACATCATTTGCATGTAAGACCTCGTTGGTGTGTTCGTTTGGGTAAACAATGGCATTGGAAAACCCACGAGGAGTTGGGGAAGAGTAGTCCTTGAGACGCTTAGGAGGAGGTATTATAGGGGTATTCATCTCGTTGTGGGAGCTAGGAGTTGTGATGTGATTTTCTGAATTTTCTTCAGAGAGAGGTGCATCAAAGTCGATAGCAATGCTGGATGGTTCAGGTGTTGAGTGAGTGCGTCTTAACCTACACATTTCTCTTTCGGGTTCTGCATAAGGCAAGACGAGGTCTTTAGTGGTGCTACGACTCCTAGTAATCCTAAGGTTGGAGAATTCGTTGGTTGCCATGATGGTGGACGGTGAAGAGTTACGAACAAAGGCACGAAGAAATAAGATAGACTAAAGAGGACCTAAAAATAAAAATAAAATCTTACTAGAAAGGAATCTAGCAAGTAGACCTAATAAAAAGAAATCCTAACCTAGACAATAACTATTCCCCGGCAGCGGCGCCAAAAACTTGATGCGTGGGAATCGCAACAGGCTTTACCTCTCGAGGGATCTCGAGAAGCTTACAACCCCCACCAGGCAGTGTACCTGATCGTTGTAGTATAGTATAGTGACAAGTACCGGGGGATTGATCGTTCAGCTTAGGAATAGTGTCGCTAGGATTAGAAAACCTAATTAATAGTTCTAAAGGTGAGGGATGATTATTTTTGTATTTTTATATTTTTATGAAAGCAAGTAAAATCTCGGGTTTTGGAAGAGTGGGCGGAATTAGTTGCTATTCAACTAACCCAAAACTAAAATATAATTAAAATAAAATACTGAAAATGAAATTAAACTAAATTATACTAAGGTTGTGAGCAGTAATTGGAGAAATTGTGTTTACTTAGACTGCACTACTCCCTAGATATCTTTTACCCGTTAATTACTTGTTATACTTGTATGGATGACGGATTGTATTCCTTAATACCATTCGTGGGGTGGCATACATAACTCCCCAACTCTATGAGCTCTTATCTCCTCCTACACCATGACCCAACACAACTATAGGGATTGTAAACAGTGGCTCATGCATTAAATACAACCAATAAAGACCTAGTACGCCTCGGTTCATGTTTCTTAAGACGTTCAAGCATGTTACCATTTGGAGATCTGCCAGTTTTCTTAAGCCTAACATATAAAATCATTCATCCAAGACAAGAATAGACAAGTAATCAACACATAATCAACATATAGGTTTCATTAGATCTAAGCAAACACAAAAGAGATCTAGCCTAGCATAATGGAATTGAGACAAGAACAAGATATAAACAACCAACACATAGACATATTGATTGAATTGGAATAACACTTATCTCAATTACAATGCAAGGTCTCAAGGGTTTGGAACCCTTGAAAAACCTGTAAAAGATACACCAAATTCGTCTTTAGGGTTTCACCAAAACTTCTCTCATTTTTAATGAAAAAACTAGAAAACTATATATAGGAAAACTAGGCTGACGGCGTCAAGACTACCATGTGACGCCGTCACCTCGTCGCCAAATACTTCCTCGGACGGCCTTGATCTACTTATGACGGCCTATGTGACGCCGTCACCAACCACGGTATTTTATTCTTGCCACTTTGACGCCGTCAGGATGACTTTTGACGCCGTCACCACCTACGGTATTTTATTCTTCATGTCTGACGCCGTCAAAATGTAACTCTTGACGCCGTCACCTTGTGTCTTCAGCATGGAAATTGGTACTTTGCCGTTTTCTTCACTTTTATGCTCCAAAAACGTCCAAAATGGCTTCTTTTCCAGAATTCACTCTCCAAACACCTAAAATCACAAAAGGAACGATTTAGGGCAATATTTGATCAAATAAATTCGGATTCGGGCTTAAATGACCCCCTAAAAACGGATCATTTTTCGCCTCATCAAGAGCTAATCATGTACTTATCGGTAACTCATGGAGCAGTTAGCGCAGTACTATTGACAGATAGGAACTCCGTCTAGACACCCATATACTTTGTAAGCAAAGCCCTGAAGAAAACAGAGACTAACTACAGCGCTATGGAAAAGCTGGTCTTAGCTCTAGTATTCGCAGCCAAAAGGCTGCGCAGATACTTTCAAGCGCACCCAATCGCTGTAATCACCGATCAGCCAATCAAACAAGTTATCTCTAAACCGGATGCATCAGGACGGTTACAAAAGTGGAGTGTACTGTTAAGTGAATATAATATCTCATATAGACCGCGCACTGCAATCAAAGGACAAATATTAGCCGATTTCATCGTTGAGAAGCCAGATAGCGATAGTCCAACATCTGCAACCAAAACAGATCTGCAGGAACCCTGGATTCTATTCACAGATGGGTCTTCATGTGTAGATGGATCAGGTGCAGGCCTTATTCTCACAAATCCAGAAGGTATGGAATTCACCTATGCGCTGCGCTTTGAATTCACAGCCACAAACAATGAGGCAGAATACGAAGCCCTACTAGCCGGACTACGCATCGCAATCCAAATGGGTGTACGCAACTTGGAAGCAAATGTAGATTCTCGGCTAGTTGCTAACCATGTGCTAGGCGAATATGAAGCCAAGGATGAACACATGATCCAATACCTAGAAAAGACCAAGTCCTTAATTAAAAACTTTGACAGGTTCACAATAAAACAGGTGCCCAGAGGAGACAACAGGAAGGCTGATGCGCTTAGTAAGATCGCATCCACAAGCTTTGCGCACCTCTCAAAACAGGTATTGGTAGAAACCCTAAAAAACAAGTCAATCTTGGAAATGGAGATTTCCACTGTGATAGAAGAACAAGATCCTACATGGATGACACCTATCATTGAATTCATTAGCAAGGGAATCTTACCACAAAACCATAAGGATGCTCGAAGAGTGCGGCGCACAGCGCAACGATTTGAACTACGAGACAACATACTCTATCGACGCTCTTTCTTGCAACCTTGGCTCAGATGCGTCGGACCTCTTCAAGCAGACTATGTACTCAGAAATCTACGCTGGATCATGTAGCATGCACTCAGGACCGCGATCTGTGGTAGCAAGCGCTCTACGGTCGGGGTATTATTGGCCAACCATGCACCACGACGCACGCGATCTGATAAAGAAATGCAGCAATTGTCAAGTCCATAGGCCAATTCCGCGCCGACCACAACAAGAGCTAACACCCATTACCTCACCATGGCCATTTTACAAATGGGGCATTGACATCGCAGGACCCTTTCCAGTTGCAGCAGGAAGACTAAAGTTCCTCATCGTAGCTATAGATTACTTCACAAAGTGGATTGAAGCAAAAGCGGTAGTGAGCATCACGGGAAACCAAGTCAAACGCTTTGTCTGGGACAACATTGTCTGTCGCTTCGGACTACCCGGAGAGATTATATCAGACAATGGAAAACAATTATGCGACAACCCATTCAAAGACTGGTGCGCGCAATTAAACATCACACAACACTTTGCTTTAGTTAAACACCCACAAACCAATGGCTTAGTTGAGCGCGCAAATCGCAGTCTAGGTAAAGGAATAAAAGCGCGCCTTGACAGACACAAAGGAAGGTGGGTGGACGAGCTCTCACATGTCTTATGGGCGCATCGCACCACAATCAAAACCAGTACTGGCGACACGCCATTCTCCCTTGTCTATGAAACAGAGGCCGTCATACCAGCTGAGATAGGAATGCCAACTATACGCACAGCAGAGGTCAACGTCACAACAAATGACGAGGAGCGGCGCTTAGACTTGGACTTACTGGAAGAAAAGACGTGAACGCGCAGCAATACGCGAAGCAAAGGCTAAAGCAAAAATGAAGAAGTATTATGATGAAAAGGTCGAACACACTTCCTTCAGGCCAGGAGACTTTGTATACCGCGCCAATGATGCGAGCCACGCAGAAGACACAGGCAAGCTCGGACCTAAATGGGAGGGACCCTACGAGGTCACTGATGCGCTCGGCAACGGTGCATACAGGCTGCGCGATATGGAAGGTCACGACCTAGCGCGCACTTGGAACATCTGCAATCTTAAAAGATGTTATTTTTAAGCAAGGCTACGGCCATCACACAGACACCTTTGCACTTTAGGATGTGCCCAATAAGTGTTTGTTTTTTCTTTCTTTCTTAGGAATTGTATTTTTACTTTTTTCAAAAAAAATTGCAAGTATCAATAAAATGTTATGGTTTCTAGCTAACTCCATAACGTATTTCACTCTATTGCGTACATACTTATATATGTCAATATTGTTATCTTATATCTTTGCCTACATGGCGTGCATGCACTAATTAAGACCCACGCAGGCATAAAGGATGAGTAAACCTACTAATTCACTCGTTGAGTAAGAGGGTTGCAAACCCATCAACATTGGATCACGCATCCTTGCTAAGCATCTTACTTTTGAGACGTTGAGGTAAGTTTTACATATGCATCCCACGAAGGGTGCACAAATATTAAGTACACCGTATAAAGCTTAGCAAATAACAAGCCAAGACACTTGGTCAAATAATAAAAACTTAGAACATTAATGTAAGTATATCTCTAAGTCATGCACTTAATTTATACACAACAGGTCATCTTATTCCATCTTTTTACATAAAAGAAAAAGACAACTACGACATCATAAAATTATACACCTCGTTATTTACACGGTAAATATACAAGCTACAACAAGAAAGCCTATATGCTATGGCGGTGCTCAGGACTATCTTCTGGTGCAGCAGAACTCCCCGCCTCTTGAAGCTTTCTCAAAATCAAGGCATCCTTGGGAGATACGGTGGGAACACTCACAGGAACCCCATCAGACCTGGGGATGTGTGCAGCGCCCACACCGCATAACACTGCCTTACCCTGAATGCCTCTCTTCTGGGCAGCCCTCTGCGCATGGCGCTCCAGAACCTCTTTCAGTGGAATTTCCCTATCAAGAGCAAAAGGGTTCAGCATGTGGCGGGGCTGCGCAAACACGGGAACCTGCAATTGTGATTCATCTGGCTTAAGGAAGTAATATGGCTGCGCCTCTGCATCCTCCAAAATGTGGCGCCCCAAGGTCAACCCCTGCATAATTACATTTATGGGGTTGTCTTGGTCGCGCTCCAACTGAGCAATATGAGGCAACTCGAGAACTTTCAACCCCTCCATTGCCTGCATCAGCTCGTCATATGCAGCCGCGTTATAGCCAGGTACCTCTGCCAAGTCCTTGCTCAAAAGCTTAGCCTCATGGAGATCCTCCATAGCCTGCGACCTCCCACGCGCCACCGCACAATGAACCACCTTCCCAAAGGCACCCAACACCTCTTGGGACTCCAAAGTGCCCATAGCTGCCAGGCACAGTCCGTGGCTGATTAACCACCTACATCAACAAGGACAACTTGTGTTAAGAAAAAGCATAGCAACAAATAATAATAAAGTATAAAAAACAGACAAGAAAGTACCTTATAACACCCCGTAAAATTTTCCTACGATTAACACGTTACCATAACATAGATTAACCATTTTTACCCATAACAATTTTTTTTTTTTTTTTACAACGTTATTCACTCTTACCTTGAAACGACATTTACACCTAAACGTTAATAACCTATATACCATACATAACTTAAAACGTTGATACTTAACAAGTATACGTTTCAATAATTAACAAATACAATTTAAATAAATCCCGAGCCTACTAAAATTCCCATGTGTACTCGCTAATAATATTGGACCTCTAAGAACCATGAACGACAATTATTATGAACCTTCAAATATAATTATGATACTAGAATATTGATCAAGTTAAGGCACCTCACACATTTCATCTCAATTTGACACAAATAATAACTTTGTTTCAATAACAATTCATATAAATTCTAATAAACCACCAACTTTCTGTAACGTATTTAAATCCCAATTTTAAGGCCCTTCTGGTCCGAACCAGGAAAAGTGTAAAACACGAAAGTTGTCCGAAATAATGTTTTACGTCTAGACACGCGAGATTTTTGAACCAAAAATGTAATTCGTGGCTGATATCTAAGGAATACGAACCTGACCCAAGTAAACCTCCCTCAACTCACTACAAGAAAAGGGGGTTTTGGGATGAAACTTTTTGGAACCGTCAAAGAATCATGCCAAATACACGTATTTGGCACTTGTGGGGTCACCGTGACCAAAAAGTAAGTATTTGAGACCGATATTAAAAAACTGTTCCAAATACGTATGCATTTGGAACGTTTTCTAATAATGGTGCCAAATACATGTGTATTTGGAACAGTTAGAGTTCCGGTGCCAAATATTTATGTATTTGGGACGGTTAGTACCACCGGTGCCAAATTTCTATATGTATTTGGAACGTTATTTACTGTTGGTGCCAAATACTCATGTATATAGAATGGCTGGTACAAACGGTTCCAAATACCTATATGTATTTGGAACATTATCTAATGCTAGTGCCAAATACTTATGTAATCGGAACGGTTTTTATAGGTTGTGAAAAATACAAAATTTGGGGCAATTTTTATAAACTGTTTTTAGTTCTTATGTATTTGGAACATCTTTAAAAACTGACCCAATTTACACTTTTTTCCGCACGTGTTGACTATGTTATGCATTTATTTTCTTAAACATCAAATAAATTTTTAGTCGATTGTATTAATTTACTCTAGTATTCAATTCCCCTTCGTCATTAACTTTTAATCTCTATAATAAATCTATATATCGAATTTGTATCTATCATATTACTTAAAACATTTCGCCTTCTAATATTTGGTGAGTTAACTTTGTTCTTTCTTAAATAGGGTACATGAGACATTAAAGGTAAACCCTAATGGGTATCGGCTCATTGCACAATCAGACCGAGCCCACTAATACTTATTTATCGCCTAATACTTTTCTGTAATTCGTACGACGAAATTGTGAAACCTCGAACAGGAGTTGAACTATAATAACCAAATAAAAACAAAGATAATTACATTGTTACAGAATCACGACTTCGATAGAAACCACACACAGTGGATAACGTAATTGGAAAAAAGAGAGTTTTTTTATTAACGATTGTATGAAATTATAAAGGCAAGTGATGGCACAAGTCCGTCTGTGAGCTTGAATTTGTTAAGCTTATAGCTTAATTGAGGCACCCCCTGACCATTTCTGACCCGTTTCATTTTTACTTTTTACAAAGGAATGTCTCAGGGGGTGTTTGTTTAAGCTTATATGCGGCTTTTGAGTCTATTTGTTTTTAAGCTTATATTTCATAAGCCTTAATTTTTTAATTTATTTTGAGACTTGTGGGATTATATAAGTTAAGTATGATATAATAAACTTATATAAGCCCACGTGTATCAAAGTAAGCTAGAAAAAATTAGAGAAAATTAGAGCTTATGAAATATAAGTCGAAATCAAAAAAGCTGTTAAGCCCAATGTTTTGAAAATCGGGTTTGAAATCGACCCGGTCGAGTCATCGGGCACCGGGTCAACTCGGTTTTCAATTTATTATTTTTTTTATTTTTTCAACCTGGTCAACCGGTTCGACCACAGGGTCAACCCAGGTTTTTATTAAAAATTTTGAAAAATGAAACCTGGCCGGGTTTCGAGAACCGGGTTGACCCGGGTCACTCAAAACCCGGCGGGTCTAACCGTTAAAAACCTGGGTTTTTTAAACCCTTTTTTTTACCAGAACCGGTTAACCCTAGGTCGGGTTTCAAAACACTCAGCCACATGTAACCTTAAACAAACACCCCCTTATACGATGTAACAAAGGCATAAAAGCCCTCAACCTTTCTATTTGACCTTCAATCCTCCATCACAACAAACTTCCTTAACCCTACCCACCAGCGTTCCTCCACCGCCGTCTCTTCCGATGCCCCTTCCTCGCCGGTGGTCACTTATTTACCCTTGTTTTGCTACCCCTAAGGTTTTCTTTTCTACTTCCTTTTTTTTCATTTAACTAGAACTTTAAGAACCATCATTGGTGGGAATGTAAGTATATAAATAAGATGGTGCAAACTTTTAGATCTTTGTAATTTTTTCTACAAACAGTTTTACGTGGTTCATTTATTGTTGGTTAATTTCATATCCTTTCAAGCTTAATAAAGAAGATGTCACTGTTAGTTTCTTTTTTATATGATTTACTTCTACATATAAGTTGGATTTCAATTCGGGATTTTTCATTGATAAAGGATAGAATACTCAATTACTTTGTTAGTCTGGTTGTTGAGCAAAAGAAAAGAAACACCATTTGGTCACACATGACCAACTCCAAAACTATCCTTTTGTAAGACACCTAATCTGAACAGGAAAGGATAAAAAGGTCCTTAGTTTTAGTTCTTAACTTTTAAATGAATTTTTGATTATTTATTGTGTAAAAGGTCAGAGAAGGCGGAGGAGGCTGTAGAGAGGCATAAAAGTAGGGACACACTACTTCCGAGGGAGAGAATCAATCGGTTACTCGATTCTTCTTCGTCATTTCTTGAACTTTCTCAGGTTAGAGGCTAATTTTTTTTGGTTTGTATTCAAGTATCAAGTATTCAAGTATCAGATGCATGGTACCACACTACTAGTTTACTACCTTATGATACCACTGATCAGGTAGATGTTACTATCTACTAGATGAGCTAAACCCCTATCAAACCATGAAGCGGTGCCACTTACTAGTCTTCGCACTGCACTCATGATTATGTTCTCACTAGTCTAGATTATATCATTGTAGTATCTATTCCCAAGAAAATATTTTTCATTAATGGTAACATACTATTTATCAGGAAAGATTTGTAACTTATGGTACTCTTACAATATACTCAAGAAAACTGAACTAATTAATAAGTTGTCGAAGATAATATAATAAGCAATAATCTTCTTTTAATTTTCTTCTTTTGTGCTTTTGTTAACTTCTCGTTGATTTTTAATTCAAACTTGCAGGCCACAAGTTATACGAAGAATCTCTTCCATCTGGCGGAATGATGCGACAGTCAAAGGAGGAACATACCATACAATTATTGTTAAGAAGCATCTTCGTGCGCAAGAGATTGCAGCTAAATGCAGACTACCATGTATTTATCTCATTGACAGTGGGTGTGATTTCTCTTAATTTTGTTTCATGGAAGTTAATGTCAGTGATCAGGTATATCTCTAATTCTTTATTCCTAATGTATTCTAGCCTCTATTAAACTTGCATCAAACTATCAAATGATCAACTGAATTTTTTTGTCAAAACTTAATCAAATGAAAAGTGATAAACGAGTTAAGATATATTTGAAAATGCATTCTAGTCTCTATTGTATGTCTGAGTTTCGTTGTGGTTTGGTCTATCTAGTAATTGCCCACTATTGGCTTTGCTGTGATATGGCTTGTTGCCATATTGCTTCAGACTTTGAATTCTTTTGGTCCCATGTTTGTTTTTAGTCCCCTGAGATAGGTTTCATTTTAGGTAGGACTTAGTATTGTCTTCTTTTGGTTGGTCTGAGGTGCCCTCGTGTGGGTGGGGTTTTGTTACATATCATCTTTTGGAGTTGGGGTTAGAATTTGTTGCAATTGATAGGTTAAGGGTCTTATTCAAGCTTTTGTTACACAATACTATAGTGCAAGTAGCCATCACCTGTTGGTGCAAACTTAAGGTGTATATGGCGTCTAGGTAATCATCTTTTTGCATATTTTGTTTTCTCACAAATTCTTATATCAGGTTGTAAGTATTTAACGGGGATAATTATATACAATGATTGCTTTGATGACTTCATTTACGCACTTTTTTTGAGTTTAAAATAAGTGAAAAGGAAAGGAAATGTCTCATTTTTACCGCAATTGCAGTTTTTTTGATTACATATTTACATTCTCACTTTTAGGCACTTGAATGTGCAAAATCAAATCTGTAGTTTAAAATGCTTATTCATGTTAAGTGTGCTGTTTTTACATGTCAAGCCAAAGTTATAATTCTTACATCTTTTGATCTCTGCATTTGATTCCATTTGTCTGCTCAATCTAGAAATTACGTATGAGCTGGTTTTTTAGTGATGAAAATGTTGTTTAAGCAATACGTGTATGTGGCTTTGGTATTATCTTGTCTATGATGACTTGATTTGCCTCCTCTTTTTTTGTTGCCTATTCCCTATTTTAGCTATAGTTTCGTATGGTCGGTAGGCTGCTCTACAGCAGCCTGATACAACACAGCAGCCTGATACAACCCAACTCTGTAATCTTATAATAGATACTAATAAATGTGATGGATACATCTTAAAACTTGTAGCATCTATTCTGACTTGCTGTCTAGTATATAATCTCGTTTTAGATATGAATTTGATGTCTTATTTTCACGAAAAGATATAGTGTTCTGCATTGTAAACTCTTAACTATGTTTGCTATATATACCCGTGTCTTAGGAGTTAGGTTTACGTGTATATGCTTTGCTTGCTACTTGATGACAGTACCGAAGCATGTTTTAGAATATTGTTACTTGTCATTTGTGCATGTAACCCCTTTCTATTGCTATTTTCCATATCGAAATTTTTCTTGTTTCATATATATTTCTAATGTTGGAATATTATATTATGCAGGGTTTATGAAGACGACGTGATCTGATGAGCTTTATTGGTTTCCGTTAGTAATAAATCATCATATTAATTTATATTGAGTTCTAGTATGACTTTCATTCTAAAGACCATGGTTTACAATGATGTTGGATGTATTGTTTTTTACTTTATTGTATTCAAGTGACCATGTTGATTTGATTTTATTGATGATTAATAAAGATTGAGTTCAATTTATTTTTGGCGTTGATTGATTTATATTTGCGAAAAATTGAGATTGTTGGTTGCTACGATGAATATCTAATTGACGAATGCAAATCCGTGCCAAATAACTTTTATAACAAACAAAAAAACATGCCATATGTTTTTTGGCAAGACGGATAAAAATGTGCCAAATACGTTTGGCACAACAACAGAAACTGTGCCAAATACGTTTGTCACAGTAGATAAAACCGTCCTAGATAATTTTGGCATAGTAAAAAAATGTACCAAATAAGCGTTAAGCTCGGGAAATGAACTGGTACCAAATACGCATTTTGGCACGGTAAATTAAAAACTGTTCCAAATAAGCATTCGGCACGGGAAATGAATTGGTACCAAATACACATTTGGCACGGGATATAAAAGTGTGACGAATGCCCATTTGGAACACAAGATTATCAACCGTGCCAAATACCTCACTCTTGGCACCCCAAAGTTAAACCGTCCCAAGAACCGTGCCAAATACTATTTAGCACGGTTTCAACCCGACTCAAATGTATTTGGCACCCTCATATTTAGGACGGAGCCAAAAGTGTGCCAAAGCCGTGCCAAATAGCATTTGGCACGGCTTTTTGAGTATTTGGCACACTTTTCCACCCTCCCAAATACCACTTTTTCTTGTAGTGACTCACACCTTCACTCCCTTGTTACTACCCTAGTTATGACCTAGAGGACCATGTGAAGCTCTTACACATTATATGACACACAACCTGGACATTCAGATTATAAACCAACGAGCCATCAAAAACTAAGCCACTTTTCTTGCTTGTTCCTTTATCTTAATCGACTAGGCAAAAGCAAGAGAACCACCTCCCTCACTTGTTCACTGCCCCAGAAACAACCCAAACTCACCACCCATTCTCCCCAATCATGGAAAAACCAATCTATGCATGTTAGAAATGTCAGGTGTAAGTCTTACACATTCGATTTGTTCTAGTTCGATTGGTCATGGTGGGAGGCAACATGTAAGATAACAACTCACTCACTTGAGTTCTTTCTCGAATATAAACTAAGTGCACCACCTTCCAGCTCCATGGTGTATCTTATCTTTTTCCCTGTTCGTGTATATAAGGGTTGCATACAATTCGTTCACTTCACACACACAAACTCCTCACATCTCAAAATAATCCAAGTATCTTAAGTACTAGCTGCTGAGTCGAATAGAATTGGCTAAAGTTTCCCTAAGTTCCACACGTTATTCAAGTCGACTTAGAGATGAACTTAGTTTGTGATGATCCATTTAACGAGTCACATGGTTCAGCTCACTTTCTTGTTTCCATTCAAGAAACACTCTTCCTCATCACAACTGAAAGCAAAACACAACACTCCATTTATTTACTACTGCCCATCGAAGGAAAACCAAAGGAGCAAGTCATGATTCTCGAGTTCTAAAACTTCTCTAGTTCTAATACGTGACGAGTTTGAAAGCTTTGAAGGCATTGAAGTTATTTTGGCTTCGACCCGTCAACCATCGCTCACCACCTTTTGGGTGTAGTAAGATCCTCTAACTTCTTTTTATACGTACCCATACTCTATATATTCTACTTCGTGCATCTGTAACATAATTAGAGTGGCATTGTCAAGACTTGTGTGGTAATTGTCCTAAACGTTTAATACTAATAACGGTTATAAACTCAAACTTATTTTCGACTCAAATGCAAACTATATTCATTTTCAATATTTACATGCTCTCGTTAAAATATGAACACTTTCTAAAACCTATCGAGATTATAAACATTTGGACGTATACGACTAAATATGATTCGGTATATTTCATGAGCTTCCTAGCTCACATACAAACCTCAAACTTAACTCACAACACTTTAATGAACTCGCCTAATAACTACTCATGATTTAGCTCACATATACAATTGTAACACACTGAGCGCACCTTTGTAAAACTCTCCTAGATCGGGCTCTATTTTCGCTACATAACGAACCATGCAAAACTTTGTGAGTCCAAACCATTTCTTTATAAGCTGGAAAATAAGCTGTGACGATAAGCTATAAGTCGAGACGTATTTTGGTGACTCTCGTTGCCTTGCACTTATTTAGAAATACATTGTTGGAAATGATGGCAAAGCTCAGATAATAAACAACTAAAACTTGTTCATTCGATTAGTATGTACTGAGAAATATATAGCAAAAATATAACACATAAACTTAACTTTAAACTGAGCTTAACGTATAACATAACAAAAACGAACCCTTGGCTCATTTGGTTGGAGCACTTGGATTTTGAACGCGAGATCAGGTGTTCAAACCCTACACCTGACGTTTTTACTCTTTTATTATTTTTACTAGTTTCATGATTTGACAATTTCCGCCCTTCAACTTTGAGATACATATCCGTTTTCTTAAAACTTTTACAAGTTTTATAACATATATAAATGATTACACATTTAACCCCACAACTTCAAACCATTTAACACTTTTCTTAAAACTTTCATAAGTTTTTAAAAACTTATACTATTTTTACAACCTCGGTCCCCAAACTTAATACTTTGACACTTTACATCCTAAAACTTTTATAAGTTTTAAATAATTTATATTACCAAGTTTTGTCAAGATAAATATGTTAATACATAATTTATTTAACAATCGCATCGATGTAAACTATAAATAATAAATTTATCATAACATATATATTGGTTAAACATGACTTCGATAAATATAGGTTATATATATACCTTCACACCTCGAGACCTAACGAAATGATAAATATAAATTGACAAGGTAATGTTTTTATGACGTCATCATAATATAAGATACCGAGATCTACATTTTGAGACGATAATGAAGTAATAATTATGAATAACTATATATTTATGAATATATATAATTTATAACGTAAATTATATAACTTGACAATATTATCGGTTAACATGAATACACGTTAAGAAGTGACTATCCCTCCAATAAAACTCATCGGTTCACCTAACCAGGCGTAAACTTGAAATTTACTATAATTTATCATTCACCAACTTTCGATACATATTATAAATTCATGACGAGAAATATAAAATAATAAACGATATTCAAGACAAGTTATATAGTATATAACTTGCTCTTGAATTATTAAACGTTTTGCCACACAAGCCACCTCTGTCACAAGTCATTTTGTCATCGAACACTATTCAAATCACGATTCTCGATAAGTCGAACTTATCTCGAACTTCCATATCATTCAGGTTATCTTTGAAGTCATTACCATTCTATCTCTGACATTACGTTATCTATACCTATCATAACTCTCAGGTGAGTCATAGCCCCTACTCTTACTTGTTTTACAATGATTTATAAACGTTTTTTGGGGAGATACATGCTTAACTATTGCTTTATATTTTTACAAGTACTCGTTAACTATTTACATATTACTATAAGTTCATAGCTACACTTTCTATCATTTAACTGTTTATAAACTCTTTGGAAGAGATGCATGTGTAACAACTTTTCTAACGATTTTACTATCGATATTTGGAATTATGGAACAAACTGTTTAAATACGGTTTCAACTGTTTAAATACGGTTCTCCACACACTGTTTGGATACAGCTTCAACTGTTTAAATACGGTTCTCTACAAACTGTTCGGATAAAGTTTCAACTGTTTAAATACGGTTCTCTACAAACTGTTCGGATACAGTTTCAACTGTTTAAATACGGTTCCCCGTAAACTGTTTATGTTATGGATGCAACAACGTGGCCCAAATATCGAAACTCGTGTTAAATGGATTTATAAACAAACTACTATTTTGGTGTTGGCCCGGTGAAGGGCAAACCAACGAACTATTTTTGAATTGATAAGGAAATCACTTATTTTCTAATTAACAATTTAAACTATAAACTCTATGAACTTACCAACCTTTGTGTTGACACTTTTTAGCATGTGTTTATCTCAGGTAATTAAACAAGAAGGAACTTGAAGGCACGGAGTGGGCTTGTAACCCGGCATGGGCTCAAATAAACGTTTTGACACATTTCAAATAAACTTGTTGTTTAAATTATGAAACATCTTGATGTCTCGAATATTTGGTATTTTGAATGAATTAAACTTTAAAGCGTCACTTTTGTGTCGTTTTCTATGATTGTGATAAAGATCCTCGAAGTAACACCCAAAAAATCTTCCGCTGACATTTTAAGTCTTCCGCTGACATTTTAAGTCTTCCGCTGACGTGATGATTTTGGGGGTGTTACATACCTGCGCTCAGAAATGATCGACATAAAATGAGGGTATAACTCCTCATCGTACTCTATGCTTAGGCCGCGCAGCTTGTTCTCCTGCACCTGAACAATCTCCTCCATGCGCTCCTTGAACTTGGCGATACTAGCGAAGTGCTCCTCCTTCTTCTCCTCCAAATACCTTACCGCCCAAGTCATGTTGGCCTTGTACTGATGAAGTTGCCCGCGCGCCTGCTCCAGCTCAGCCATTGCGGTCAACTTCTCATGGGTGACCTTCTCAGTGTGCACCCTGGAGGACCATACTTCCGCCTGCGCTTCAGCTAGCTGCGCGCGGAGCATAGCTATCTCCTCATCCTTCTGGGCAAGAGCGCTGCTCTCCCCGACGTACATCGTCTTCAACTGAGCCACTAGCTCAGTCTGACGCCCAACAGTCGCAGCCAACTCTTCCATCAGTCGCTGCGTAGGTACGCCCTCATCAACCTTAGCTCCCCTCTCCTTGTTTTCATTCTGCGGGGGGGACACGGTATCCACGAAGGCTCCATCATCCTTCGTGGCATCATCCCTACAAGACATGAAGAAAACAATTAGAACATATTACGACAAGTAATGCAAAAAAATAAAATAATAAAATAATAATATTTGAGACGCAGATACTTACAGAAAGGGAGAGGCCTCTGAAGCCTTCTTATCCGCGCCAGGAGCGGATGTATCTTCCTCTGCGGATGACTCCGCATCTCCAATAAGGTGGCGTCGTCTCTTCGAAGTACCACTGCTCCCAGTCTCCCCTTTGCGCTTCAGATTCTGCGCCACCTCTTCCTTCAACACCTCCTCAGGCTTTAGGATTTCCACGCTATCAGATGATTCAGCGTGCGCCTCCTCCTCCTGCGCCATCTCCACATTCGGCGCCACGCTCTGAACGGGTGTCACTTGGAGCGGCGGCGTATCTTCATGGCCAACATTCGGCAGCACAGTCAAACGACCCTGGGTCGCTTCCAGAAGTGGCTGCTCACCCTCCCTGAGAGGGCGCACCCCCACAGTCACCTGCTTTGTCTTTTCCAGCTTAACCACAGCGAATAGATCCATCTCTACGCACATAAACAAACAGCAAACAGAAAGGATTAGTTACTAAATGTGCGCATTTGAAAGAACTTACATATTTGAAGTAGAAGGGACGAACACCCACCCCGGCCTTCCTCATCTATGAAGGTTGGCACCTCGTCAACACCGCCGAAGTAATTGCGACTCAACCCCATGTGCACCAAAAACTCCTCCGGATAAGGGTTAATGGGAATGCGGTTGGCATCAAGGGTCTGCGCATCAGTCAACCTATAGGAACCGGGTGCGGGGCGCCCATCCCTTAGCAGCGTATCTTGAGTATAAAACTCAAAAGGTGATGGAAAAACCACGTCATCAACCCAGAAAAAATGCTCCCTCCAATGCCTCAGGGAGTCTACCTTCTCAGTATAGCACTGAAGCGCCCCCGGGCGCTTCGCAAAGGACACTCATCCATTTGACCACGTTGTGTGGTAGAAGACGCGGAACAAGGCGATGGTCGGCTCTATCGCAAGTAAACGGCAGTTCACTTCAAAATTCGACACCTTAGCCGCACCTATACATTGCAGCTGAGAGATGTGGAGGCGATAGTGATTGAGCAAATCGCTCAGAAAAATAGATATCGGTACGCGGTAGTTCGCGTACTCGAAAAAACGCGTGTATAATCCTATTTTCCCTTCGGGGAAATCAGCTATACACGCGTCAACATCCGGAGCCTCTGGATGCACATCCAGAGAAATGAAGTAGTCAGATGTAAACTGACGCACATCATTTTCAGTCATCGCAGAGCGAAAATCTTCTAATTGGGCAACCATTTTCATAAATTTACTGGAAAACGCACACAAATTTACCTAAATACCACGGCTACTTTCTTTGCAAAATAACGCTTTCAAGAAAGTGGGCAAGGATGAGTATGTGTTTCACTGTGTGTTTTTGTAAAAATGGGGCCGGTGACTCTTATATAAGGAGGATAAAAACCCTAGATGATGTCCACGTGGATCCCACTCACAAAACGTGTGGCTAGAACCGAAACAGTAGATGCACTTTTTCCCGATCTACGAGGAACACGTGGACACAACCCCCGATTTTCGAGGTATTTATTTGAAATATTTAGGACTAGGTACATTGTACTCCAAATTGGGCGGCAATATTCCAATGTTCTCCCGCCACGCTTACCGCTGCTGTGATTAGTCTAGCATCCGCGGCTACGGGCCGCGCACACTAGACTGGGGGGACATGATGACGTATAGTCTATATATATGGGTCACGAGCCTAAATGATAAACATTACTAAGGCCCAAAGCCACCATGTGTGGGCTATTATGACTTGGGCCGCACCAATAAAGGGAATGGGCTCACATAAGCCCAAGCCTAACTAAACTACATATACGGTTTAGGTAAGGATCTTCTATCTATGGAATAGATATCCTTACCC
Source organism: Artemisia argyi (assembly GCA_030686995.1). Taxonomy (NCBI): domain Eukaryota; kingdom Viridiplantae; phylum Streptophyta; class Magnoliopsida; order Asterales; family Asteraceae; genus Artemisia; species Artemisia argyi. Next base: position 35,851,417 of record CM060685.1, on the reverse strand, counting down.
GGATAAGCACCATGTGTGCGAAACGTAAGGAGCACGAACCCTACAAGGATTCTGCGCCTATATAAAGAATGACATAATCCTCATTCAAGGTACGATTCACAAACCCTAAAATCTTTACGAGAACCCTAAATCGATTACTTACTCTCACGCCGGAGTCTAATCGTGGGAGACAATCCCAAGATAAGCCTAACGGTGTTGTTTATTTTCTTAGTGCGCAGGTTACAAGCATTAAGAAGCGAATTGGTACGAGAGCAAGAGCCCATAATCAGGAACGCCCAACTTTTGTATCAACAGTAAGGTTTTGATATGATTTTGTTTTTGTGTCAAGATCTATGATGGGTGTCTTTGGATCTGCTTTGAGGCTTTTTTTTTTTTTTTTTTTCTTTTTTCTTTTTTTTAGACGATGATAATCAATTTGATATAAATCTAATTATCTATGATTTGTGATTGTTAAATGTCGATTGTTTTGTTTGTTCTAGGTGTTATCTGTTTGTGGATATTCTTTATCTTCATACGTGGTTTTTTAAATTGATAATCAATTTGAGTTTGTTTTTTTAGATGATGATAGAATGAGGCTCTAGTTGGTTAGTTTGATAATCCTAACCGTAATTGACGATAAGAAAGAGGAAGGAAAAGGCTGCTGCCACCACTTGATGTTTCTTATTCGATGTTGGTCAATTTCGTCCAAAATTAATTTGTGTTCTAGTGTTTTAGCTTTATGATAGCTTGCAACTATAAAAATACTAAAATAGCAGTCTTATTTGATATGGAAAAATATATGACCAATAGTTTGTTTTTTTTTTTTTTGTTTTTTTTTTTTTTTTTTTTTTTTTTTAATTTTATTGTGTTATTCTTTTAAAAAGTGCTAGATCATTTGTGAAAGAATAACCAATGGGCTTGTGGTCCACTGGGCATGTCTTATTCAGTTAAGCGTGCCTAGTGGAGAGTAGTACCGGTTTGGGTGACCAAACCGGGAAGTCCTCCCTTGTGGACCACTGCCCTGTCGGTACGATTTCAAAGTCCTTCAATGAAGGTTTCAACCCACAAGGGTTCGAATCTGGAGAAGGCAGGGTTTACTTTAATTTAAGTGTCGTGCCTTCGGGCGGCTTAAGTTGAAGGTTTTCCCCCTATCGGGTTTCAAATTAGACTTGGATTTCCCCAATGAAAGTCAATTTTCAAAAAAAAAAAAAAAAAAAAAAAATTGTGAAAGAATAAAATAGTTTAATGTAATTGACTTTCTTTCATTGAAGTCCAGTGTGACTCATATGAATTGGATCACATGTGTCCGACAGCCATTGCATCACAGCTTAATTGTATGGCAAAAGATAAGAACATATGTTTACTAATATAAAATAATGTACATGATTAGTTATTGTATGGTTTAATCTATACTGGTAGTTGTCTTTTTTATGGTTTAATTTATACCGGGTTTGGTTCAAAATTGGATCTTTATAGCTTACAATTAGTTGTGAGTTTAATCTATACTCGTAGTTGTGGGTTTGGTTAAAAAAACATATATGTTTTGTTTTTGGATTATAAAACATATATGTTTTGGAATGATACATATATGTTTATGTATAAAACATATATGTTTTGTGTTTGGATTATAAAACATATATGTTTTGGAACGATACATATATGTTTACGTATAAAACATATATGTTTTGTGTTTTGGATTATAAAACATATGTGTTTTGTGTGTATGATTAAAAAACATGTTTACATCATTAGTTTAATATAAACAAGATTGTGCATAGACGTTATGCTAGTTGTTGTGATTAAATTTCGTTTCTTATTTATTTGTGGTTTAATTGTTTTCGTGCATGCTTGTTTCAGATTGATTGATGAAGATGATGATATCATTTAAGACGGGAAGTGGATAAACATGATTATACATGAAGATAATTTGCGACTTTTGGAGATATATGATTATTGCAAGTGTTTTTGTACTTGTAATCAAGTGAAATGTAACATTTAAATATATCACTCTTGTTTTTCTTTTTATAATGATTTTTGTTCTTTAATTTCAAACTTTCAAAAAATAATGACCATGTAAAAATATTGGTAGATTGATAAAAAAAAAAAAAAAAAGAAAAAAAAATGTTAGCTAAAAAAACATGAATGCCCTTTGATTAAAAAAAAAATGTATGTATTTTGATTAATTGAAAACATGTATGCACCTCGACTATTTGGGTAAAAAAACATGTATGCACCTTTGTATATTTAAAAGAAAAAAAATGTATGCACTTGACTATTTGAAAAAATGTTAAAAAAAAAAATGTTTAAATTTTAGGATTTATGAAAAACGGGAATTTAAAAAAAAAAGGCTAAAAAACAAAAGTAATATAAAAATGTCTTTTACTATTATACCCTTTTGAATTAAATAAAAATAACAAAATGCTACAAAGCATTAAAGGATGTATATTATGTATTATTAATTGTAAAAAGGTGGTTCTCGTAGTTCTTGCAGATTAGGTGGTTATATATAATAATAATAATAATAATAATAATAATAATAATAATAATAATAATAATAATAAAAATGATAATAATAATAATAATACCTTTTATGCAGAACATAAAAGTCAAAAACAAAAATTACCAGGAAGTAGTAGCTCATGATAAGCATCCTTCTCTTCAAACCAAAAGACATTTTGTTACCTTCAGTTTATAATTTGATTGACGGTATACACCAAGTTCATTCATATTGGGGTATATTACTAAAACCTACACCAAATGTTAGTAAGAAGCATCTTTAGCGGCATTTAAGACATCATCTTAAACGATGAAGTGGTACTATTGACTTTCAAATAATTTCTCGACATTAAAAAAGAACTAAAGAAACTAACTTGATACAATATCTAAGCACAACTTGATCAATAATATACAAACAATCATAACTCAACCAGTAAAAGATATAGTAATAAAATAAAATAATAGTCATTGTTTTACAAAATAACTGAACCAAACAAACATGGTTTTCAAGTTCCCTTTATGTTAAAACTTGCAAGAAGATAGACGAAAACGTATGAAAAATAGACGAAACAGAAAGAAGATGGATGAAAACGTATTAAAACAAACGAAAACATATGAAAATGGACGAAAACGTAGGAAAACAGACAAAAACGTATGAAAACAGACAAAAATGAATGAAATCGGACGAAAATTGACGAAAACGTATGAAAACAGTAAAAAACGTATGAAAGCGAGAAAAAAATGTGAACTAAAAAAGTGAATTAAACAAAAGGTAAACTAAAAGAAAAGTGAATTAAAAAAAAAAAAAAAAAAAAAAAAAAAAAAAAGCGCTACGTTAAAGTACAAACTTAAAATAAAAAACACGTATATCATATAGTAATACAAGTACTCCCACGAAAATCTAAGTTCAGCTAATTTTCGGAAAACAGTTGTACAAGCCCAATATTGATCCATTAAAAACAACCCTAAGATTTAGCTATTTAATAGTACTAACCTAACACAACCCTAATTCATTTCTCAAAATTCTGCGCCCCCATTTTTTTCTTAAACATATTAGCAAACAAACAAACAAATAATCACTCATTTTCCGAATTCTAATGGCTGAAATAGTTGTTAGCGCAGTCGTGAATGTGCTCGTTGAAAAGCTAATCTCTGGTGCCTTGATGAAGCTAGCTCGATCTGAAGGAATCGATTCTCAGTTGAAAAAATGGAAGAAAAGCTTGCAACTGATCCAAGATGTGCTTGCTGATGCTGGTCAGAAGCAAATAACACAAAGATCTGTTGAATCGTGGCTGCACGATCTCCAGGATCTAGCGTACGACATGGATGATGTACTTGATGATATGGCTTTTGAAGCTTTGCGCAGAGAGTTGAATCAAGAACCACAAGCCAGTACCAGAAAGCGTAAGTTTACGGAGATCATCCCAACTTATTGTACTAACATCATGTATGACCTTAAGATAAGCTCAAAGCTAGATGAAATTACCAGTAAGTTGGATGATCTTGTTAAAGAGAAAAATGACCTAGGCCTGAATGTTAATGTGAAAGTTGAAAGGACAAATAGGCGATTGGAGGAAACTTCGTTGGTTGATACGTCCAATGTTTTCGGTCGGGAAGGAGATAAAGAGGCATTACTAGAGAAGTTGTTGGTTGATGAGTCCAAAGTTAGTGTCGTGTCGATAGTTGGTCTGGGTGGGATTGGCAAAACAACTCTTGCAAAAGTTTTGTACAATGATGAGAAAGTTGAGGCTCACTTTGATCTCAGGGCATGGGTTTGTGTTTCCGAAGAGTTTGATGTATTCAATATTAGCAAGGCTGTTTTTCAAGCTGTAACTGGGGAAAATAAAGATTTTGCTAATCTAAATCTTCTTCATGTTGCACTTAAGGAAAAACTTTCACAGAAAAAGTTCCTAGTTGTTCTAGACGATGTTTGGAACGAAGACCACGATGCGTGGGAACGCCTGAAAAGCCCATTTGTTGATGGGGCCAACCCTGGCAGTAAAATTATCGTGACCACGCGGAAGACCAATGTTGCATCAGTTATGAACTCTTTTCAACCTTACAATCTGGAGGTTTTGTCAAATGAAACAGCGCTGTCTCTGTTTGCTAAATGCGCGCTAGATGAACCAAACTTTGACAAACATCCACCACTTAAAGAGATTGCTCAAGGTATCATTGACAAATGTGGTCGTCTGCCTTTGGCTTTGGTTACACTAGGGAGGGTATTGAAGACAAAAAAAGGAAATGAAAGTGATTGGAAGGAATTGTTGTATAGCGAGATATGGAATTTACCTGATGCAAGTGGTGTTCTTCCAGCTCTTAAATTAAGCTACTATGATCTCCCTCCGGATCTAAAGCAATTGTTTGCTTACTGCTCCTTATTTCCAAAAGACCACTTGTTTGACAAGAAGAAGTTAGTCCTGCTGTGGATGGCGCAAGGTTTTCTGTCTCAATCAGTGGGAAACAAGTCAATGGAGAGTTTAGGTTGCCACTATTTCGAAGAGCTAAAGTCAAGGTCGTTTTTTCAGCATTCGGCGAATGATGTGTCACTATACACAATGCATGACCTGATGAATGACTTGGCCGTGAGTGTTGCGGGAGAGTTTAACTTTATGTTGGATGATAAGATTGCTGTAAATGGTAGGACCGAAGTTTTTGAGAAGCTACGTCACTTTTCGTTTGTAAGTCAACGAAATCTGATGTATAAAAAGTTCAAGGAATTACATACAGCCAAACGCTTGCGAACGTTCTTACCAGTGTCGGTTGGTTTGGAAGGTCTCTACACAAAATTCTGCTCAGTGGACAATATTCTTGTTGAGCTGATGCCTCAGTTAAAGTTCCTAAGGGTACTAAGTTTAACTTGTGGTTCGATTAAAGAGGTACCACAATCCATTGGCAGTCTCATTCATTTGCGATACCTCAATTTTTCAAGAACAAACATCAAACAAATACCAGAACAAGTCAGCGAATTGTATAATCTACAAAGCTTGTTAGTTTGTGATTGTAGAAACTTATCAACCTTGCCAGTCAGTTTTGTAAAGTTAATAAACCTAAGACATCTTGACATTGGCGGTACTCCAATGTTGAAAAAGATGCCGTTAGGGATTGGTGGATTGACGCGTCTACAAACTCTATCTAAGGTTTGTATCGAAGGAGCTAACGGGTTTCAAATATCTGAGCTTAAGGGCCTATCAGAACTTCAAGGAAGACTTGCCATTGAGGGGTTGAACAAAGTGAGTCTGACACAAGCAACGGATGCCAGCTTACAACAAAAGAAGGGTCTTGATGATTTGGATCTTGAATGGAGTCGTAACTTTGAAGATTCTAGGAATTCAATGGTTGAATATGAGGTACTTGAAAGTCTAAGGCCATATTGTAAGTTGAGAAAACTGAAGATTTTGTTCTATGGGGGATTGAAATTTCCCAGTTGGGTCGGGGACTCCTCATTCGATCAGTTAACAGAGCTTGTATTAGAAGGGTGTCGAAATTGCACACACTTACCAACACTTGAGCAACTAAGTTCACTTCGGAAGTTGTCTGTAAAAGGAATGCATGAGGTGAAGACTATGGGTCCTTTTAAAGGAATTGCATTTCCATCTCTTGAATTTTTAGAAGTTGAGGATTTGCAAGGTTTAGAGATGTGGTCAACTGATATTTCCTTTCCTCGTCTTCAAAAAATTTATATAAAAGAATGTCCGAAACTTGATAAGCTAGAGAGTAGCATGGAATCTGTTAGAGAAGTGAGGCTTGAAGATTGTGAGATGCTAGAGAGTTACAATTGTCCAAATAATGTTGAGAGGTTAACGATAATAAGTTGTTCTTCAATGTCATGCTTGACCTTCTCAAACTCGCACAAGCTCCCGTCCTCTCCGATGATTCTTGACATTCCAGATAAAGGCTCTGATTATCTGAGACCCTTTCCCAATTTTTGCCTTAAATATCTTGATATTCGTGACTGCAAGAATCTAAATTCATTTCCTCATGAACATTTGCAAAGTTTAACATCTTTGGAAGAGATGACGATACGTTTTTGTCCAAACATGGACTATTCATTTCCTTGTGGGTTGTGGCCTCCTAATCTAAAGGAATTAACAATAGGATGCTTAAAGAAGCCTATGTCAGAATGGGGGCTTCAAAATTACCCAACCTCGCTTGTTGAGCTAGTATTATATGGCGAAGATTCAGGAGTGGTTTCATTCGAGGTGGAAGAAAATGCGAGCAATGCTACTTCAAAATCTTTTCTTCTTCCGTCATCTCTAACTGATCTAAGAATCGAAGATTTTACAGAGGTGGAATCACTCTCAGAAGTCTTACAACACCTCACTCGCCTTGAGAAGCTTGGAGTTTATTTCTGCCCGAAAATTAGAGATCTGCCAGAGTCAAGTTCATCTTTGAGAGTATATGTGTTAAGATAAATGCATCCCAGCTGGATCGCACATACATTAACATCATGGTATGTGATTATTACTTTATTAGTCTAGTAAGTAAGGGCATGTTTGGTTTGTGGGGTTTGGTGGGGTCTTAGGTTAGAAAATGTAAATCAATTGTTTGTTTAAGGTTTTAGGATTTTGATTTGGGCTTCATCCCAAATTTTAAGGGTTGAGCTAACGGTCCGTTTGATTTGTAACTGGGTTTCGAATTGATTTTGGATTTGTATTGGTTTGAAATAAAAGGAGGGGAAAGAAAATGATTGATTGATTTAGATTAAAAGTGGCAATTTGTGCCCAAAATTAAAAAAAAAAAATGAATTAAATGGACAAACTTTTAAAAGATTTGGTCCCCTCTCATTTTTTTTGAAATGGGCATATATTGCCCATTTAAAAGTTAAATGGACACAAATGGGCACATATTTTCTCTCAATTAGATAACATTACAATTATTTTTAAAGAATTTATTTCTTCGTTTTGGATATTTTCTAAAATGATTCGTATAACATGCGCCCGTTTGGCCTGCGCCCATTTAGTTCGTGCCCGTTTAGCCTGTAGCCCGTTTGACCCGTGTCCCGTGCCCGCCCGACCCGCCTATTTTGCCACCTATAATTTAGATAATATTTGTTTTAAAATTTAAAATATATATTAAAACTAAAATTATTATTTTTAAAATATAAAATAAATATATTATAATGGGTTGAAATTACTAGAAAAGAGTAGTAGAAAAAATAAATAAATAAATAAATAAAGTCACCATATTTGAGTTGAATAGATATATGGGTATCAACTTAACTTTTCATTCTATTGTGGTGGAACCAAACAACAAAGGGCCCGTTTGGTTGGGGTGTATGGGTATGAATCTATGACTTTGAAAGTCATTAATGTTGTTTGGTTGGTTATGGGACCCACCACAATGGATTGAGGATACCCAAATGTGAAGGTTTTCTCATATTTTATGTGTGTGAGTGGTTTCATAATACATTCCATTACCATTCCACCATATACCAATACCAATACCCATTGTGATTCATAGCACCAAACCAACCGCACCCAAAATACATTCTTCATTTCATTTTTTCATTCCACGCCCCTCAACCAAACGGGCCTAAAGTTAGGTAGCATCCTACTTTTCTAACATATATGGGCCCATCTCAATTTTATCCATCTTGCTTCACCCATTCTTTATATAATTATTTTGTAATTTATATTTAAAAAATAAAATAACTTAAAAAAAAATCTCTCTTCTACATAAAATCTTAATCCAAATCCAAATATTAAAGCACCTGCAAACCAAACAGGCCCTAAATTCATGTGTTGATTTATTATAAATAGGGTCTAGCCCAATAATTGCATTACACGGTTTGTATTGTATACATTGCTTTTGGTTAATGTGACTTTATAGGGAATAACCTAATTCCAAATATAGTAATCCCTTAGACTCTTAAATTAAGCACCAGAAATTTGTATTAGTGCTAATAAAATTATTTACGCATGTTAACAAATGTGCAAGATTATTCTACGACGACCCATATATACTCGTAAACATGTGTCCCTCTTTAAAATTATGGTCACAGCATATTGCATCTTATAGGTATTGCATCTCACGAAAATATAAACATAATTAACAAAGATATACGCATGCATCATCAAAGTGGGAGAATAGTTATACAGTGTTATATAATTAGGTTCACCAATTCAATGATAGTAGAACATGTTTAGAATATTCAAAAAGCAATTTAAGATGTAATGTATAATGATATTGGATATGATATATGTGTCCGCAGGTCATCATCAGTTATAGAACTGTTGCAAGGATTATCAAAGTGGGTGAAGAGGACTTTAGATCGAGTTGGAGAAGAACGGCTAGTTATTTCAGTTATCAACTTTCGAAACACTAGTTGAAAAGGCTTCAGAGTTTTGTGATGAAAAGGGGTTGCAACTATCATTATGTAGCTTGTTAGTCTAGTTGATGTCACAGCATTTTTGGTTAAATTTGACTCATTCGGCCAGTTGTCCTTATGTATTCATTGTATCATTGTTGATACAGATGAAGTTTGGTGTTATGTGTACTGCGCTCTAAGGATCGAAATGTTTTTATTTTTATAAAGAAATTGTTGAGCTGTGATATTGACTAGTTATGTGATTGTCTTACACGTTCCCTTCTTGAATATTATGAAAGACTAGCTTGATATTGAGTATTGATAACTTAAACTATGGAAAACGTACGTACCTTTATTCCAACGATTTTATTTACAAATTTGATTGTTAGCGCAGTTGTGAATGTGCTCGTTGAGAAGCTAATCTCTGGTGACTTGATGAAGCTAGCTCAATCTGATGGAATCGATTCTCAGATGAAAAAATGGAAGAATAGCTTGCAACTGATCCAAGTTGTGCTTGCTGATGCTGGTCAGAAGCACATAACACAAAAACCTGTTGAATTGTGGCTACACGATCTCCAGGATCTAGCTTATGACATTGATGATGTACTTGATGATATGTGTGTGCTGCTCTAAAGAGTGTTATTGATGCCTCTCTGTCTTTGTGGGATGAAGTTGTGTGATTTTGTACGTTAGGACTAATGTGGTGGCCAGGTTTATGCCTTGAGGCATAACGAGATAATTTTATCTCTTCTACTTATGATTTTTTATTATGAGAGTGAACTTGTTTGTTGATTTGTTAGAAGATATGAAAATAAAAAAGCAATTATGCAAACTCTTCTTTTATTTTTACTTGAAACAAATGATTAAAGTAAAAGAGTAGGTCATGTACCTACATATATACAAAAGTTTCATGAAAGACCTTTAACCATCCCAGTAGCAGCATCGAGATCAATGTCATAGAAACAAGGTCTGGTAGGAAGGCCAGGCATGGTGCTCATGGTCCCAACCAACGGATAAATAAAACCCGCCCCAATGCTTGCTCTTACATCCCTAATAGGCAACACAAATCCGGTTGGCGCTCCTTTAGCAGCAGGATTATCTGAAAACGAGTACTGAGTTTTTGCCATACAGATGGGAAGTCCCGAGAAGCCTTGTTTGCTATACATTTTAATCTGTTTCTCCGCCTGCAAGATATACCGAGTGAAGTTACATATTTGTCCCTTAAAGTCAAACGCGAATGAAAATTTTGAGTACCTGTTGAGAGTATTTGACACCACTGGCACCGTATGATGTTGCTATAGCTTCTATCTTGTCTTCTATACTTGCTTCTAAAGGATACAAGAATTTAAAAGGCTCAGTAGCACTTTCGCAAGCCTTTTGAACCGCAATCCCAAGGTCAATCTGATAAGATCGCGTGAAAAAAGCTTAGTGAGTAATACTTAGATAATCAGAGTCCTAGTATCTGACATGCTTAATTCTTTTAAAAATTATAGGGTGTTAGGGATTGCTTATTTCAGACAATCAAACTGATTATCTGCACAAAAAAATAATAATAATAATACTGAGTAAATAAATAAATAAATAAATAAATAAGCACACACACAATGCCAAACACCTGCTAATACAGCCTATGTTTTCCTTAATTTTTTTATTAAAGGGTAAATAGGTACTTTTGTTCTACCTATTAGATAATCAACTTTTTTGCAAGTCATGAAATCGAGTTTTAAAACGCAAATCCAAACACCCTTTAAAAGGTCAAAAATGGAGTTATAATTTTGGAGACAGAACTAACCGCTCCTTTTCCACCATGGGCATGATGAGTACACACAACCGCATCATATGCACCAGCAGCTAATGCAGCAGACCTCACGGCTCCTATTTCATCATTTGTATCAGTCGAGAATCTATTTACTGCTACCACAACATTCACACCATAAGCCTTCGTATTCTTAATATGCCTAACTAAATTGGCGCAACCAGCTTCCACAAGTGCCACATTTTCAGTAACATAAGCAGAATCAAGCGGCTTCCCTGCAGTGACCGGTGGGCCGCCACCATGCATCTTAAGAGCCCGAATAGTCACCACTATAATAGCACATTGTGGTCTTAAACCACTATACCGACACTTTATATTCATAAACTTTTCAATTCCTATATCACAGCCAAACCCTGCTTCCGTGACAACAAATCCACCCGGGCCAACAAGTTTCAACGCGATTTTATCAGCCACAATAGAAGAGTTACCATGAGCTATATTAGCAAACGGGCCTGCGTGAACAAAAACCGGGGTGTGTTCAAGAGTCTGCATTAAAGTCGGGTTGATTGCATCTTTCATTAGTACACTTAATGCACCTCCAACACCAAGATCATCAGCAGTAACAGGATCCCCGTCTCGACTATTACCAATCACCATTTTCCCGAGTCGATCCCTCATGTCGGCTAATGACGTTGTGAGGGCTAAAACCGCCATTATTTCACTAGCAACTGAAATGTCAAACCCGGTTTCCCTCACCATACCATTCTCATCCGGGCCTTGACCCACAGTTATTTTCCTTAAAAACCGATCATTTACATCCATAACTCTCCTCCATGTAATGGTTTCAGGGTCAACATCGAGCCTAGCAAAGCGTTTGACTTCTTCTAAGTTAAGATCATCGGGTTTCACTTTGGTGATACCGAGCTTTTTCAAGCGTCTATACATAACATCATTAAATGTCCTGCTACCTTTTCTGTTGGGTGGACATAAGCGGTTAAAAAGGGCGTTATCTGATTGTGTTGATTCATGAAACATTCGTGCGTCAATCGCGGCTGCTAAAAGGTTATTTGCAGCGGTTATGGCGTGGATGTCGCCTGTCATATGTAGATTAAACTCGTCCATTGGGATGACTTGACTGTAACCACCGCCAGCTGCTCCACCTTTGATACCGAATGTTGGCCCTTGTGATGGTTGTCTAAGGGTTGTAACGACCTAACAGAACAAGTGACATACAAAGATCATAAATTTAATCAGTGGATCACCATATATAATGTGTATTAACAGAACTAAGTTACCTTTTCTTATCAAGAAAGTCACGTTTTACCTTTTAGGATGTGTTGTGTACTGAGTATTAAAAAAGATTACACAATTTGAAATAATAATCACAATCATAGAATCAGTTGTAACAAAATTTGTTGCAGCTTAAAAATGCTGTCAGTTTCATAGTACCCAAACACTAGAAACTCGTTAGTTGCAGCTTGAATACGCAATAATCAGGTAGTAAGGTTTTTTAAACAGTACCAATCACGCCTTAAAGTCACTTGAAAATAATGTATATCAGCAAGCAAAATGTGTAGCTTTTTTATCACGAAATAAAAGTTTTACATTATATTAGTGTGATATTATGTATATCAACAAGTTCCAAAGATATATTTTTGACGAAATATTAAGCAAAGTGTGCACCTTTTTATCAAGAAAAGCTCCCAAAGCTTGACACAGACCAACAGTAGTTGTAGATTTGCCTTCTCCTAGCGGTGTTGGTGTTATTCCTCCGACAACAACATAGTATCCATCTTTTTGTCCTTTAAGTTCATCAATCACAGGCAACAAAACCTAAAATAATCATACAAAAAGACCACAAGATCATATATTACCACTTGTTCACTTCAGTTCTGGTACACTTCAAATTCAAAATGACTTTGTGGGTGTAAGAGGGCAATATCAACACTTCAGTCCAAAACAATTTTCAAGTGCAAAATTAATACCATTGACAATATTGTATTCGACTTTATATGAAGTCAATTGGCTTGACTATTTATGGTCAAATCCTTAACCTTAGTCCTAACACATTTCAAATGAAATTTTACCATTGACATTATCATCTTCTACCTTTCATATACTCGATGGACTTTTTCCGGTGTTCGAACAAATCTCTGGTAACCACCAATTTGATACTATTCATGGGGAAAGATAGAATTTTTATTAAGTGAGTGTTTGGCATTGCGAGTACTTATCTCACTAATAGACATAGTACACTAATAGTAGCATTTATGTATGACAAAGCTCCTTCGAGTTATCTAATTGCTTACGAGTCATATAATAAGAATTTTTCACCAAATGACGACAGCCTAACCATATAAGATGGTGAGATGATCCCCAACCTAGAGGTTTTGGGTTCAAGTCCTATCCGACCATTATGCTACAAGAACCAAACCAGTAGAAAATTTGACTAGGTGTGTTTAAGAAAAACTATACAATGTTAGGAACACAATTTTTTGGACTAGGTGCAGTTTGGAAAAATCGATATTTTTACAAAAATTAGCATTGCGCCACAGAAATCCATGGTGTCCCTTGAACCCCGGACCGGCCCGATTCCATCCCTGGTGGGGTGTATATACTGTATATTGTAAATAGTGAGATTGTAATTCAACAAAGACTCAAACAAATGAAAACTCTTAACATCACAATTTCAAACTACATATAGTCATATACAGTTATACACATCAAAACACAATCTCATTTTGGTCATATTATCGTCTAATAAAAACTACTTATCAATAATCACTTTCAAAACACAATGACAAGTACCCTTACTTCTCCCAACGAAACAAAACCAAAACATAAACTAAACCACTTCACCTTCCAAATATACATCCACCCACATTACCACAAAATTCAAAAACAAACAAAAACACAAACCTTAGCCTTATACTTGCCATAAAGATCATAATGACCATCACCAAGGTTAAGTTTGTTAGCAATATGAGCAATGTGAAGAGGCTTTACAGAATGAGCAATATCTATATCAGTTGGCACAGGTGATACGACTTGCAATGTAGTACTCATTGCATTCATCTTGTAATATTTGCTTTTCTGAATCTTACACGATGTTTATATAAACTTTTTATATATGGTTGGGTATATTTTCTGGGTTTAGAAAATGAAGATGAGCAAAGAGTTTGTGTTGTGTGAAGAACATATCATGCAAAGGTAAGGTAAGAGTTGTGAGTCGATAAAAGTGACGTTAGAAGTGGGACACTTGGTTAACTAGATTGATACGTGTGGTTGGATATATTTACTTCACATAATGCTCCCTAGAGTTTACACTATTTTACACTAGATATATTATTTTTGAACGACAATTGTTTTTCACACCCGACCCTATACCACATATCTTATAATATATAGCACAAATGCAATGCTTGTACCCACAACCTTTAGGTTGTTAGGCAACTCACGTACAACTATACCAAAAGCCTTCGGTAACACCTAATGGAAATGCAAATAGTTTATCAATTTTGCTAAACATACTTTTGGGCCATGTTTATAAAGATTTTTTGTATACACGTTAATAACCGGTAACGTTGATAGATTCACACGTGTTGTATCAAGTACAGCACGTGAAGACAATATTCAAATTAACTTAGCGTCTCAACGACCTCTCAAAAAGATGTTTATTTATAAAACAAGAACATCTCATCTGATCATTAGCAGTAATCAGTGATAATTATCTCCAACTAAATACCATCCAAAGGTAAAGATATCATTAGAAGTAAATACCATCATTAAAAGTAAGTTATAATACATTTTTTTCATAAACATTCTACCATGTCTAGAATTTTGACATAAAATCTTATTTGTTGGAACCCAAACCCATATAATGTCAGTACAGAAAATAATGAAAAACTGAAATAGAATGATTACAAGTAATGCAACATTTGGGCTTGATTCCAACAAATAAGATTTCATCACCTGTTTTGGGAATGTGTAGATAGTCCATTATTACTATGTGAACATTCTGTATTTACCAAAGTAAACAACATAATGGTAAAATTATAACTTTAGATAAAAGTTAAATGTTATATAGATGGGGTCAAGTCAGTTAATATGATTTTAATGTTTTATGAAAAACCCAAACTGAACCAAAACTTTGGTCCTAATACCATAGTGGAGAATCAAGCTCAAATTCACAGATGAGTTCAGTCTAGATTCTAATTTGATGTCACATCTGCTTTCTAACGATGTTTTATCCGATTTATGTTCGGATGACATTTTGCATATAGAAATTGGTTAAGATACTTAACTTATATGACTGAATTATTTTGTCTAAGGATGTGATATAAAGTAGTGTCAAATTATATGACTAATTTTTTATTTTTATCTAAAATGTGTTCAGAAAATGCATATGGTTCTTGTAAAACTTTGTATGCGTTAATCATGATTTTTTTGATAGAACAAGGACACAAAGTGATTAAGTGCACTTAGAATAAACAATACTACAAATACAATTGTAAAGACCTGATGCATTTGAGAGAAATCGAACTTTTCTTTTAACAAATTAACACTACGCCACACAAATTCATGAATGTCTCGAGACACCCTGAAACCCATCCTGATTCCGTCACTAATTTTAGACAGATATTTTAGGCATACAACTTATCTTAGGATAAAACCTTTAAGACTCAAAATCACAAATTTTAGCCGATAGACACACTCACATACTAGATCAAATGAATAATATATTCATAAATCATAATCTTATAGTCTTTGCAGGCAATCTATGTCACTCTATGAATAAATTTCATAGTCTTTACAATAATTTGACCAACTAAATTACAATAATAAAACCATAATACATTTTAAACAAATAAAACAATCCAAGAATCAATCAAACATTAATCTAACATAACCCAAATTACTCTAATCAAATCTACATAAATCCTCCTCAGACGTCGAAAACGAAAACGACCTCATCCCTCTACTCGAAGACGAAGGAGACTGCTCACCACCAGGAGGCATATCAGCAATAGCAGCAAACATTCTACGTATACTAACAGACCTCGCAGGCTTAAAACTAAACGATTTCATCATCTTCGACTTCGAAAACACGTTAGATGAGTTCGACAAGATCAAATAGACCAAACCTTGGACTATAACAAATATAGAAAGTTTAATTAGTAGCAAGTCTTCGGATAAAAACTCAGTGAACATTTTTTACGTGAATGTGTTTCTTGAATAAGGTTAATGTGTATGTTTTTGTGTTTGTGTTAAGGTTGGATCGAGTGTTGGCTATTTATAGTGTTCTAAAAGCCATCATTGACTGTTAGGAAGGTTGTTAAAGTTGACCTAAAGTGTGTTGTGTTGAAAATGTCGAAACTGCATGGATGGTGCTAGCTAGTTAATAAATAAAAGTGTTCATATTTAGAACACCCCCTTGACCCATTTGGATATGAACAACATTTAAAATATTGGTTATTGAAAACGAATGCTAACAATATTGGATGATAAAATGTATTTAACATAAAGTTAAAAGCTTTGGCAAGTCAATATTATAGGAAAAATGGCTAATTGAATTTACAGTATGTCTTTTCAAAGTTTTGAAAAGCTTGTTTGTTATGCAACTTATGTTTTTATAGATCGCACGAAAATGGAGTTTACTTTTTTTTTTTTTTTTAACTTTCGTGCGTTCATTTATTTTTTTCTAGATCAAAATAGCATACATTTAAATTTCATAAAATTTATCTTTTTGATGTATCATGTAATCGGGTGTGTGTTTTATTTGACCGATTTACCCCACACTCGATTAAATAAGAGTATGTAAAATGATCAAATAGTACACAGAACTGATCAAACAATACACAAAAAAGAGTTAAAATAACAAATTCAAAAATATGCTACATACGAAAGGGGGAAAAAATAGATGGTTACACAAAACTACATAAATTGACAAGTAAGCTACATTTTCGAGCAATTATTAGCCCTAAAATAAATACCATATTCTAATATTTGAGAAACAAATTTGCTTGTAAAAGAGTATGCTTTGGTCGTTGTATTATATACTACCTTCGTCCCACAATAATTGATCACTTTGACTTTTTTGAGTCTTTTTTATTCAACTTTGACAATAAATATTTTTATTTTTGTAATATCTTTTATATAATAAAAGAATTACATCATTTCGAAGTATTTTTAAAAATCCCTTCTCATTGAAAAAAAAAATTGGACCAATAGCAGAGCTTTATTTTGCCACGTAGGCGAAATCGAGCAACGTGATTGGTCAATAAAAAGTCAAAATTAAATTGATTATGGTCAAACTTAATAAATTTGGTGGAGAAATTTGGTTAATAAAAAAAATGCATAAAAATATAGGTGTCAAATTTATGAAAACAAAAACTTAAAAAAAAAAAGAAGTAATTAATAAAACTTTAGTGATTGAATATTAAATAATTTATATAGAGTAAAGTGTAAAATTACATGTTTTCATGTTTTTAATAACTTTATAAAAAACACAAATAACCTCTAACACTTTATACCCCCTATACTTTATAATATTAACTTTATTTAAATTTACATGAGTATTAGTATTAGGTTTTAGACTTTTATCCATTAAAATTATAAAATTTGGTAAATATGCGAATTAGTTTTAATATACGTTAAATATTTTTTTAAACTAATGTTAGTTTTAAACTTTTATCCATTAGAATATTTTTTTTTAAATAAGGAGTCATGTTATTATTTAAAAATTTAATTTATGCGTACACGGGTTTGAAATACGGCTAAATTATTAGTAACGGGAATATAAATATCAAATAGTAAGCACGATACTGTGATATGAAAATAAATATACGCGATTCTACTTATAACAACGACTCATAAAATTGTTATTTAAAATTTGCATATAGATATCCATAAAAACATTTTAAAAACTTTATGGAGCATATTTTAACTTTATCAACGCTCATTATGTGCTACTAAATTCACACATTTTGTACAATATGATATCAATAATTAAAGTTAAACAACAAAATCAACCTCAACCTTAACAAGTCTGTCAGTTAAAAACATTATACAAAGCTAATTATTAAAATTAAAAAAAAAAAACATGGGTTAGATAATCATTTTTAATATAGAAAGTGTTTTCCCTAAATTATATATAAAAAAGAATGCACGCATCACAATCCTTATTTGATAACAATCACTTCTCTAAAAAAAATGTAGGTGATAACCTAAATTTATTCATTGACGTGATGTTTTATCAAAAAAAAAAATATTAAAAAATAAATAAATAAATAAATAAAAACGTAATAGTTGGCTGTTGTAAATGAATTAAAAGTATGTATATGAGAATTATTCAGCAAGAATATATAGTTTTAATCAGGTTATTACGTTACTATACTGCGATAATGTTATTGAGTTGGTAATCACGGATGTGAGATACAACCATTATTCTATACTTATGATTTATGTGTAAACCTTTTTTTGCTTCTGAATAGAATCCGAAAAGACCTCAACAGAACTTTGGCTTATGCCTTATCTAGCTGATAGTATTTAGTAACATTTTTTTATGGTTTAACTTTTTTGTTATACACACCAACTTTCAGTAATTCTTTTTTATGTTTTATTGAAAACTTTTACACTTAAAATTTGTGTTTTTACTATAAACACACTAAGCTATAATAGAATTAGTTGTGAGTTCAGGGGTTTTTCACTAAACTTCGATAAAAAAAAAAAAAAAAACTTATAGCTTTATCATACACTTATTATATTATGATAATTGAATAAGAAAATAAGCACCTTTAATAAGAATAACCAAACACCTCTTTAGTTCTAATATGAAGTTTTCTTATTTGATTTGATGACTAAATTTGTTGTTATCCTCACTATAATGCAATATGTTATTGGTTTTTGCAGTTTTATTATCTTATCGCACACACTAAAGTGTAATGCAATTTGTTGTGTGCGTTTTTTAGAGGAGGATTAAGTATCAACACATGACGTGGAAGGATTTTCTATGCCTGCTTAAGGTATAAATGTATAATTTAGTTGAGTTGTTAATTTAGATTATACATGAATGTATTTTAATGTACCAAAGATGTGTTTTAGTACCTATATGGGGAATTTTATGATAGGATTCTTTTCGGAGTGTAATTTGTCTTTGAATGAGTTAATGAAACTTAGCAGGTGTTTGCTGTCATTGATAACACTATGGGTGTCAACCAACGGTCTAAAATATGGGTGTCTTTTAACTTGATGATTAGGTCAATTGTAAAGAAAGTTTCATTAAAGTGAAAGGTCGGTAAGGATTCAAACAATCTTAAAAGACTTGCGAATATACTCTTTGTCATTTTTTCATGCATTTATAATTTCCTTATATAGTTCGGGCATAGAAAAAATTATTCTTATACATTATACATAAACGTAAGATTAAATTTGAGTTCTACCCACATCTTTTTTCGTTTCTATTTATGTAATAAAGAAGCTATAATGTAAGCATCTATGTTAATTTGGTAATTTTATGATCAAACATGAGAAGTAAATAACATAAACTTATGAAAATACAACTTTCTAAATAAAAATGTGCATTAGTAAAAATGATATGATGGTTATTCATAATTAAGGAAATGAATTAATCTTCAAAGCTATATAAATATGCTACATATTTTAACGAAAATATAAGTAATAGAAATACCACAATTACAAAACACATCATAAATTGATAGCACGAGTTTGCAAAACTAAAAGCATATATCACTAACATCTCATGCAAGTCAAATATCATCATGTGATTTTGCTTGAATAATAAAATATAATTTTTAATCTAAAAGCGTTCTCCTAAAATAATAGGTAGGTTATAACATATACACATGATTTTTTATTTTTAGTCCACCTAGTAAAACCATTTGAAACATGTTAAGTGATTCATTTCTTAATCGATAATAATACATAATTAAAATGAAATTTTAAAAACCCTGTCCGTGCACAGGTATTATAACTAGTAATACTTGATGCAAAATATATAAATCAGTTTAGGTTCTAAATGTATTTTTATTGGTATAATTTTTTCATCAATTATTATAGTAACATAAATAAAAATATTAATAGTCAAAGTTAAACAAAAAAGACTAAAAAAGTCAAAATGAATAATTAGTAACTCGGTACTTCTAGAAATTTGAATTGTAGTAACGAGTTATAACTTGTCGTACCATATGTTGATCTCTAGATTGTGAAGTATGATGATGGATTAGGTTAGGTATGTTATGACTAATCAATTATTTATATTATTTGTTATATATTTTTCTATATTTACTCATTTGACAAAAACGGTGAAGGTAACCTTTTTCAAATTAGCTGAGGTGGTACCTCCAAACCTCGAAGCAACCGTTCTCATCGACCCTAAGAACGAGGTTCGTGATAATCATTGACCTGAGACCCTGAACATCATGACATGCACACAATTTATTTATTTTGTATACATTTAAGAATACAAATGAAATGAATTAACCATTGTCATTAACATAAAGTTAAATAGATTCTATAAAATTGAGTGTAAAATAAAATGGAATAATAACAATCGTGTAAATATGAAATTGGTGCATATTTGGTGTTATCATGCTGTCTGCACTTGGACTGAACATCTGTCTTTGCACTATTTGCTTGACTTTAATCAATTTTGACAAATTCTAACTAATATATCTGATCACCTCCAAAACACATCAAAGAAACGCCGATTAGTCAACCTTCAATAATAACATTTACTAACTTGTAAGCTACTCCATATTGTTCATATACAATACACTTAGGAAAAAATTCAAGATACCTTTTAACTTAAATGAAATTAAAACTTAGCCTTTTAAACTCATTAATTTTAGATTTAGCATTCTTTCATTTTAGTAAAAGACGAATGGCATAAAAAGTCATCTGACTTAAAGGTCATTTCTAATCAAAGCATCGCACTTTTTTTGTTGCATAAATAGGCACTTAACTTATTTTTCGCTAATTTAAGTATTTTCGTTAAATATTTAATGATCATCCATTAAGTTTTTACATTTCAGGTTCATCGCTACTGCCATCACCACCAATCATCGTCATCCCACCACCAACCCTGCCCTACCACCATCACTACCAAACACCACCTTCATCACAAACCCCACCCACCTCTGCCGCATACCACCACCCGCACCCAGCACCACCGTCGCAAATCACCAACCCTACCCACCATCACCACCGAACATCGTCGCCACCACAAACCCTACCCACCAACCAATCCCACCACCCATCATCATTTTACCCCAACACCATAAATCATTGTCGTCACCACCACTGTCACCCCTTAACCATCACCACTGTCGTTACCAATCTAACCCACTACCGCCATCACCACCATACTCAACCATCACTGCCATAGGTGGTTGGTGGTGGTGGATTGGTTAGTGATGGTTGAGGTTGGTGGTTTACAGCGGTGGTGGGTGGTTTGCTTGGTTGTGGTGGGTAGGGTTGGTGGTGGCGACGATGATTGGTTGTGGCGGAAGGTGTGGGGCTTGAAATGTAAAACTTAACGGATTATCATTAATATTTAATGAAAATACATAAATTGAGTAAAAATTAAGTTGGGTACTTTTTTTATGTCACAAAAAAGTGCAATACAATAATTGAAAATGACCCATAAATTGGTAATTTCTTTTGCTATTTCTTTTTAGTAAATAACAAAGTAACCCCTTAAGGCCAATAGAAATTTGTATTCGTCCATTTTAATACGAGAATCAAGAATCACATGAGTCATTTTTAGTGTATTGTTTGGTTTTTAACTTTAACAACATGTTTAAGAGGAAAGTTCAATGCAGAACAATAATTATCTAAAGATCAAATTAAAAGATTTCAACCATCCATCTATTTTAAATCTAAAGGCTTAGGTTAATCCTTTTTTTAATATAATTAATTACTAAAGGGCACTTTTATAATATCATACAAAACTAAATACATCAATTAAGGGTCCGTTTGGTATGAGGCTTTTGGGATTGTATTCAGGGTTAGAGTTGAAAAGTAATGTTTGGTACGTTAGTGTAATCCTCAGATTTGGCATTGATGTCCGAATATGACATTTTTAACAATCCCAAGCACACTAGGTGGGATTTGAAACTATTTTACTGCCAATTGCTTTCTTGAAAATAGAGTCTCACTATATTATTCACTTTTTTTATTGATAAGTACTTTATATATTAATTTAAAATTACATCAGTTTTTCCTTTTAATTTTTAAATTAACACATATGTCAAAAAATAATATATTTTATAAAATCTTTTACATAAAATACTTTTTTATATCATGTAATTTTTCTCTCTCCAATCATTAATTTTAATCCAAAACAAAATTCAAATACAAATTCAAATCTAAATCCAAATCCAAATCCAAATCCTAAACCCTCTACAAACCAAACGCACCACCCTCCTCATTTACCCATTTATTTCACTTTTGTAATACCAGTTTTCACACTCTTTCTCACCAAACACACACACAAACCACCCTAAACCGTCATCGATCTGTCATATCACCATAAACAGTCGCATAAACCACCGTCGATCTGACGTTGATCGCGCCACCGATCTATTTTTTCCAATTATTGTCGATCTGACATTGGGAAGCAATTTCTGGATCATCAACAACAACCACTCATTCAGATGAAGACGATGTCGTTTTGGTCCCTTATGTTTTCCCTCCAAGCCACCACGATAATTTACCCGTCACTCCACCACTACGACGTCGTTCGTGTGATTTAAGAGTGATTATGTTTCAAGTAGGTTAAGGAGAAAGAAAGATTATAGAAGGGCTACTGTGATTCGTATGTTATAGAAAGGATGGATTAGTTTGTGTGGCTGCTGCGTTTATCTTGTTAAAATGAAATAGATTTGTGGTTGCTACGTTTTGGTGATTAGAATAGTGGATTAAATAGATAAAATGGAGGAGATGGGTGGTTATGTGTATGTGATAGGAAGAGAAAAGGAGAGGCGTGGTATCAAAGAAAATGGATGGTTGTTCTTTTATATTGTCCTAAACTAGGTGGAGTGCCCGCGCGTTGCGGCGGGGTGTTTTGCTAAAGGAGTTTAAAGCCCTTCGCGGCGGGAAGTTTGAATACAAAATCTAACATACTACAAATTCAGATAATGTGTGAAGTTGCTACAGAACCATATGGTTTAATCTAAAAGGTGAAGTTGCATCAAGAAACTACAAATTCATATTAACTGTATACACAGCAAATCATAAATTCACTAAGCCTGACTTGAAAAGTTAGAAATTCAGATTCATTTTATACAAAGTCAGCAATTGGAACTTTAAAAATCAAAATTTATATAAAAACTCCAAATCTAGAAATGCATCATACAGATGGTATACCTCCATAACTCGTTACAGCAATATTAGTGCAAACAAACGGTCTTCACAAAGCCACAGGAGGAGTCCGACATTAAGCACCTATGAGAACCCAACTATTTATATCTCGTTCGTTAATTCATATAACGAAGACATAAAGCATACACTCATAAGTCCACCATCCCCTTCACGTTGAAATAACAGTTATAAAACATGCGTTGTACCTATTTCAGTACACTTGTAGGTTTGAGTAGTAACTGATCACATTCGGTTGTTTAAAAAGTAAAGTTGAAGGTGTAATGACTTAAGTTCTTAGTGGCCGATGTTACAATCAAAAGGAACACATATGCTAGAAAAAAAAACAGGTTACATGACAACAGGCTCCAACCTTTTTAGCAAAACCCTTTTTCAAAGAATTCATATATGCAGTATGCTAGTTATGCCAATAAATAAATGCAAACACCCCCTAAAAGAAATCTCAAAGAGCAACAAAAAACAACACTATAAGCAGTTTCTCTAATAAGCAATCCCAAACAGGCTTATAAGCAGGTTAAAAAATGTTGAAGTTTAAAACCAATGAGAGCATAAAATTCTATTTCCAGTCTCAAGCCAAGTGCTATTTTGAAGTCTATCGATACAAAAGATATGCGGTCTTAGTTCGTCTAATTAGTCATAAGTGGTTACCTAGTTTAGAACAACTGTTGAACCCGTTCTTCATAACAAATATGTGGAGTAATCTTACAGGCTTAGCCGGCTCAACTGCTGTTTTCTAGCCTGCCAAATTAAATGAAAACATTAGTTTCTTGCACAAACACAAAGAAATCAGTAGTGTGATTCAGCTGAGCTAAATTAATTACTTAGTTAAGAAATAAACTTACTGCTCGATAGTGAAAGCAAGAGTTATCTGCAGCATGCAATCCAGCCCAATCTCGATGATTAACTAACTCATCAATTACCTAAAAGAACCACAAAAATGACAGCATATATGGGGGAAAAAAAAAAAAAAAAAAAAAAAAAAAAAAAAAAAAAAAAAAAAACTTGGAACTAATAGAGCACAAAGTCATAAGTTTGCACCTGAGTTTTAGGCATGCAGGAAACTAACCAACAACGATGATTCCAAGCGTGGTAGTTCATCTTAGACTTCTGTAGAATTGTATACAACAGGATCAAGATGAGTAGTGCACACATTAACGGCTGTAGATGAGCTGAAACAACTTTATCTAACGGCGACCACCAAGACTTTTGGGATTTTTTTAATTTAAAAAGAACAAAACCCAAAATATAACCATAGAAATCTCCAAAATGTAATCTAACCTCTGCTATTCTTTCGGCTAATTCAGATTCGTTTCTCAAAATCTGCTGCCTATTTGTTGACCTGCCAGCTATCATCTTGATCAGCCATCGGCTATTATAGATGCACATAGATATAAAAAGCTAATTAAAAGGCTTTGAACATTAAACACCATTAAAAAATGACTCTTCCCATTTTCCTATGTGTGGAGAAATGTATATATAAATCTAGTCACAGTAAACACATTCTTGGTTCCCAGAGTAAAGAGTTTCTTGCTTAAAGCATGAAGACAATTATTTTTTTACTGTTTTGAGGTGTCACTCCAGTGTGTGCGAACATGTTTTCCTCATGGAAAACATTTAGTTGCGTTTATGCTTATTGAAGTAACATATTTTCCTCATGGAAAAATTTAGCTGGATTTATGCTTATTGAAGTAACATATGAAAGTAATTAGCATAAAATGCATACCTTTTTTGTCCGAACCCCAGTGCTCGAGTCCAAAGCGCACAGAATCTTTAAGTGTATGCGAACGTTCACCAGAACTGATGTCTGAGCCCCTCTGTTCCTTTTAACAAATAGATATAATTAGTTCGGCGTTGTTCAATTTTAACTAATAGATGAAACTGGAGCATATAATTTTGAGTTTGATGAAAAGAGTAATAAACAAATGCGACATACCAAAGCATGACAGTCACTCCCAAAGAAAGTTTAAAGAATTCCCAGAAATTACTAAACACGGCTCAATTGAACCGTGACCATGCTTGACCACATGTACCCTTAAGCCACAACCATGAACCACCACAACGTCCCCCACAAAGTTTTTTTGCTGGTTTTTGGCTCGGAAATCAACTGGTAATTCAATAACAATGTCTCCCACAGATCATTTTATTCAAAACAAAACTGGAAACAGAAAAGTTTCGGTACTGTATAAAAGTAAAACTAAACCAGCAGAAAAGTAACATAATCTAGCCATACCCGTCACACATACATACATACGCTCACATCTTGCGGAATTTACGCGTACATTCCTGTACCGAAACCGGATGATCATCACGCAATGGCTCATTTGTGTGGATATACCACCAAAGGCGAACGGCAACCATGGCTGCAACTACCACTCAGGTAAAGCTGCCCTGCCAAGCTACCGTTGTCGCCAGCTTACCCATGGTGAAATAGTCCAGGTTTGCAAATATAGCAACCAAAGGCAACACCATCCATGGCTGCAACCACCGCTCGGGCAAGGTTGCCTGGCCAGGATATTGTTGTTACTAAATCACGGTCGTAAAATTTAGAAACCAAAATAACTATCATCATTGCCTGTATGTATGGTTGGGCGTTAAATGGGTGAAAGAGCAACTGGCCTATATGAGTTCAAAATAATACCCGAAACGAAACCACAAATCACACGCATACCACTCATTACAACTATTATGCATTTAGCAAACATATCTATACGTCTTTTTCATAGATACTCAGTGTGTGTAGAACGCGCTTTCAACCCGCCATGGCTGCAAACACCACTTCCGTGGTGCTGGCCTGGCAAGATACAGGCAGATTGCACGTCTTAAAAGGCCAGACAATTGAATAGAAAAAATACCATTAGCCAATGACAATAAGCTGTCGTTTGAGCAACCCATCATCAAACCAAACATCATAACCAAAGTACATTTAACGGGATACCCGGCCCAGACCTGTGCTCGGCTCAGGCTCAGAAGACCGTCAACATACGGACAATGTTACAATATCAGTTCCCAAAATCTGCACACAATAACAAATACACTTTATGAATGACAACCCGCAAAAATCTAAACTTTAAATCATCAAAACAACACCCACATCATTCAAGCCTAAAAATACTCATAATTAAGTAAATATAAATACCTACCCTAGCAACTTCGCATACTGTTTTACGTATAGTCGAAAACATAAAAGCAACAAAACTTTTTATATCATGGTTCACTCTACCTCTTTTTATATCATGCTTCATTGAGATAAAAGGACAAAAATACAAATAGATGAAATACATGCTTGGATAACCTTTTTTTTATGGCCTTATTTGCCTTATCACGATTCCTAAAACCTAATAAAGCTAACTTTTTTTCAGCTTATTGTTATAAGATTAAAAGGCCCAAAAAATTGACCTGCATTGGTTAGCAGCAAATGTTTTGTTGGTAATTTGCTGCGCCTAAATTTATTAACAAAGTACTTTAATCTGTTTGGAACCACAAACGAATCACAAAACCCATTTCCTATCAGTACCCACTTAAACTAAACATGAAGCAACCACAAATCAGTAAAAAGAAATAAAAAATGAATAATTACATACCTTAGATAATTTTTTTTTTTTGTGGCAACGGGACTTCATCCCTTTTTGCAATTCATACAGCCCACTCAAAATACTTAAAACCTGCAATTAAACATAAACATGTGAACAAAAATAGAAACTTTTTTATCCAGAAAAAAAATGGAATAAAACAATTAATGAACCCTATAGATGTTGATGTCGAAATGGTGACAAAATGGAGGTATGGTGGTATCAAAAAAAAATTTATCCAGAAAAAAATGGAGGTATGGTGGTATCTTTTACAAATTCGGCCATTTTGACTAATCTTTATTACTAAAAGTAAAACCAACAGATGTCGATGAACCCAAAAACATTGACATATATGAATATGAGCAAATTCAAACATAAGCTGCTTAACTTTAATCAGAACAGATCGAACAATCTAACTCCAATAGGGATATTCTACCATAACAACCCATATTCATAAAAAAAACCAATGTAACTCCAATAAGAATCATTCTAAAACAATCTATATACCTCTATACATACGGCCGTAAAGTAAACCCAACAAAAGAAAAACCTGAATAAAACAATCAATATTACAAATAAAGCAAACCATACCTTATAAGCAAAACCCTTGGCTGCAAACAGCAACGGCAAGGGAACCTGCAAAAAATCATCAACAAAAATGAAATTAACAAAACCCCTAAATTCTAAGAAAAACCTAATTTCAGAATTAAAAAAAAAAAATTGAAAGATCGAGGAAGAAAGGTCGAGATGATGATAACCCACTGATGTTTTAGAGATGAGAGTTGTAGAAGTTGATGTATAATCCGGTGATGGATAAGAGCTGATGATGTGTGTGGGAGAAGCTTCAAGAAAACACTATTAGGTTCTTAGGTGGGATAACATGCGTATATTTTTTTACTCCTGTTCCTCTCCACACATAAACACTGTAGTAACCGTTTTTAGCCGGGTCGGGTTGCAAAAGCATATGGGCTAAATATCCTTATGAATGTAATATTGATAAATATTTTGTAGTGGTGAATTGTTGAGTGAGATCAAAAATGGTAAATGACACATGTGCTCTATCAGGGGTTGGCAACACTTGTCGCACCACACCACCATCCCTCACTCACAACCAATCTCTTTATGCCACATCACTCATTCATTTTTTCCATCCCTCACCCATTTTTTTTTTTTGTTGGCATCACTTGTGGCATCACACCCCCATCCCCACTATATTTTTTTTTCTTTTTTTTTAAAATTCCACTAAAATAAAATAAAAAAACTAAAATTCCATTAAAATTAATAAAACATTACATAATATTCCTTAAAAACATAAAATAACTAAATTTCCATTAAAAACTTAAAAACCATTAAATCCTACAAACTACACGGCCAACCGTATCTGGCGCATATCTCGCGTTTCTTTTTTATGAAAAGTCCTTAAAAATCGGGTCTGGGATATTGTCGTGCGGGTCCATAATGAATTTCATGTCACGATTGTAGGTCTCCCCATCAAGAAACTTCAAATACTCTTCGTCCTTTTTCTTTTAAGCCTCCATCTGCGCCTGCAATAAACTTTGCTTTTCGGCCGTGAAACTTGCAAGGGTATCACGAATCGAACTTCGGCTTGACTCTTCAGAATTCACCTTTTTTTGTCTTTCGATGGTCGTGATGGAGTTGGGTTCTCGTTGAGGTTCGGTAAGTCACAGTTGAAATCTTCCACGTTTATTGGCGTCTCGTTTGTTGGCGTTTGAGTGCTACTTGACTCCGACGACTTTCTTTTCCTGCTCGATCCCGTGGATTCTTGAGTCTGACTAGCCGACGCTTGTGCTTTCCACTTTTCTTGATCTTTGAGGTTCGGTAAATCTTCCACGTTTCTTTTCCGACTTTCTTTTCCTGTTCGATGGTCGTGATGGAGTTGGGTTCTCGTTGAGGTTCGGTAAGTCACAGTTGAAATCTTCCACGTTTATTGGCGTCTCGTTTGTTGGCGTTTGAGTGCTACTTGACTCCGACGACTTTCTTTTCCTGCTCGATCCCGTGGATTCTTGAGTCTGACTAGCCGACGCTTGTGCTTTCCACTTTTCTTGATCTTTGAGGTTCGGTAAATCTTCCACGTTTCTTTTCCGACTTTCTTTTCCTGTTCGATGGTCGTGATGGAGTTGGGTTCTCGTTGAGGTTCGGTAAGTCACAGTTGAAATCTTCCACGTTTATTGGCGTCTCGTTTGTTGGCGTTTGAGTGCTACTTGACTCCGACGACTTTCTTTTCCTGCTCGATCCCGTGGATTCTTGAGTCTGACTAGCCGACGCTTGTGCTTTCCACTTTTCTTGATCTTTGAGAATGCGTCACGCTTTAGTATGCACGAAAGCTTTCCTAAATTGTTTTTCAAAATCAAGTTGGACTCTCTCGTAAACTTGAAGATCGTTGCACCCACTTTCTTTCAAGCGCACCTAAAAAAAAATATAAACGTACGTAAGAAAAACATATATAAACGTATGTAAAAAAAATAAACTTATGTACAAAATTATATATATACGTATGTAAAAAAAATATATGTACGTATGAAGAAAAAAAAACTTATGTAAAAAAATGTATACCGCTTGTATGTAGTATGCGTTGAACGCCGTGATATGCGCATTCATAGGAGTCCACTTCTTCAATTGATCTTTGGTGCGTTCGGTTCTTGGAATAAGGCTTTTAAAATGCTTTAGAACTCGTCTCCAAAAACCTTCCTTGGTTTGACGGTCCCCAACTTCTCGGTCCACCGAAATTTTAATCCAAGCCTTAGCTAACGCCTCCTCCTCATCAGGCGTCCAAATCTTAGCGGGTTTTCTTTGACTTTGACGCGGTACCTCAACCTCTTCGACCTCTTCATGTTGTACGGCTTCCTCAACCTCCTCATTCATCGGTTGTGTCTCGGGCACCAAATTAACATTATCATAATCTTCATCATCCTCGCTATCATCACGAACGGGTAACAGACCGCTCTCCGGTTCAAGCCTTTTTTGTTGGGTATATCTCGGCTCAAACGGGTTGAAATTTTGAGGCAATTGTGGGAGGGGTTGTTGGGGAACGAAAAATGATGGAGACGGAGTTTGGACAAATTCGGGGCAGTAAACATCTTGTGATTGAGAAAATGATTGAACTCGAGGACGACTTACACCCCTCGCTACTCGGTTTCCTTTTCTTGAATCTCTATTTCTTTTTGGCTCCATGTTTTTTTTTTGGGCAGAATACGTTTTTTTTTTTTTTTTTTTTGCAGAATACTATTGATTGTTGTTGTTGATTGTTGTTGTTGGCAGAATACTACTATTTATATACATACAAGCAACGGTAAAAAAAATTTAACATTTCAAAGCCCCAAACGGTCAAAAAGCAACGGTCCAAATCCCTCCATAGTTCGAAATTTCATTCCTTACCGTGCGTGAAGACTTCCCGTGCGTGGAGCTTGCCGTGCGGTACCGTGGGCAAGGCGGCGATGTTCCCGCACGGTAGCACGGTACCGTGCTCCCCTTGCCGTGACCATTGCCGAGAGCCTCAGTGGGTATATAAGTTTACTTGCTACTATTTTGTCCTTCAATTGATGGGTGGGTCAGTGTATGGCACAATAAAGAAAGCTTGGTTAATTTGAAAAGGTGAAAGTCATGCATGTACTTTTGGCTATTGGTGCAATCAAAGAAAATTGAAAGCAAGTGTAGAAAACTATTTAGTACTTAGATTTAATCATTAATTTAAATCCCACTAAATAATCATATGAGATTTTGTGCAAACCATATGTGATATATATATATATATATATATATATATATATATATATATATATATATATATATATATATATATATATATATATATATATATATATAGGAATATATTAGCTACAATATTTGTAGCTAATTAGCTACAATTTTGTTCTACAAACTATGAGTCCTTGATTTGTTTCTTGTGTTTAGTGGGGGATTGTAGCCAATTGGCTACAAAAATTGTAGCAAAGCTATCCTATATATATATATATATATATATATATATATATATATATATATATATATATATATATATATGTGTGTGTGTGTGTGGGATCATGAAAAAAGTCCACTTTAGTAGAAAAGTGGAAAAGTGTACAAATATCCCCCTTCCATCTCCCCTCATTTTTTCCCCAACTCAAGGGACCTTATTGTAACTTCTTTTATTTTATAAGGTTTGTTTCGTAGCTTTTTCATTTTTTCTCTTCTTATCATATTTTTCTATTATTTACGCCAGTTTGGTCAAACGATGCAATTCAACTTTTTCAAAAATGAGTCTCGTGTGATCAGTATACACCATCAATTGGTGGCCAATAAACATTTTCTGAATATTATAAATTAAGTATTCACTATGGGCTCGCAAATAATTATTAAAATTCATTTTCAATAAAGCTACACGTTTAACTGTTGTGTTGGTCACATGTGATATGAATAATAAACCAAAAGCTAAAAAGGCTACACAAATTAATTCATGTTATACTAAATAAAAACCAAGATTATCCAAGATTGTTCTTCTTGAGCCTCAACTTGATATGCAACCTTTCCAGTTCCGATAGCCCAATTGTCTGGTTGATTCTACCTTCTACTGAGCTCAAAAATGATATTTGCAGCTACAATTCTACCATCTACAGAGCTCGACTTAAGAAGACCAAGAAGTGGAGGAATGCAACCGCGATCAATACTTTAACCCGTAATTCATGCAAAGTTAAGAGCAACAATTACTGAACCTCGACTACAAAAGAACCATATTATCCTAATGATGAAGTGACAAAACCTCCATATAGTGGATCTACACTTATACATATAACATATTGAACACTTGACTCATTTAGTAACAGTATACGTGTAAATAGTTTACCTGGACCACACCTTCACTAAAACCGTTGCCAACTTTGAGGTCTTGAACAGCCTTTGAAAAGGCACTCGTAAATTTCTCATGTTTGCCTACAGGGATAGTGGTTGTCTAGTTAGGAGACAAATAGGTATAGATAACATGATATACCTAAACATTCAGAAATAGTAATATTTGTTGTCATTGGTAATGTTTGCCTTTTTATCAAAACAGTTAAAAAGCAAACAAGAAGTGTTTGTTTACATGTATTGAATGCTTTACTCTCCGATTAACATGATTATACAACTTCATCAAGAAAAGAAGAAAAATTAATTTTACCTTCTTGCACAAGTATTCTATTTGCATAGACGCAAGTTTGTCTAGTATTACGGAATTTGGTTGCCAACTGAAATCAAAGAATGAAATAGAAATTAGTTGATAATAATACGCTAAAGTCAGGTTTTATACAAGCTTTTTAATACATGAATGGAGATATCACAAACCTTAAGGGTCATGTAATCACGAATAAGTTTATATCGTCCATCCCTTCCAAACTTTAGATCAGATAGTGCAACCTGCATCAGATTCAAACAAAAAAAAATAAAAAAAAACTACAAGTACAAACGAGAGATACATGAGAAAGAATCCAACGAAATTGGTGATGAGTATATTACAAATGTTTAATATATTTGTGTCGCCAAGCTCTTCCCTCCAAAGACAGCAGCTGTCTGACACAATGCTTGCCCTCTAGAAAAAAGAGAGATTATAGAAAAATGTCATTCTGATGTGCATAACTAGAGCTGGAAAGTTAATACAGCATTTACTACGATTAATTTTGACAATAATCGTATTATACTTCACATAAGTTACCCTGATTATGTTATTTATAACATTTGAGTAACCAAACATATAGTTGATTCAGTTAACAATATTATATATAGTATTTGGATGCATAAAAGTCTTCATACCGGTAATTAGATACGGCTTATCACCACCCGTGATATAATCCACACAATTTAATCCTTTAAGATGGGCATCGAGTGTGAAGTTAGTAAAGAGCAATAGTACAACACTAATGTCAAAAGTGACCCGTATATTAACAAAGAAAGAATGATCTCTGACATGGTAGCTCTGTAACCTCAAAGGATTTTGTCGTTGTCTACAATAATGTGTATAACATGAGACTTCTATCAGATATTGGTATTAAATTTCTATTAGAAAAGAGCAATAGTACAAAAATTTATAAAAAATATTAAAAAGTTTGATCAGTTTATAATCATCAAATATTCGTATTAAATGGATGCACTAAAGTGCCTCAAATGGATGCAATAAGGTACCTCAAATGATTTGTAGTACAGACATCGTTCTATCATCATTTGAGGTTGTAAATGAACTGATCATTATGCCCCTGAAATATATACCCTGCATTGCATGACCAAAAAGATCACTTTTGTGAATAAGCAGCTGTTACAAAACAAGCAATTTTTTGTATGTCATTTTTTTTTTTACATATTTGTCATTTAAAAAAATCCAGACAAGCATTCCCAAACACCCTCTTGTTTTGTTGTTGTCATAAAAGTGAACTCGTAATTGATGTCAATTGTTTTGCTACTGTCATAAAAATGAACTTGTTTTGCGACTATGATACAAATGGATGCATTAAAGTACCTCAAACGGATGCACTAAAGTACACCATTTGACACATTCTAGATAAGACAACCCAAATTGACATGTCGTGACTTCTAGTGGGCTCAGACTCTTAGACTTATTCATTTAGTCAGCCAACACTCGGACACCACGGTTACTAAAGAAAAATATTGCATACAAAAAGATCTCTACGCTAATATGTCCAAACAGATGCTCTAAATACGCAAATGGATGCACTAATATCTACCTATTCGATGCACTAATCATACTCATAGATGCCCTAATATCTACCTTTTCTCGACTCCGCATAATGCATAAAGCTTATATCATATACCAATTAACGACGTTCTAAACCAATAGTTCCAGTTGTTAACATACCACCCCTTGCGCGAATATAAGACCGGTTGATTAAAAGTGGCAGAAGAATCTCGTTCATACGTATCCACAATCACATACTCAGGAGTAGGTATCTCAGAAGCCGTTTTCTTACAAGTAGCTTGCTGCACCTACATATTAGATAACAAACATTAATAGGAAAACTAAAGTCAGGTCAGATGCTAATAGGCAATATCATAATCGAAATAAATATTTCCACTCCGCAAATGGTAATAGGAATGCAACGCTACCCCGAAGATTTAAAAAAAAAAAAAAAAAAAAAAAAAAAAAAAACAAACTTTGCAGCTAAACGTGGCATATTTGACCCATTCGCATTCGCTTATGGATGACTCAAATTGAGATAATTTAGTATTTACATCCCTTACTGGTGAAATGGGTAAGAAAAGTTGTAAAGGTCACAAGCTGCCAAAGGTTTATATAAAATTAAAATTAGCCTCATTATTGTAAAACTAGAATATTATCAAAATGATTTAATCATGTAACCATTTCTGACAATACTAAATTATGACACAAACACCCAACTCCCCCATTTTGAAGCCCCTATTTGCAACGGATACACTAAACATACATATAGATGCCTTAAAATGTGTGACGATGCACTAATCTTACTCATTGATGCCCTAATACGTTCATCGATGCACTAAACATACAAACAGATGCCCAAGTTTTTCAACGATGCACTAAAATACAAATAGATGCCCTAACTTATATTATCATACTAACAGATGTCCTAATACATTTTTTTGATGCACTAATCAAACAAACAAATGCCCTAATTTAACATTAGGCTCTTATCTTACTAAGAGATGCTGTAACACAATTTTTTGATGCACTAATTATACAAACAAGTGTTGTAACAAGTCGATTGATGCCCTAATCATACTAACAGATGCACTAACGCTTATTTAGATGCATTAATCAAACAAACAGATTCCCTAACTTATAACATGATGCTCTTACCATACTAAAAGATGTCGTAACACATTTTTTGATGCACTAATCAAACAAACATATGCCCTAACTTATAAGATGATGCTCTTACCATCGTAAGAGATGCAATAACATTAATCATGATGCACTTATTCAGACAAACTAATGTTGTAACATATTATTAAGGCAGATGCACTAAATTGTAATTTAATTAATACTTACAAATGCTTTAATGTGTAATTTCATTCAACAATAACAATTGTTTTATAATTTACACAATAATGCACTAAAATAACATATAAATAAATTTAAAAAAAATAACTAACTTGATAAACCAATTAAAACAAACAAATACCGTAACATATTTTTTGCACAGATTCACTAAAATGTCATTTTATACATAAAGTTCGCCTAAGATGAATCTACACAATGCCCTAATTTTTTTCACATATTCATAATAATATTAATTATGATATAATTTACCCAATAATACACAAAATAAAATAAAAAATTGAACAATTAATAATTATAGACTTACTATTGCTCGAGTTCATAGCTTCGATTTCATTACTCTTCTTCAT
The DNA here is from genome assembly GCA_030686995.1 of Artemisia argyi. Taxonomy (NCBI): domain Eukaryota; kingdom Viridiplantae; phylum Streptophyta; class Magnoliopsida; order Asterales; family Asteraceae; genus Artemisia; species Artemisia argyi. Next base: position 35,816,523 of record CM060685.1, on the reverse strand, counting down.
TAGGTTTAGTTTAAAAAAATGACGGACGAGAAGGATCTGATTGCAAATCCCTATATGATCGATTAGTTAGGTTTGACGGATCGATTTCATTAGGTTTAGTTATGGTTGACTGATGACTGAAGTTTTGATCGGTTTTGTTGGCGGTGAAAATGAGGAAGGCGGTTAACGATCAGTGTTTGATCTATGTTGAAAATGAAGATATGAATGGTACTACCCCTATTTGTTTGTGATTTTTTAAAATTTACCTTAAAGTTTGAAATGTTTTAATAATCTACCCTATAACTTTTTTTCTCATTTTTCTATCCAAATACACTTTTCTATAGAACCCTACCCTATATATATATATATATATATATATATATATATATATATATATATATATATATATATATATATATAGTATCTTTATTTTCAGAACCCTGTTAAGTGCGGGAACTGCGAGAACTTTAATTTTGCATTAGAAAACATGCATGTTTATATAAAACAAGTATGTTTTCTTACATACACCTTAATACACATACATGCATAACATACATGTTCATATAAAAACCTGTTAAGTGCAACAAATCAATGCAAAATGGTTTTATTTTTAGAACCCTGTTAAGTGCGGGAACTGCGAGAACTCCAATTATGCATTAGAAAACATGCATGTTCATATAAAACATTTATGTTTTCTTACATACACCTTAATACGCAGGCATGTGTATTAAGGTATATGTAAGAAAACATACATGTTTTATGTGAACATGCATGTTTTCTAATGCAAAATTGGAGTTCTCGCAGTTTCCGCACTTAACAAGGTTCTGAAAATAAAGCCCACTATATATATATATATATATATATATATATATATATATATATATATATATATATATATATATATATATATATATATATATACACACACACACACACACACACACACACACACACTAGCTGAATACCCACGCCTAGCGGTAGCGGTGTATAGCGATAAATGATGATGGCGAGTAAAATGATTTATCGATAGTACTGACTTTGTTTTCCAATGATTTACCATGAGTTGAAGTTAATAAGATAATTCGTTACAACATAATAAAAATAAAGATTTTGCTAATAATAACCATATGAGTTGTGATTAAGAAGTGGATTTTTATTACGATTGGTTGTAAAAAAACTAAATAAAGTTCACAATTTTAAAGATTGTCTCTACTTTTCTAAAATTCTCATCTAATCTTAATCGTTTATTTTAATCATGTAATAAAAAGGGATAATTTCATATTTATCTAACTTAAATACCAAAATTTTATATTTACCCAAAACATAAGTTTTTAGTACATAAGTGCAATGCTTTTAAAATATGTGTTGAGTATATATGAAATTATGGTATTTAATTGAGTATATATGAAATTGCACCTAATAAAAATTTAAGTTGAGACTATCGTTAGCAAAACTTAAAGAGAAATAATAAACTTACACTTCACACTCGTTTTCTCGAAAAATGGTTTATAGAAACGACAAAATGAGAAATATAATCGTTGTGCACTACACAAAATAATATCGATTTATGTTTTTCTTAACGAATATAAAAATAATAAATGGATTATTTTTATGAACTTTGTGGGTCATGGTTTTTGGAGGGTTGCCCTTTAAATAGCGCGAATTTGATATAGCCTACAATTATGTGGCCATTTTTGTTTTATTTTAAAATTGGTCTTGACCTTATTTTTCATTGTTAGAAGCATCACGTGATTTTTTTGCTTTCTTTTGAAAAATATTACAATGGGACTTGTGCCTATTGTATCATGTCACTGTAATAGGGCTGAGCATCAGGCCGGATCTCGACATGACTTGACCCGTCTTGACTAATCCTAATCCCGAAAGTCATTTAAATCGTAAACCGAATACCGATCCGAAAGTAGTCAGTTTTTTGGCCCGATCTGTCCCAAAAGTAGTCGGTTTTTGCTTGTATTTTGTCGGTTTTTGGCCCGTCCCGAATCCCAAAAATGCTAAAAATCCATCCCGACTCCTGACCCGAGAAGCTCTTATTCGGTTTCTGGACTATCGGTTTATATCGAGATCGGGTCGGTTGTCGGGACTCGAGCGATTTTGGTCACCCATAGTGTAATATTGTACCGATGGTCAAAAATATTAACTCTTGCAAAACGAAAAAAGAAATGCGTGTCTTAAAGCAAAACATGGAGCGTTAAATGGGAAGGTTTATGGATGACATACTTTTGTTGTTGCTACCAATGTTGTCATATGCATCGGGAAGGCAATTTGAGGAAGCCATATTATCTAGATCTACTTTTTTTTTTTTTTTTTTTTTTTTTTTTTTGCTAGAAAAAAATAGATCTACTTTTGTCACTGCTAATTTGTAATTCAAAATTTTAGAGTAAAAAAAAGTTTAGCAAACAAATTTATGAGACAAACAACAAAAGCAAGAAAAGGATTTTACATCACATCCGAGCAACAAATCATACTAATTCCGGCAAACACAATAGATTACCATTCAAACGTAATCCAGAAAAATCATTAGTTTCATTGGATCTTTTGAAAACTTACATGTCTATGGTAAGACTCAGCCTTGAAGAAATATTATCAGCCAAATTTTTTGAATCTTGTTTTCCATAAATGATCTTACCAACAATTAAAAATATCTAAGGAAACAACATATATAATACAACTTCCTAACTACAAAGATCTTGTGAGATCCATAACCAAACACAACAAAATAATAAAAACAATAAATGTAACACCCCCAATTCATGGATGCAGCGGAATTCGAACTGGGTGTTACTCGACGGCACAATAGTCACAATAATAGAAAACGAACTCCAATTGAGTCGTTTTAAAAGATGAATCATTCAAAATATATAAATATCAGAGATTATAAAATGAGGTCCCAATTGGTTCCATGTTTACAAATCACATTAAGTGAGTTTTTGAATGATAAGTAAATTATAGCCCTCTTGAGTATCCGTGTCCTTCCGTGCCATCCTTGATCGTCATGAACCTGAAATACATGCTTGAGAGGTCAACACAAAGGTTGAGTGATATTCATAGAGTTTGTTAAATCGTTTGAACACAATAATCGTAGTGTTTGTAGTTAAATCGTTTGAACACAATAATCGTAGTGTTTGTAGTTAAATCGTTTGAACACAATAATCGTAGTGTGAGCTATAGACTCACACCAATGTTTGGAAAACAAGGATGGGCTACGTTGTTATATGCCCGGAAAGGTTATTAATTCACTAAGCTTATGACACCAAAACGTTAACGTGTACCAATATCGATCGGCAGATTTATCCCGGTAGGTATTTTGCCGTCATACCTAATGTCTCAAATATTAATGCATTTGTTTGAACTTAGTCAAAACAAATGGGATTCGTCAATCCCAATAGGCCTATTCACAATATTCGCGCTCACTTGCAAGTAACCCTCGCAAGTGATTAAATGGTTCATAATAAGGGATCTTGGTTTGGCAAGGATGTTACTTAGTGATAATAAAACATGGTCGAATAGCATACAGTAGAAAGCATTGTGTTCGAATAGAAAAATAATAGCATGTATTCCCCCCAAGGGTTTGTAAAACATTGAAGTAATGTAAAGTGGGGCTATGAACTCACCTTAAGTAAGATAGCAAGTAATGAAGGTAATGGTTGAATCGTGTAGGTTTCTACGAGCAACCTATAATAGAATGTTGCGACTTAGGATCGGAGTAAAGAATATGAAGTAGTGCCTATATATATATCTTGCATTTAGTCCATGATGTGGTATGATGTATAATGTAAGTCTTTGAAGGAAATGATTCATGAAACATGTATGTTTTGTATATCGTTTACTACCGTTCGGGCCGACATAATTCAGAAGTCATGTTAGTAAGCGTTCGAGGAGCCAGGACACTTTAACTCGTAAATCCACAACTCAACTCGACGGCTTACATAATGAACTCCTCACATGAGGCTCCCTACTATTGTAGTAGTTGATGAAATATATAGATATAAGTTTTGATCCGAAAGGTTACATGTCCGATATTTGAATAAACTTAGGAAAGTTTATTTGTACATGAAGATTGTTATTAGGGGTAGTTTCATAAGTCTTGAATGACCATTTTCTCTTGGTAAAATCTCATGGTTTCCTTTTAGATGAAGTAGATCCAAATTGTATGTTCAAGTTCTCGTCAACTCTTTGTTTCATGTTTACGCCTATGAAAGTTGGTATGGTCATTTCGTCATGGCCTAGCCATGACCTTTGGTCCTTGTTTCAAGGTCATGAGACTCAACCTTGGTTCTAGTCATGTTTGTGGTCTTGATTATAGGTCATAAGACCTCTTGTTCCTTTCAAAGTATAACCATAATCTTGTGACTTTCGCCTAAAAATGGGCTGTTTAGAATTTGAAGAATTTTATCACTCGGAAAGTGTTTTTAGGTCTCGAGCTTCTTTGTTCCTAAACGAAAACGTCGTTCCGGACAACTTTCGTGTTTTAACTTTTTGATGAATCGGACCAGAAGTGGGACTTTCAAAACCCAAATTTGATCAGGAAGCTATTTGGCAGTTTTGCCGGAAATCTTTGGTAATTTCAAATCGTCATAACTTTTGACTCGTATACTCGTTTTGGGTGGTTCAAATTGCTATGGTTTCCTTGTTAAGTCCTCTACTGTAATATGTAATGATCCAACATCATATTTTTACCATTTTGATCAGGTCTTACCAAGAAAGTCACTAGTTTACTTGTTTTAGTAACTTGTTGTAACAATCAATAACAATAACTTGTTTTGGTCATTTTTATACATCATGGACATGATAACAAGACAATATATAGCACAAATAATATGTAAATAACATGAACATGATTATTTAACAAGAATCAAGTTAGGGTTTGGCTCACAACTTTTGGCTTTCAAAGATGAAAGGAAGTTAACATGTAAGGATAGGACTTTGATAGACTTGCTTCAACCCTTTTTCACTTCATGCAATCTTTCTACCCTTGGTATTCTTGAAAGATGGATGATGAAGGTTTAGGTGAAATGAGTGGATTTAAACTCAAGAGAAATCACCAAGTATGTGAGGTTATGGAAGAGTTTTGGTGAATGATAACCTAACTAGAGTTTCTACCTTGAAGAATCACTTGAATCTTGCATGAAACTTGGAAGAGAATTTGCAAATGAATGGTGTGTTTGTGTGTGTGATATCCACGGAAAAGAGGGGAGGGAGGGGGTATATATATGGTCATGAGGAGGTTAGGAAATGAGTAGGATATTACCACAACTTGGTGACCAAGTTTTACTTGGAGCCAAAGTTGAACACATGTGATCATCTAAGGAATCAAGGGTCAAGATCAAGCCACAAGTGTGAAACCCCCCCCCCCCAATGGCGGTTTGATATGCTAGGAAGGATGAGGTGGTTCTTGCTTGATATTATCCAAGATATTGGATGAGTTTTGACTCCGGGAAATGCCAACCGTAAATGATTAAGCCTCAAAACGTAAAACCGGGTGCCGTAAAATTATGGAATTTGAAAGTATTGTTAGACATGTCCATATAGTCCATAATAAAATATAAAATGAGTGGTAGGATCTATCGGGTGCCAAAACCCTGCTAAAAACTGGAAACACGGGTCTAAAACGCGTAATACGTAAAACGTACGAATATTGCGTAAAATTGAGAAAAGTAAAATGTTACTTTTCTAATGTGATAAAAATGATTTAAAATGACTTATAATGTCTAGACTGGGCTCAGTCTAGTGTCGGTTGGTGTTAAATGTCTTTTAGACATCAAACCGTAAGCCTAAAAATCAAGGAATGACTTATAAAATCAAGGAATGATTTTTGGTCAATGGAGGAGGGAAAATTATGTTGACTTTTTCTAATAATTTTAAAAACTCAAAATGTCTTAGAAACTCGTTTTGTGGTCTAACGGTTAATCGCCCATTCGGTTAAGCGTGCTCATGTGAGATTAGTACCGACATGGGTGACCTGCTGGGAAGTTTTTGGTCATGTTTTTCTCAGTCACGATTAATTCTCAAATAAATCATGAGTGTGTCAAACATTTTTCTGATGTGGGGTCACCTGACGGGGTTGAATTTCGTTGTGCGTAGAATTTCTGATTGACGTTTTACCCTAAAACGTGTAATTCCGTGTAATTCCTTAATAACTTTCACGAAAATGAGCTTATGAATGTCAAACTTTTAATTTGCCATGGAAATGATTTATCACTCGATAAAATCAAATAAAAATCAACTTTCGGGAAAGTTTCGGGAAAAATGAATAGTAAAAATGAATAGTAAAAGTGAATAGTGAATTTTCCGGGAATAGTAATTAACCTGAAATTGCGAATTGTTACAATAAACACAACTACCGTTATTTCAACGGCCATTCAACTTTCGAAAAAGAGACCGAAGGGTAACAAAGTAAAACATGTACATAGCGTGTTTTGTGTCGGCGCTTAAAATTTATCAGATCTAGAAATATCTCCAAAAATAAATAATAAACTGATGAGTGCTCAAACACTCATCATTTTTTGTCAAATCTGAACTGCAAAACATACAAAAACACTCAGAAATGCATCAAAATACTAAAAATATTTCAAAATTGTGTTTTATATGTTTTAGATGCAAAATGAGTAAAAACAGATGAAAAACGTACAAAGTTTGCAAAATTGGCAGTTTCAGTCCACCAACTTTCAAAAATTGGCAAAAATAGTCCTTGAGCACTTATTTGGAAAGAAAAATCACCAAAGGTCCTTTTGAAATCATAAATTGTCATATTTAGTCCTTTGGTGAAAAATTGGAAAGTTTTAGAAATTTACAGTTTGGTCCCTGGAGTTTCAGTAATTGACAGATTTGGTCCCTGGTGGGATATTTTTTAAAGGAAAATCAATTTTTGTCCTTGGAAAATCAAAATGTGTCAAAAATAGTCCTTGGAATGAAAGATTGGTGAAATTACAAATTTAGTCCCCGGAGTTTGGAAATTTGCAAAATTGGTCCCCGGGTGTCTTATTTTGAAAAATATTAATTTTTGTACTTGTAATACTCAAATGTTGTCAAAATTAGTCCTTGTGAATACTATGGAAAAATGACAAACCCAGCCCCCAACTTTCTGAAAATAACACTTATGGTCCTTATGATTAAATTTTAAACCAAATGGACCTTTAATATTTATACAAACCAAACCCCACCCTTTTTATTAACTGGATCCACCATACCCTTATATCTCCCAACCTCAGCCCACCACCAAGCCCAATCACCAACAAGCCCACTCCCTAAAATAAATAACACCCCGTTTTTTTTTATATACTCCCTCCCACAGTCAAACTCAGTCAACCAACTCCACCTCCTCTCCCCCACTTGAACCCTGCAATACCACTGCCACACTCGTTATCCCCCCCCCCCTCTGTCACCAACCCCATGCTTTGTTCCCACTACAAACACTAACTTCCAAGCCCAATTGATTACACACAAATCTCACAAGCAATCCCATTACCTGCCAAAAACCATTTTTCCCGCCAAACTTGTTTGAACGGCTAAGATCAAAATGGCTAATCCAATGGTTCCAAATCAGTGTGGGAAAGAGAAAGGAAGCTCCAAGGACCTATAAAAGTAAAAAAAAAAGAGCAGAATGAAGAGTAGTTAGCTTATGTAGTTTAGTAGTGTAGTTAAGGATGTCGATTTAGTGTAATTTCAGTCTCAAGTTGTAATCTTTAGTTAAAAACAGTTGTAATTTAACTTTCTAATGTAATTTCAACTTTATTTAATAGTAATTTCATGTTCCCTTCATAAATTTCAGATTTTGCATGTTTCTATTGAAATTTTCATTTCACTCTAATATTGTTTAAAAAGGTGTTTTACTGCTTAATTAAGTTTATCTCAGTGACTTGAATGTCTTTACAAACCTACAAGTTTTCTAAGCATGGTTTAGTTCAAAATCACAAAAATACCAAAAATAGAGAAAAATAAAAAAAGTTCAAGGAAAGAAGAAGAAGGAGTTGGAGCAGGGGTCAAGTTGGATGGCTTTTGGGTTTAGAACCTCTGGGAGGTGTTAGGAAAGATCTTGGCTCTTGTTCATGGTTTTCAGCTGATTTACATTTTGTAAGACTTTGTTCATTTTTTCTCTTTCAACTATATTAGTTGGTTATTCTTGATATTATCTGTGTTTCTATGTGTTATTTGTGTTTATTAGTCATAATGTAGCTTGAAGTAATTAGCTTGTTCTTTAAAATTTGTAGTTGGTAAAAGTTTCATTTTCACAGTCAAATAGGTATCATTGTGATTCAATTGTTTCATACTTTTATTGTTGGTATTTCATGCTCTTATAACCTTTAATTATCATGTTACAAGTTTATTGAATCAAGCTCATGGTTTAAATCAGTGGTTCCTTTTGAAAAAGCCTTCAAAACAGTTTTTAAGGGGTGTTTGGCACAGGGGATTACCCTGTGCATTTGTGATGTTTAATGGCTAAATCTCACTTAGGCACGTTACATTAGTTCCTAGTAGTGATATATGATCATCAAATTCAGGCCTTGACCTCAGAAAGTCAAAAATCCACCCTCACCCACCTCAACAGCCTAACTGTTGGAGTTTGGGTATTCCAAACCCTTGATTTCAATGAAAAGTTAGCTTAGATTGCTTTATTTAGCTTCCTTTAGGTTTAATAAACATGTATCAATCACTTAGAAGCATCAAAAGTTCATAAAAGTCAAAATTAGTAGTTCAATGAAAAAAGTCAAAATAACATGTTTCAGATTTTTCCAAAAGTTCAATGATTTTTGTAGATTTGTGTGATGTGATTCAAGCCTTGAGCTTTTGAGGTTTAGTAGCCTCCCACCCCATCTTCAAGTTCCACCATTTACCTTATTTTTGTGATTTTTTTCCTGGGCCCCACAAGGCTCCAAAGTAGGTTGCAGGGTTTGATTTCTGCCCTGCTGCAGTAGCTTCACCCCAACACCACCACTTGGTGGTGGTTTTCTGGCCACCTCTGTGGGCCCCACACCCCCCTCTTAGGTTCTTTCAATCCCCCTCCTACCAGGGTACAAGGTTTGACCAATTGTTTGACCCCTAGACCTGTGGACCCCACCTGAATTGGCCACAAAACTTTGTCCCTTTTTCAGCTTTGAAACAAGATATATAAGTGCTTATTTAAGCTTATTTGCTTATTCAGTGGTCACCATTTGTTTTTTCTTGCTCACACATGTTCATCTAACTTATTTGGACCTGAATCTTCCATAGTGGTCCCCACTTAAGCTGGTTTGAGCTTATTTTCCACTTTGGTCAACAATAGTCAACTGTGTGGCTTATTGCTTCACACAGTGCTTATTTTTAAGTTCCCAAAAAGTTGCTTTTACAAAAATGTTTGTTTTTAGGTATAAAATAAGTTTGTAAAAGAAAAACCAAGAAAAAACCAATTTATTTTTAAGTGATAGTTTCTATTTAATTTTATTTAAATTTTATTTTTCATTTTTAGATTTTTATTAAGAACTTAGCTTTTTTATATTTTTATTAAATTCCTCTTATATTAAAGTATTTATAGTAATTTTCTCAGATTTTTATTTTGTCATTAAGTATTTACTAGATTTAATCTTAGTTTTATTAGTAATTAATTAATAAGTAAGTTTTAACTAGCATAATTAGATTTTATAAAGTAAGACCTAGTTTTTATATTTTTCCTAGCTTTTATATAATGTAAAATAATTTTAGGAATTTTTTCATAATTTCTACTGTTCATTTTCTATTTTTTTTATATTTAAAATAGTTTAATCAGGTAATTAATATTTAATTAGTAATTAATTAATATAAAATTCACAAAAAGACAAAAATACATATTTTTAGTTTTAAAACTTATTTTTAGTTATTTTATAATTTTAGAAATTTTATTTTTATTTTTCTTGTATTAAATCAATATTATATTGCATTTAAGTATTTTAAATATTAATAATAAGTATTAAATAGTATTTAATTAATATTAAATTATTAAATAGTGTAAAAAATTATTTTCTTTTTCTAAAAATTTTCTTTTATCTTTTAGTTTGTAAAAAAGTCATTTTCACCCCCTGGGTGTTTTCAGATTTCAGTTTTCACTTTTTATTTCGTACGTTTACGTTATTTAAAACGTGAACGTACACGTTTTTATGTTTTAAACGTTTTTGGTTTTTCTTATATTCCAGTCTTATTCATATAGCTTATTTAAGCTATTTCCTTTTAGATTCCTTAGTTCAGATCAATCACAAACCCTTTCCCATCCAGATTCACCCGATCACAAACCCGTTTTATAACCATCACACCTCGTCGGGACATAACGACCCGGGGAAACACTATACTTCCGCGGAGCATTGACTCTAAGCTTTTTGACTTTGTTGACCATCCCTGGTCAATTTAGGTTGACCATTTGGGGCCGATAATAAACAAATAAATAATAATAATAATTCAAAACATCACGACTATATGCGCAACACCCGTTAGATGAGGTCCAAACACCACGCAAAAAAACTCAGAGCGCCACCAAAACCACAAAAACACCACCTAAACCACACACGCAAGAATCTACCCGAACTCAAACGCCACCTGAGTTAGTAAGATCCGGTGGTGTTTGTGGCGGATTTTATTAATGGCGGTGGCAGTGTCTCTGACAGCGGTGGCAGAATAAGATGGTCATAGTGGTGGTTGATTGTGTGTGGGTTTTTGTTTTTTCTTTTTGCTATAGAGAGAAATGATTAAGAGCTCTAGGTGCAGATGGGGAAGCACCCCTAGCCGTCCGAGGTGGCAGTGGCAACGGCGAGCCGTTGCTCGCCGCCACACCATATGGGGCTCGCCGTTCTTCGCCATAAGCAAACTCCCCGTTGGGATGGCGAGGTGAAACTCTGACAAAGTTTCTGTTTCGTTTCTTTTTTTCTTTTTTCTTTTTTTTTTTAACTTTGAATAGTGATATGTATATGTATATGTGTGTTTTTATTTGTAAAATGTATATGTATATGTATATGTATATGTATATGTACATGTATATGTATATGTATATGTATATGTATATGTATATGTATATGTATATGTATATGTATATGTATATGTATGTTTTTATACGTATATTTTTTTTGAATAATACAACTATATTAAACATAGGATTAAAATAACTTGAAACAATATACAATTATTTTACAAATACGATAACAACATTAAACTTAAAAACGAAAATTAAAAACCATAAACTACCATACGATAATAAAAACTATGATTCAATAAAATGAATCATCCGACACGTATCCCTCCTGACTCGAGTAAGAGGCACTTGAGTCGTCCTCACTGGATGGGACAGGTGGAAGTCCCTGAGCCCAACGCCATTCGGCTCTTCTGTTCCTGCGATCTTGTTTTCCTTTGAGGTACACCTCACGCTCCCTTTCCTGACGGGCTTGTTCAGCTTCATACTCCCGTAGCACTTCCATATCCAGCTCATACTGTTCTTCCTCAGTCAATTGACGAATGATGGGCTGGTTTTCAGGTTGATTGTTTGGTTGTTGGTTGTTTGGTGGTTGGTTGTTTGGCGGTTGGTTATTTGGCGGTGGAAACATAACTTCTGGTGGAGTTGGAGGTGGTGGGTTGTCGTACTGAAACACCGGAAATATATCTTCCGGCGGTGTATTTTGTTGTGAATTGTCTTGAGGTGATGCGTTGTGAGACATTTTGCTGGAAGAAGAAAGGAGAATTGTTTGATGATTGTGGGAATTGTGTGTGTATTCAGATTTTAGATACGTATTTATAGAAGGATTTTTGGAAGTATCCCGCTTTGTGGTTTGAATTCAAATTCTCAAATATCCCGCTATATGGTTTGAATTCAAATTTTGAAAAAATCCCGCTCTCTGGTTTCAATTCAAATTTTTGTAATTATCCCGTTTTGAATTTGAATTCAAATTTTGAAATTATCCCGCTTTCAATTTGCATTCAAATTTTGAAATTATCCTGCTTTCAAAAAACCCCTATTAATACCATATTATACCATTCAGTTTTGGACACACTTCAATATTTACCATTCAGTTTTACAATGGCTAATCGTTGGTCAGTGGAAGAAGAACGGTTGCTAGCAACTGTATGGCTTGAAGTTCACGATTCTGAAGAACTTGTGAATGAACGTTCTTTTTGGAATGCAGTTACACAAAGGTTCAACAATCAGACAGAAGGTCAGGACCGTAATAAAAATAGTATTACGGCTCAATGGAATAGAATGAACCTTGAATGTCGTAGGTATAATTCTATTTACAAAGAGTTGGAGCGTACAAGTGCAGACCCTAATCGTCTCAGCAATGCAAACCGTATTTATCATGAACGATATGGTAAAGGGATTAAATATCAACATGTGTGGTTCGCTCTGAGAAACACGTTCGCATGGGACAGATTCGATGAGTAATAGTGGATTTCTTTTATGTACTTTATGTTAACTAATTATGTATCATGTGTACTTCTCTTCTGTATTTTAAACGTTTGAATTCAAATGTTAAACGTTTACCTGCCCATTTATTTGAATTTGAATTCAACAAGTTTGAATATTTTGAAATTTGAATATTATCCCGCTCAGGTTTTGAATCTTAAATGTTTATAGACTCCTATATAAACCATACATTATCATACAACTTTGCACACACTTCACTTTCAAAAAAATTCACAATGGCAATTCGTTGGTCTATTGATGAAGAATGCTAGCTAGCCGAGATGTGGCAAAACGTTCACGAATTCCATGCCAACGAATGACCTTTCTGGCAAGTTGTAACAGAAAAGTTCAATGAACAATCTGACGGTCCAACTCGTAGCAAAAGCCAGCTAATGGGTAAGTGGGCAAGAATGAACTCAGATTGCCAAAAGTTTCATGAAATTTTCTTGAATTTGCAACCAAAACGTGAGCCAGATAATCGTGTTGAGGATGCGTTGAATGTTTACAAAGAACGCCATGATGGGAGAGATATCAAATATTTTCAAGTTTGGTTGATTTTGAAGAGCAACACCATCTGGAACCGATTTATCAATTAATCGCATTTGTATTATTGTATCGTTTGTTGGTTTATGTTAAGTATTTCCGTTTCGTTTGTGATGTTATGTCAGTGTACGTTTCAGTTTGAATAAAATGTTTAACGGCTAGTTTCTCCAATAAAAATATCTAACGGCTAGTTTCAGTATAAATACCAGCTTTACTCAACTTCTTATTATCAAACAACTGAAACTAAATTCCACACATACACTATGGCTAACCAACCAGCTGAGGTGCAAAGAAGAATACTTACCCGATTACGCAATGAACAAGAAAATGAACTTAAGTTGATTAACAACTTGTTGGGTGAGATAGCTCGAATTATTCGACAGAGGGAGTCTCGTGCTCCAGAGGTCGAAAGGTTACGTGAGCTACCTCAAGACCATCCAATAGTCATGGTCGGTGTACAAACCCTTTTAAGAAATGATGAAACAGATTTGGAACTTCAAGTCGCTTTGAGAATGGTCAAGGAACAAGTATTGCAAGTTTGGGAAGAAAAGTCAGCACTCATCGATAATTATAAGGCTTTATAAATTATTGATGATGTTGCATATCGTATTTATCGGTTTATTTATTTTCGTCCCGTATCGTATGTTTTTTTTTTTTCGCAAATCGTATGTTTTTTTTTTTCCGTATTGTAACTTTTTTTATTTGATGAAATAAAATTAGTATGTTTTGTTATTTTTTAGTATTTGTGAAATGAATTTAATTTATTTAATGAAATGAATAAAAAAATAAATGTGTAAGAGATGGAGCCCTAATGGGGAAGTTGAGGTTTGTTGTTTGGTGAGGGGGGGTTTGTTGTGGTTAGTTGAAGTTGAGGTGTTTGGTGATGTAGCAACGGTGGGGCCCGAATGAAGAGGGTGAAGCTCATCTTTGCACCTAGAGCTTTAAGGATAGGAGTGAGTGTGGTGTAAGTTATTTTTTTTTTATTTTTTTATTTTTTATTTTTATGGTTTATATAAGACTTTAGGTTCGGGTTTGGAAGGGTTTGGAAGGAGGCTCGATTTTTGGTTGGGGATATTGCTCCTTTATACTTTATAAAGAAGTATATATATATATATATATATATATATATATATATATATATATATATATATATATATATATATATATATATATATATATATATATATATATATATCACATGTGATTTAATAAAAAAATATTTTATTATTAACATTTACTTTAGTAATTTTTTTTTTAATTTTTTTAAAACTAGACTTATTGTAGTTAATTTTATGTATTTAGCTTGTTTTGGATCACATGAAAGTAAACACATGTATATTTTGAGATGTTCGGATTCTGAATGAATGCACTCTTTTGTTGTTCAACTTAAATTTTGTGTTTTCTTTATTTCATTTTTTTGTTAGTTTTGACCAAACCAGAATGTGAAAAACCAAAAACAAAAGTTATGACGTTAATATTTGTTTGTATAATGTCTACGATGATTAAATCACATGTGATTTACACACGAATCACATGTAATTTACACACGCATCACATGTGATTTACACACGAATCACAACCAAAAAACAAAATAATGTGTGATTTACTACTTTTCTAGAATAAAATAGAATCACATGTAATTTACACCCGAATCATATGTGATTTTAGCCGTCTCGCAATGCCGAGTCGGAAAACCAGACTAAAAAATGTGATTTTTACAAGTCACGTGTGATTTTTCTGAACGAAAATTTTTGAAAAAAAAAAATCGTCGAAAGTATATACTAGTGCATATATATAGAAAGATAATTTACTACTTTTCTAGATTAAAATAGAATCACATGTGATTTACACCCGAATCACATGTGATTTACACCTGAATCACATGTGATTTTAGCCGGCTCGCAATGCCGTGTCGGAAAACCAGACTTAATATATATATATGATATCTACAAATCACGTGTGATTTTTCTGAACGAAAATTTTGAAAAAAAAATGGTCAAAAGTATATACTAATGCATATCTATAGAAAGATAATTTAATTCTCGTCGCGACGGTATATTTTTCGTAACTTGAAGATTTACCGTTTGCAAGATATGTCATTTAAAAAAAAATGGAAATGGGTTTTTACATAATTACATTTCTGCCCCTTTGTTATTTATTGATTTAATCTCTACCATTGGATGATAGATGGTTTTGATTTTGTGATTTGTTCTTTAGATATTAGTAGTTTGTCATAGATCTCATCTCATTACTCATATACTTATTCTCTTATGTCTAATGTTAAAATCAAATAAATGATATTACTAAAATTTAAAACCTTAATAAAGTAATATTTATTTTAAACCCGTTGCAGCGCGCATGATTTAAAAAACTTGTTTCACAACAAAACATATAAATTTCGACGTATTTGATTAAGTTACGTGTGGGCTTATTTGGTTTCGGCTTATATTTCATAAGCTCTAACTTTCTGACTTATTTTAATGTTTATCAGCTAATATAAGTTTATTATGACATAATAAACTTACATAAACCCAAAAGTTATAAAATAAACTAGGAAATCAGAGCTTATAAAATATAAGCCGAAACCACATAAACTAATAAGCTTAAACAAACACCACCTTTATCAAAAAGGTGGTGATTCGCAAATTATTATTTTTTTAATTATTATTACACCATTTATATAACACTGTATTGCACAAAGAGAAATCAGGTGCCATGAAATTAAAAAAAGGGTAAATTGCAAAAATGGTCCTTAACGTTTCACAAAATTGCAAAAACGGGACCAAGACAAAAAGTAGCGTAAAAAAGACACCCACGTTCCACATTTTCGCAAAATCGCCACTGAGAGCCATTTTCCGTTAACTCCCGTTAGTTTTCCCGTCAATCAAGGGTATAATCGCATGAAATAACAAATATACCCCTTTAACTTCAGATACAACCCTAATTGTTGCCGCCAAATCTTTACCAGTGCATTTTCATATTCACTGCATTTGAACGATACATATAGATCCGTATAGTTCCGCTTAGATTACATCGATCGTCAGTGCCTTTGAACGATACGGTAAGACACAGTGCATTTTCCTCTTTAATTTCCCTCATGTTTTGTGAGTTTTTATTTATTTATTTATTTATTTATTTATTTATTTATTTATTTGTTTGTTTAAAGGTGTATTTGTTGTTAATGTTATGGACTTACAATTGTAGGTGGTCAGATGGGAAATGTGAAAGTAGTAGAGGTAGATAATGAAACAGAAGAACAGAGTGGCGGGAGTGATTCACAGGATTTGGACTATAATGGAAATGATGATGAAGTGTTTGATGACGATGATCAGGTAATTGAAGATGTTCCCGTAAGTAAGTCTGATTTGCTATGCCATAAAGCTTGTGAAATTCAACCTGTTTTTACCAAACATTATGCACTGCTTAGAGAGTATGCCCAAGAGTTGGTTAATCAAAATCCAGGCACTACTGTTAGGATTGATGTACAAATAGAACCAAATCCAGCTAGTTCAACAAGAACTTTTAAAAGGGTGTATGTGTGTTTGGGAGCTATGAAACAAGATTTCAAAGCTTGTGGCAGAGAATTCTTAGGATTAGATGGATTCTCCATGTCAGGTCCTTTTCCAGGTCAATTACTAACAGCAGTTGGGATTGATGCAAACAATGGGATTTATCCAGTAGCATATGCTGTAGTTGATGCACTAAATAAGGCAACTTGGTGTTGGTTTTTGAAACTACTAGGAGAGGATCTTGGGATAGAAACCAACTGCAAGTTCACTTTCATTTCTGATAGGCAAAAGGTGCACATTTCTATTGTATAATTAATCATGTGTTTTATGCACAATGAGAACATGTAAAGTTTTAACACCATCCATAACCTTACCTGTTCACAGAGATTGATACAAGCTGTTGCTAGTGTGTTTCCAAATGCTGCACACAGGTTTTGTGTTAAGCATATTCATGAGGAAATGAAGTCACATTTGAAAGGAGGTATTTACAAGGACATGCTTTGGAAGGCTACAAGAGCCACAACTGTTGTTGAATTCAACAAAGAGATGGATCATCTGAAGAATAACAATGCTGCAGCTTATGATTGGTTGCTGAAGATTCCAGCTGAACAATGGAGCCGATCACATTTTTCAGGTAATTCATTAAGTGGCACTGGACAAAAGCATACTGATAATTGATCATATATTAATACATAATGAGTGATTTGTTCAACAGGCAAAGCCCTATGTGGACTACTCTTAAACAACATATGTGAGGTGTTCTGTAGCCAGCTAAATGATGTCAGAGATAAATCCATCATCGTTTGTCTTGAATATATCAGGGAGTACTTGGTGAAGAGGATTGTGGTAGTTCAGCAAATAATAGAAAGGAGTGTTGGACAACTTACTCCTACTGTGCAAGCCATGGTTGATACAAACAAAAAAAAGCTACTGATTGTGTTGTTGAATGGATTGCAGCTTCGTTATATAAAGTATCTGTGCCTAACGAGGATCATTGTGTTGCTAACATGGATAGGAAGGAGTGTGGTTGTAGGATGTGGGAGCTGACTGGAATACCATGTAAACATGCTGTGGCTGCAATAAACTATATGAATGAGGATGGAAAAGGAGTTGTTGTACCTGAAGAGTGGGTTCATGCTGCTTACAGCCTAGAAGCATGGGCGCGTATGTACTCATTCAAGATCAATGGGTGTTCTAGCCGCAGATACTTGCCAAGAATTGAGTCTACAACAGTCATAGTACCACCCAATCACAGACCTCAGGTTGACAGGCCAACTAAAAAGATGAAGTCAAATGATGAGCATGCACTTCCAACTTCTTCATGTGTTACTCACTGATCTTGAACAATATGTTAAACGTTATTGTCTGTTGGATTCTATATTTGTAATCTTTGTTTAACTTGATTGTGTTTAGAACAATATGTTTGAACCCATTGCAGTTGGACTTTCAAAAGTCAAACTTGCAAAAATGTTTATGTTTCTGATGTATTCTATGTTTGTTTGCTGATGAGTGCTCAAATACTCATCATTTTTGGTCTAATCTGAACTGCAAAATATATAAAAACACTCAGAAATGCATCAAAATACTGAAAATATTTCAAAATTGTGTTTTATATGTTTTAGATGCAAAATGAGCAAAAACAGATGAAAAACGTATAAAGTTTGCAAAATTGGCAGTTTCAGTCCCCCAACTTTTATAAAATTACAAAACTAGTCCCTGGATATTCAAAATATGGAAATTATCACCAAAGGTCCTTTTGAAATCATAAGTTGTCATATTTAGTCCTTTGGTGAAAAATCGGAAAAGTTTTAGAAATTTACAATTTAGTCCCTGGAGTTACAGATTTTGGCAGATTCAGTCCCTGGTGGGGTATTTTTGAAAGGAAAATCATTTTTTATCCTTGGAAAATCAAAATGTCTCAAAAATGGTCCTTGGGAAAAAAGTTTGAGGAAATGTCATGTTTGGCCCCTTAAGTTTGACAATTTGTCAGTTTTGGTCCCCGAGAATTTGAAAAATGGTAAAATTATAATTTTGGTCCTTATGTTATTCACATATGACAATCATAGTCCTTGTGATTAAATTTGGAAAGTCACCATTTCAGTCCCTAAACTTTTGCAAAATTACAAAGTTGGTCCTTGTGGTGTTTAAAGTTACAACCAAACGGATCCCTTTTATCTATTTTAACCCAAAACCAAAACCAATCTAACCTAAGCCCACCCAACACTATCCCTTGGCCCATCACAAAAATCAGCCCACCACCTACAATAAAATCCTTCCCCCGTTTTTTTATTATACCCAGTCAACACCTAAGGTTGACCCATCTTCCACCTCTCCACTTGGACCCTGCTACACCCACTGCTACACTCAACCTCCCCCCTCCTCTTCTCAGCAAAACCCACTCCATGTTCCCTTCCAAACCACAACACTCCAAGATGTAATAAATGCTCCGTAATCCACTCCAAGCTACCCCAACTGCCAAAACCAAACTTCCCGCCAAAAACCAAATTGATGGTCAGGATCAATCCAACAAATCCAAGGGCTAAGAAACAAGTGGGAAAGTCAGAAACAAGCTCCAAGGGTTATAAATGAAGAAAAAAAAGGAAGAATGGATTATTAGTTTTTTAGCAGTAGTTGTAGTGTAGTGTAACTTATCATTTTTAATGTAATTTTGATTTCCAGTATTCACTTTAGCTTTCTAAGTTGTAATATGATCATTTCAGTGTACTTCAAGTTTAACTAATCAATATTTCATTCTTTCTCAGTCAAATTCAGTTTTGGCATATTTTAGTGAATTTGACAAATTCACTTAATATTGTTAAAGTTGTTGTCTAATGATCTAATCAGTTAATTTATGTCATTCTTAAGTTTTTACAAGCTTCCAAACCATTAGAACAAGTTTCAGTTTAAGTTTACCAAAAATCCAAAAAAATAGAGAAAAAAAAAAAAAAAAAAAAAAAAAAAAAAAAAAAAAAGAGAGAGAAGAAAAGAAGAAGAGCTTATGGAAAAAAAGGTTTAGAGCTCAGGGGAGCATAGGGTGAGTTAATTTGACCTATGGGTTGCCTATCCTAAGCTCAAAACCATTGTAAGCTTCAGTTTTAATTTATAGTTATTTATTTCTATTATTAGTGAATATCCTGTAGCATTGCTTTTTGTTGTTTATTTATGCTTATTCTGCTTCATAATTGCTTATTAGATAGATCTTAGGTCACCAATCTAGTTGTAGTTCAAAGTTTCACGTGATTCTTCTTTATATAGTCCATATAGGGTGTGTTTGGCTTAAGGTGTTATTTGATGTTTTTGTTGGTGTTTTGCTGTCATAAGGGTCCAAACAGTTTTCTTTTGTTAAACATAGGTCTAAGGAATCAATAGAACCTTGCCCTATTTGCTCAAAAGTCAAAAACCTTTTTAAATTTCTTAACAGCTCATTGTATGATTTTTTTTCATTGTTCAAATCTTGTAATTCAGCTTTATAATTGTTGTTGTAGCTTAAATCAACTTTGTTGCACCTTAATACAACATATTAAGTCCACTGAATCAATCCTAAGTTCATAATAGTCAACTTTGTTCAAATTTTCAAAAGTCAAAATTTCAGTTTTTAGTTGAAAATCCCAACCTTCCACGATTTTTCATGATGTTTGTGTATCAAGATAGACCTTGAAACTTGTTGAGATCAAAAGTTTGCCAACTGAACTACAAGAATCTATGCTCATTACATTTTTGTGATTTTTTTCCTGGGCCCCACAAGCCCTTAAACAGGGCCACCCAGGCCACTGAGCTGCTGAAATTCAGCAGCAACATCACCAAAGACCCACCTTCTGTGGGTCCCACAGGACACCACAGTAGGCCCCACACTTCCCCCTTGGTTCTTTAGACTCCTTAGCTGGCCCTCTACACATTCCACCCAAGGTTGTACCCCCAATCACCCCTGGGACCCACCTGAATCAGCTCCAAAGTTGTCCCATTTTCTAGTTTTAACTTGGGTCAAAATTGTCCATTTTGACCCATTGGTGTAATCTGAGCTCCAAGCTTGGTGTTTTCAGTTCCATTTAGTCCCAAAAAGTAGTTTTCATCAAGTTTCACCTCTGTGGGTCCCACAGAGGCTCAAAAGCACCAAAAAGTCAAGAAAAGTCAACATTTGAGCCTTTTAGTGGCCGTTTTGCTTATTTTTGAGTTATAAGAAAAGTGTTTTTACAAAAGTTTCATGTTTTTAGGTATAAAATTCTGTTCCAAAAGAAAATCCAGAAAAAACCAATTTAAAATTAAGTGATAGTTTCTATTTAATACTCCCTCCGTCCCATATTAAGTGTCCATATTCCATTTGCACAAAATTTTAGGAAATCCCACTAACTACACTCTCCACCAATCAAATATCATCTTTACCCACTAAAGTTTTTTCTCATTGGTTGAAATACAACATGGACACTTAATTTGGGACATTCCAAGATTCCATTGTGGACACTTATTATGGGACGGAGGGAGTATTATTTATATTTTTAATTTTCATTTTTAGCTTTTTCTTAAGCAACTTAGCATTTTTATATTTTTCTTAAATTCCTTGTAGGTTAATGTATTTTCAGTAATTTTTCCAGATTTTTCTTTTGTCGTCTAGTGGTTTTTAGATTTAATTTTAGTTTAATTAATAATTAATTAATAATTAGTTTAAAATAGCATAATTAGTTTTTATTAAATAAAATCTAGTTTTTATATTTTTTATAGCTTTTATAAGTTGTAAAATAGTTTTAGAAATTTTCTTATAATTTTTACTGTTCATTTTCTATTTTTCTTAATTTAAAATAGTTTAATTAGGTAATTAGTAATTAATTAATAGAAAAATCACAAAAAGACAAAAATACTTATTTTTATTTTTAAAACTTATTTTCAGTTATTTTATAATTTTAGAAATTTTATTTTCATTTTTCTAGTATTTAATTAATATTGTATTATATTTAAGTATTTTGAATATTAATAATTAAGTGATAATTAGTATTTAATTAATATTAAATAATTAATTAGTGTAAAAATTAATTTTAATTTTCTAAAAATTTTCTTTTAACTTTAGGTTTGTAAAAAAGTCATTTTCACCCCCTGGGGGTTTTCAGATTTCCGTTTTCACTTTTTATTTCGTACGTTTACGTTTTATTTAAACGTAACGTACGCGTTTTTAGGTTTGAATCGTTTCTGGTTTTTCTGACTTTCCAGTCTTGTTAATTCTCTTGTAGATTCCTTAGTTTAACCATTCACAAACCCTTTTCCTGTCCAAATTCACCCGATCGCGAAACCGTTTTAATTACAATCCACACCTCGTCGGGACATAACGACCCGAGGAAACACTATATTCCGCGGAGATTGACTCTAGGCTGTTTGACCATCTTGTCCACATCCGTGGTTGACTGTGGTTGACGGTTTAGCATCAATCAAATTTTGGCGCCGCTGCCGGGGAGGTTGTGTGCGTATTTAAACGGTTTTTCTGATTAGTGTCTTTGGAATTCGTCCCATTGTACATTTATCCATCCTTTGTTCATATTTTCCCATTATCAAAACAAAACCGTTCATGAAAACTTTTTAAACTCAGTTTTCAACGAACACAAAAAACACAAAAACATTTTCTTTTCTATTTGTACAAAATGTCTTTCCAAAAACCCAAAAATATCCTTCTTCACCCTCCAACCCTTTTGATCCTCATTTCCTCACCCTCTATACACATTTGATTCTTTCTATGTCTCATCCACACTTTCTGGTTTGCCATTGGTGTGGTAACCCTTATAATGGTGGCAATTGCCCTAGTTGTGGCATGGTAGAATCAGGAAACGGGTCTGTCTATTACCAAGATCCTTACTCCTACCATGACACGACTGATTCATTTCATCAGTTACCACACCATCAGTCTCAGCAGTTTTACTGTTGTGAGTACTGTGGTGGTTCACACTACAGTTCTAATTGTCAATCAGGAAACACGCTTGTCTATGAGCAGTTTCCTGATAACAATTTAGACTTTAGCACATACGACTCACAGCCTCAACAGTTTTACTGTTGTGATTACTGTGGAGGTCCACACTTCAGCTCAGATTGTCAAGCGGGGAATCCATATCCTTGTGACAATTTTGACACACCTTGTTATGACCAACCTCCACAGTACGATATGAATCAAGCACTTCTTCCAGAAATGCAAAATATGATGAAAATCGTCGATGAGCTTAAGGGTTTAGTTAAAGACTTTGCCCAAAGACATACTCATCAAAAGTCCATGGAAGAATTGCTAGCTGAAGAGCAGGCTGCTAGAATAAATTCCCAAGATGCCTATGAAAAATCTGTGAGGGAATCCATTGCAAGAGAAAAAGCAACCAAATCTAGCTCTTTGTTCCGTTTTATGCCTGATGACAGTGATGATGAGGATACACTTGATATCCTTCAATTCTATAAAGATCCATCAAGTTCATCAGTTGATATCCCAGCAGTTGAGATTCCATCTCAAACAACTGCTATCACACCCGAAGTTCACACTCACTGTCTAAACATGGGGGATGAGCATCTTAGCACTGTTCCTAATAAAGAATTGGACGAATTAATAAAGTCTAGTGTTGAGATCCTTGTCCCAATCCCAGGAGAGTCACAGGGAACTCTTGAGCATATGTATGATATTCCTTCCCCTCTTGAGTGTTCAAACGATCATTTTGAGACTTTCTCAGATTTTAATGATGATTGTACATCTCATGGAGACATTGAGTATATCGAGGCATCACTCCCTCAGTCTGATGTTGATCCTCTTCTTGAGGAGTTCGCTGATGAACTTACTCACATCAATCCACTTTCATTGGAAAGTGATGATGGTCTCCTCGACTTTGAAGCCGATCTGGGAGAAATTGAAAGTCTCCTATATCATGATCCGTCACTCACTTCTGATCCCAACAGTCCAATAGAGAATGTTAATCACTTTGTTCCCGAAACATTCAATACTACTCTCACCAATCCTCTATCTGAATTTGAATCTAAATTCACTTTGATTTTTGATAATCCACTCTTTGGTATTCGGAATGAGGATTGTGATGAGTCTATTCCGGAACATGAGTTCACAGATTCACATCTTGTGAATAATTCTCTTCATGAGGAGTTCTCCGGTGAACTCACTCATATCATGACTCCTCCGGAGTATGATAGCCCGGGGGGAGATGCACTCAATAATGAGAATTTGCAAATTCCCACCCACCCTCCCGGGATATTTACGAGCTTAACCCTTGAAATCCAAACTCAGGCTACGGAGCCTGATCTCGAGGAAGAAAATCTTATAAAGATTTTCATCATGGTTTTCTTCCTTTTCTTCACCTACAGGGTGACTTCTCCTGTTCTTCACTCCTTCGGGAATGAAGACATTATCTTTGACCCCGGCATCACCGCTTATAGTTTATACTATCTTGAGCCGGGTACTTATCTCATCGGTGTGGAACTTTCACGTGCTTCAAATGTTTGTCCAAACATCTTGAATGAAAATCCGATTGAGATTGTTTCTTCCACATCATGCTTCCCCAAGGACAAATGAATTCGGGGTCGAGTCAAGCTAGTGACTCGGTAAACAAAAACAGTAGCATGCTTATAGGGTTTTCACCCTAAGTGTGGGGGAGTCCCCCATGCTATGATTACAAATGAAGTGAAAATACAAAATGGTGTTTTCCACGCTTAGCTTGTAATGTTGCCCTTTTACCTTCAAAATGTCGGCATAATAGCCGGGACTTTGAATATTGAGGACAATATTGATGCTAAGTGTGGGGGGTATTCGCTATTCTAGCGAATTTTATCACATTTTACAATATAATACCCCCGTTTTTTGCCAAAATTCAAAAAATTTTCACTGGCGCTTCAAAATTTTTGTGGTAATCAGTCCGCCTTGTCAAAGCGACAAAAGGGATTGGCTAGTCCAAGAGCAAACGGCTCTTGGTAAAGACATCTCAAATCCGTTTATGGCTTGCAATTTGCCCAAAATTGTATGGTTCCTCAACTCCCCAAAAAGCAAATGAGTTGGCTAGCCCGCAAGATTATGGCTTTAAGATTGTGTGTTTTGTTCATAAACCTTCCCTGAATAAATGAATTTACAACTTTAAGCAAACGGCTTTCTAAGTAACATTTTTCTTGATGTTTCAAAATTTAATAGTTATGCAAGATAGAACTATTTTCAACCTGAGGTAAATAGTATGGTTTGCCAAGGATTGATGTTTCTTAGCATCCAGTAGTTTGTAAAAGATTAACCAAAAGGAATTTGCTTGTCAAAATAAGTGCCTCAGAAAAGTATTTCTTACAAGATATATGTTTTGCATAACTGTAGTTTGGAGAAAAATCTATGTAAAAGTGAAAGTATGAAGAGGATAAAATAGCCAGGTAGGTATGTCTGCACAAATGTATAAATGTCTAATATGTTTGGATAAAGTCTATTGATGAGTACATGTTCAATCTATAGTCTCGGTTAAGAGGTTGGATTTATCTCTATGGTGTGGCTTAGTGAGCACTCGTATCGAAAATAATCATGTAATTCATTCAAGCCAATACTTTCTAGATGATAGAATTTTTGGTGATCGGGCCAGTGATAGTGGTTCGAATTGTTTTGTGATATCCTGAGATTTTTGTTGAGTTTTGAATGGTCTTAGTGTACCGAGAGATTCTCCTTATATATGGTATGGAAAGTCTTTCCTAGGGAGGTCATTGATAATATCCACTTATCAATATATGGAGTAGTGTGCGATGAGTGGCATAGGAATCCATAAAGTGTCAGCTAATTCTATATATATATGGGGATGGGGAAAGGGAATGATAGTGATGGTGAGAAGGGAAGAGACTGTGACAACTGCGACAAAATGATATTGTGATAAAAGAAAATACTGTGATGTAAGTGTATTGTGCATAGACGTAAAGATTCATGAAATTAAATGACCAGTTGACGTGCTTCCAAGCGGCGGTTCACGAGGTGATGAAAAGTATGAATGTTCTGACAACGAGAGTATACACACACATGCATGAAACATTTGGAAAATGAGTAAAGGATTCAATCCAGACAGAATTTTATTATAACCATTCTCAGTGTTACAAAATTCATTTCTGAGTCAGATATAGGTAGTCAGCCTATGTCCTACTATCCCGGGTTGAATATAGATGACTAGTCTATATTCCACCGAGGTTCCATGAATTTTGAAATACCCAGCTCAGTTATACTAAGACTATGTCCTTCACAAATACCAAGACGTTCTGAAAGACAAAAGCAAGTGACCAAACTCGAGGTCAAATGATGAAACTATGCAAGAAAAAACATAACGTGGTGACATATATGATACGTGAACATGCTTATATGAAAAATAATTATAGTAATCAACTATAATAAATGAATATAATATATCAGATAATGAGATACAAATCTCATCACCTAAGTCAGCAACTAACCACAAATGAGGCTTCAGCTTGGCAGGCAAGCACGTGACGGTCATAGGGTTAAGTTTTCTTGAAAGTAGCTATAGTATAGGTTTTAAAAACACTTAGTTTGCTATAGCCAAAGCTCTGATGCCAATATGTCACACCCCCAAAATCGAGTCCAGCGGAAGCATACATGTAGCTGGGGTGTAACTCAATTGGTATTACAACACTAGTTCAAAAATAGTTTGCACTTGAATCATTTAGAATAAAATAGTTAAATCAAAATGTTGATTTTACATTGTTAAAAGTAGTGCGGAAGTAGGCCATTAAAATAGTTAAAAACGGTCCCCAAATGAAAAATCAGAGTCTTCTATGACCATGCCATGCCCTGCCAAAACCTCTTGTAGCGTGCCATTGCTTAATACCTGAAAATACATGCTAAAGTGTCAACACGAGGTTGGTGAGTTCATAGAGTCTTGTGAGAAAGAATGTAATGCATATGGATGAAGATGTCCCAACAAAGGCATTGTAAATCCACTCAGCTCCAAGTCCCGCCATAAGAGACTTGTAACCTGTGTGTTTACAACCCACTGCCAAATGTGTTTTGGTTTGTGTGAACAAAATAATGCTTGAATCTCAATTCAAAGATAAGTGTAGCAAAACCGCTATGTAAACAATTTTCACAATGAGGTTATATAAACAATGATGACAATCCCATGAAATGCATGTAATCAAACATACCAATGAAATGCAGGTAATCAAACATACCAATGAAATGCAGGTAATCAACCATGTAAAGCGAGTAATGCGTTTAAGTAAAACGAGCATAAAGTTGAAATCATGTAATTGAGCATGTATCTCACCCAAAGAGTTTGCAAAACAATTAAAAGAGTAGGGGCTATGACTCACCTGGTGCGATAGCTATGATGACAAAAGTGGATACACAGAAATGAGGTTCGATCTCTAACCGCAACCTAATATGAATGATATGAACGATCTAATTTAGATCATGAAATGATGTTGGAAATGTCCATGCACATGTTTCCTATACCACTCTTAACTTGAAAAATACTTGTTGATATCAAATAATACATTTTCCAAGACTTGGGAAAATAAGGCAATTTAGCAAATAAAACTTGCCGAAATATATATATCGTATATATAAGTGTTAGTGTTGAACTCTTCAATTTGAAATCCTTGAAATAACGTATTGTAGTCATAAAAATATACTTGAAATCACTAATACTTCATTAGTTATGAAATTGGGCACTTGGGTATTATTTCTAGAAATCTAGAGTTACTACGTAGTTTTAGCGTTATTATTTCTAAAAGCTGCCAATTATAGAGGATTTTTACCGATATTGAAACGTGAATATCTTTGTCGTTATAAGTCCGTTTTACTTGTTCTTTATATCCACGGTTACGTCTTAGCATGCAGTAATATATTTTGGAAAACTTGGCTCCTTCGGGTTACGTCTAAAACCTCTTTTTGTCCGACGAAAAACGTCCATCAGCATGCATTTTTCCGGAAAATAGTTTTCGTCGTTAATATTGAAAAATTCATATCTCCTTCGTTATAAACTCGTTTTAATCCGTTCTTTCGCCTACGGCTTCGTTTTTGAAAGTATTTTCTAAAAAATTTGCCAAAGTTTCCTTTATGTTTACTGATTTTCCTGGATTTACCAAAATGGGACAGAATGTTTATATAGTTGTTACAAACCCATTTTTCATGTCCAAAACTAGTTTCAACCTTAACCAAAACTCTTGCAAACACTACAAACCTATACTAATCTGTAACACCCCCAAAATACCGCAGCGGAAGACTGTGTCATTGGGGTGCTACTTCATAATACAAAGTACAAGTTATAGAAAACGAACTCTAAATGAGACGTTTTGAAAAGTTGCCATTCGATTAATGAATTCAAAGTTACAAACATGAGATTCCAAAGTATGATACATAAATGTATACAAAATGTTTTGAATGGTAAATGATAAAAGCGTAAGTCTTCAGAATATGCAGCTTGACTCTAAGTTCCACGCACTAGCTATCGCCCTACTAACCTGAGATAAACATGCTAAAGTGTCAACACAATGGTTGGTAAGTTCATAGAGTTTGTCTTAAAACAGTTGAAAAGCCTTAAAAGAATATTCGCACAGCAAAGGCATCGTGAATCCACTCAGTTGCAGGTCCCGCCATAAGAGACTTGTAACCTGTGTGTTCACAACCCACTGCTAAAAGATAGTTTACATAATGCACCGGATTATATTCACCCAAGGTCAAGAATAGACACAAGGGCGGGGGCATCTTCCCAAATAGTACTACGTCATCCAAGGTCAAGTATAGACACAAGGGTAGGGGGCATCTTCCCACGAGTACTACCAATACCTCTACGACAGAATAGAGTATTATGTATGCACGTAAATATGAATCTTGTATTTAAATTAAGCAAGTATAGTGTAACAAGTATGTATAACGCAATCAAGTATAATGCCAATCAAGTATAACACAATCAAGTATAAATGTTTAAGAGTATTTGTACAAGTAAGCAAGTAGTTGAGCATGTATCTCCCCCAAAGAGTTAAAACAAGTATAAAAAGAGTAGGGGCTATGACTCACCTTAAGCTTATGTAATGAGAAATGAAAGTGATAGTCGAATCGCGAAAGTTTCTAAGAGCAGCAACTTTTGGCTTTCTCTTAAGAAAGGAAGTCAAGTATGAACTAGGGCACTAAACATATGCTTGTAAACCCTTCACCACAACTCTTGTAACCCTTGCTAGCCTTGATATAAACCTTATGAAAACCATTTAACTTCAGCCCCTAATCACCTTGTGTAGCTCCTAATTCAACCATGGAATCACCAAACAAACTTAAGAACTAGGTAGAGAATACTAAGACATTGAACTTTGTAGTGTAACTTGTATATTGAAGATCAAAGGATCATGGTGCTAGGTATTTATGTTGTGGCGTTTTTATTGATGAGAAAGGAAGCAAATGAGCTTGTATTTATACTATGAAGAGGAGGTTAGGAAGCTAACTAGGAAATTACATAAACTTGGTGACCAAGTTGTAAATAAGTCTTGATCTAATGGCTAAAGTCATGAGATCATGCCACAAGTGTGAATCCCCCCCTAGAGGCGGTTTCAATGGGATAAGGGTGACTAGATGAGTAGTCATGGTCTTTGGATGATAATATCCTAAGTATGTAGCTAGTTTTGACTCCGTAAATTGCTAACCGTAAGTTGTTAAGTCACGAAACGTAAAACCGGGTATCCTAAAAATATAAAACTTATAAATATGCTAGAACTTATCAATATACTCCATAATA
Organism: Artemisia argyi; assembly: GCA_030686995.1. NCBI lineage: Eukaryota > Viridiplantae > Streptophyta > Magnoliopsida > Asterales > Asteraceae > Artemisia > Artemisia argyi. Next base: position 35,787,367 of record CM060685.1, on the reverse strand, counting down.
AAATATAAAATGAGTGGTAGGTTCTATAGGGTGCTAAAACCCTGCTAAAAACTGGAAACACGGGGTCTAAAACGCGTAATTCGCGTAAAACGCTGAACTGAAAAACGTAAAATTCCAAAACTTTTGGAATTGTCCTAAAATGAGAGAAAATCATATTTCTGTTGTTTATAATGTTTTATGGACATATCGGGATGCTAGAATGACGTTTAAACCTAAAAGTAAATCTCGGACACGGTGATGAGTGTGTAAATACTCATCATTTTTGTCTTATATGAACTGCCAAAACATACAAAAACACCCAAATATGTATCAAAATACTTAAAATATCTTAGAGGTGTGTTTTATATGTTTCAAACACAAAATATGCAAAAACAAATGAAAAATGTACAAAGTTTGCATAATTGGCAGTTTCAGTCCCTCAAATTTCATAAATTTGCAAAACTAGTCCCTGGTGAATCAAAACTTGTACAAATGTCATAAAAGGTCCTTGGGATTCATAAGTTGTAAGAAATAGTCCTTTAAAGTTTAAAATCACATATTTACAACTTTGGTCCCTCAACTTTGAAAAATGTCAAAATTAGTCCCTAAGGTTTTAAAAATGGAAAATAATCAAAATAAACCTTATACTATTCTTAAAATGACATAATTGGTCCTTTGTGTTAACTGTTTGATATTTACAGGTTTAGCCCTTCAATTATCAGAAAATTACAAATCAGTCCCTGAAGTTTGGTGAATTGGCAAAAATAGTTCCCGGGTATTTTAAAAGTGAAAAATATCAAATATACCCTTGTACTATTCATTTATGGCTAATTAGGTCCCTATGAGAATTTTGGTTAACTTACAAATCTAGTCCCTACACTTTGCTTAAATTACACTTTTAGTCCTTGTGATTTATGGGCTTTAAACCAAACGGACCTAATTCTATTTTACAACCAAACAAACAAACCAAAAATAAAACACAACCTTAGCCTACCCTCAGCCCACCAAATGGCCCAGTCCATCTTTTTGTTTAAACCCGGTCAACGCCAGTCAAACCCAAAACCACTCACCCTTTCTCTTTTCCCTCTCCCTCACTCACACCCCTGCTACTCCACCAATACCACCCAAACCACCTGGTTTCACCCACTATTCCCCACCACTTGCACCCTTATCCTATCCCTTCACTCACCCCAAGAACCTATCACATCTCACCCCCCCTACACACGTTATCAGACCCTCAACTAGTCAAACACTTTTTCCCGCCAAAAGTGGAGAGAGATGGAGAGTGATCCAATGGACCAATTGATTGCTGGGATTTGACAAGTGGGACCCAGAGAACTCAGGGGGTGAATAAAAGGAGGAAAAGAAGCCATGATGAAAGAGTAGTAGAGTAGTTTTAGTTTTAGGTAATCGTTGGTAATGTAACTTATTAATTTAGTTGTTATTCCAAGTATTCAAACCTTGTAATTCACATTTTCATTGTATTTTAACTTTCTGCAATCTCAATTCCAAGTTTAATTACCTGTTTTAGTTTATGCCATTTACTCTCATTTCAACAAATTTCAAAAAGTTTAATTGTTGTTTTCTGGTTGTTGTGTTTGATTCAGAAGGTCACATAGGTTCCCTACACAGTTTATATAAGCTTTTAGACACTAAATTTCAGGTTAAGTTTAAAAAAGCAAAAATACCAAAAATTATTAAATAAATAAGAAATAAATAAAAAAATCATGGTTTATGAGGATTGAAGCAGTGAACAATGAAGGTTTGATTTGCAATGGGTATTAGTTGCCTCAGGGAGGTGTAGGAGGTGTTGATTTGTTCTTGGATCATGTTCTGTCATCTGAACTCATTTTGTAAGCCTCACCTTCAATTTTGCATTTTACTATACTTATGTTTCAATCCTTCTGTTCTTTGCTTGTTTGAGTTTATCTAGTGTTAGTTAGTCAATTTACATCTTATAAGTCAATGCTTGTTCATTAGATATGGTTGTTGCTCAAGATTGGTAGTTAACTGCCATTGTAGAGTAAAATGGATTTATGTGTTAAACTGTTTTTCTTGTCATTTAAATACTTAAATTAGACTATTACAACTTAATATAGGTTTGTAGATGCATAGCTTGGTCTGAATTGGCTTAGGAAAGTGAAATCATCCAATCAGTGTCCATTAAGGGGTGTTTGGAATTACTGAGCTTGGTATGCTCAGTTGGGTTTTTGTTGATAACTAAGACTTCCACAACTTCATTTAGGATATTTTAGGTCACTTAGGTCAAAAGATTGGTCACAATTAAGCTAAAAGTCAAAAATCCCATGTTTAGCATATAACAGTTAACTGTTAATGTCTTAGGGTCCAAATTTCTTCATAACATCACATAAGTTAGTTAATTAGCTTAATTTAGGTTAATATTAGCTTATACTAACTTATTTAGTAAGTAGGATCAAGTAGAAATTCAAATTAGTCAACCTAGGATTAGTTTTGTTAAAAGTCAAATTTCAATCTCTCAGATTTTTCCCAATCTTCAAAGATTTATTTAGAATTTAGGATTTGGATTGGGACCCTGAAACTTGTTTCCATAGATTTTCTACCACCTCAGCTTCAAGGTCTCAGCTCCATTACATTTTTGCTAATTTTCTTGTGGCCCCCACTCACCCTCAAAGACAGCTGCAGGGAGATAACCTCCCCTGCACACCAGTTCAGTCACTCACCACCACCACTTTGGTGGTGTTTTGTGACCACCATAGTGGGACCCAGACCTAGGCTTTAGCTTCTCCCAACCCCCTCCTACCAGAGAGTTTAGCTTGACCTTTTGTTTGACCTGATTCATTGTGGACCCCACTTAAATCTGGCCCTATAGTTTGTCCCAGTTTCTGAGTCATTACAAGCTTCAAAGTGCTTATTGGTGGCTCAACAGCTTATTTCAAGAGCTTATTTGTTCAAATCTTACTCAAACTTGTTCAACTAACTCAGAGGGGCATACTTTCACCATTGTGGGTCCCACACAAGCTCAGAATAGCTTATTTTACCCTCTAGTCAAACAAAGTCAACTGTCCAAAGTTTTAGCTTTCATTTCAGCTTATTTTAAGTTTATAAAAAGTTTGTTTTTACAAAAAGTGTTTGTTTTTAAGTATTTAATAGGTTTGTAAAATAAAAATCAAGAAAAACAAATATAAAATTAAGTGATAGTTTCTATTTAATTAAATTTAATTTTAATTTCCATTTTTACATTTTTATTAAGTAAGTTGTGTTTTTATATTTTTAATAATTTCATCTTAGGTTAAAATAGTTATAATAAATTTTTCAGATTTTTATTTGGTCATTTAGTATTTATTAGAATTAATTTTAGTTTTATTAATTATTAATTAATAATTAGTTTAAAATAGCATAATTAGTTTTTATTTATCAAAACCTTGTTTTTATATTTTTTATAGCTTTTATATGTTATAAAGTAATTTTAGAAATTTTATTAGAATTTTTACTGTTCATTTAGTATTTTTCTTAATTTAAAATAGTTTAATTAGTTAATTAATGTTTAATTAGTAATTAATTAATATAAAATTCACAAAAAGACAAAAACATTTATTTTTATTTTTAAAACTTATTTTTAGTTATTTTATAATTTTAGAAATTTTATTTTCATTTTTCTAGTATTTAATTAGTATTAAATTATATTTAAGTGTTTTAAATATTAATAATTAGTAATAATTAGTATTTAATTAATATTAAATAATTAATTAGGGTTAAAATTTATTTTAATTTTCTAAAAATTTTCTTTTACCTTTTAGTTTGTAAAAAAGTCATTTTCACCCCCTGGGTGTTTTCAGATTTCCGTTTTTACTTTTTATTTCGTACGCTTACGTTTTATTTAAACGTGAACGTACGCGTTTTAAGTTTTAAACGTTTCTAGTTTTCCTGACTTTCCAGTATTGTTAATATAGTGTATTTAAGCTGTTTTCTTTCATATTCCAGTAGTGTAATCTTCACAACTCACTTATATCTATTTCCATCCAAATTCACTCGATCACAAACCCGTTTTAGTACCATCCACACCTCGTCGGGACATAACGACCCGGGGAAACCCTATACTTCCACGGAGCATTGATTCTAAGCTGTTTGACTTTGTTGACCATTATTTGGTCAATATAAGTTAGGTGGTTCAGGCTCAATCACACGGCTTCGTGATTTTTGCAGAAATGATCCGACGAGTGTGAAATTCTCGGATTACCATTAAAATAGTTTAACTTACGAGAATATGAAATAAAAATTTTTGATGTGAATAGTAAAAAAGTGAATAGTAAAATTTTCGGGAATAAAAGTTAACCTGAAAAGAATTGTTACATAATCCTACCATACACCTTCTTAGGGTGCCATGGGTTCCTAATGACTAGTAATCAAGTTAATTTAACAAGGGAACACCTAAAACCAATTCTAGGGTTTGTATGTTCAAAAAGTATACAAAAATAAAGTGGTATAACTAGTTTGTGCATGAAATTAAGCATGAATACCATAAGATACATATGTTAATTAGATGAAAACATGAAAATAAATTTGAATACTCACTTTGAAATAATAGGTGGTGAGATGATGTGAAACCTTGGATTACTTGTGTTTTTGGGTTATGATTCTTGATTAGGATGATGAAATGAACAACTTTGATGCTTTAAACTTTTGAAAAACTTCACTTGATCATGGATTTTGATGTTGGGTCGTGGCCTAGGGAGGAAGACAAGAGAAAACCTCACTTTGATTATGAAAAAAAAATATGAATGTGTTAAAGGTGTTTTAGTAGGAAATATCTAACATAATGGCATTATTGTAAATTTTTAGTCAAGTTCAAGTAACATGGATAGGGGGGGGGGGGGGGGGGGGCTGCACATGGTGAGTTTTGGGATGATTATGTAAGAAGCTTGGTGTTATCTGGGTCACGGAGTCGGTTTTGGTTCTGTTAATCGCTAACCGTAAAGTTTTAAATCGTGAAACGTAAATCCGGGTATCGTAAAAATACGAAACTTGAAGGAATGACTAAACTTATCAAAATACCCCATAATAAAATATAAAATGAATGGTAAGTTCCATCGGGTTGCTTAAACGCTGTTAAAACTGGAAACGCGGGTTTAAAATGCGTGATTCGCGTAAAATGCTGAACTGGAAAACGTAAAATTCCAAAACTTTTAGAATTGTCGTAAAATGAGAGAAAATCATATTTCTATCGTTTATAGTGTTTTATGGACATATCGGGGTGCCGGAAGGACGCTTAAACCCAAAAGTAAATCTCGGACACGGCTTCGTGATTTTTGTAGAAATGATTCGACGAGTGCCAAACTCTCGGATTATAGTTAAAATAGTTTAACTTTCGCAAATATGAAATAAAAATTTCGGAGATGAATAGTGAAAGTGAATAGTAAAAATGAATAGTAACTGATGAATAGTAACTCCCGAAATAAAAAAAAAAATCGACATGTGAAAAAGGACATGAAATTACGAGTTGTGACAATAACAGTATTGCTAGGGACTAGCAATAGTTTAGTGTGGGGGATTGATGAGTGCTCAAACACTCATCATTTTTGGTCTAATCTGAACTGCAAAACATACAAAAACACTCAGAAATGCATCAAAATACTGAAAATATTTCAAAATTGTATTTTATATGTTTTAGATGCAAAATGAGCAAAAACAGATGAAAAATGTATAAAGTTTGCAAAATTGGCAGTTTCAGTCCCCCAACTTTCATAAAACTACAAAACTAGTCCCTGGATATTCAAAATATGGAAAATTATCACCAAAGGTCCTTTTGAAATCATAAGTTGTCATATTTAGTCCTTTGGTGAAAAATTGGAAAAGTTTTGGAAATTTACAATTTAGTCCCTGGAGTTACAGATTTTGGCAGATTTAGTCCCTGGTGGGGTATTTTTTAAAGGAAAATCATTTTTTATCCTTGGAAAATCAAAATGTGTCAAAAATGGTCCTTGGGTAAAAAGTTTGAGGAAATGTCATGTTTGGTCCCTTAAGTTTGACAATTTGTCAGTTTTGGTCCCCGGGAATTTGAAAAATGGTAAAATTATAATTTTGGTCCTTATGTTATTCACATATGACAATTATAGTCCTTGTGATTAAATTTGAAAAGTCACCATTTCAGTCCCTAAACTTTTGCAAAATTACAAAGTTGGTCCTTGTGGTGTTTAAAGTTACAACCAAACGGATCCCTTTTATCTATTTTAACCCAAAACCAAAACCAATCTAACCTAAGCCCACCCAACACTATCCCTTGGCCCATCACAAAAATCAGCCCACCACCTACAATAAAATCCTTCCCCCGTTTTTTTATTATACCTAGTCAACACCCAAGGTTGACCCATCTTCCACCTCACCACTTGGACCCTGCTACACCCACTGCTACACTCAACCTCCCCCCTCCTCTTCTCAGCAAAACCCACTCCATGTTCCCTTCCAAACCACAACACTCCAAGATGTAATAAATGCTCCCTAATCCACTCCAAGCTACCCCAACTGCCAAAACCAAACTTCCCGCCAAAAACCAAATTGATGGTCAGGATCAATCCAACAAATCCAAGGGCTAAGAAACAAGTGGGAAAGTCAGAAACAAGCTCCAAGGGTAAATGAAGAAAAAAAAGGAAGAATGGATTATTAGTTTTTTAGCAGTAGTTGTAGTGTAGTGTAACTTATCATTTTTAATGTAATTTTGATTTCCAGTATTCACTTTAGCTTTCTAAGTTGTAATATGATCATTTCAGTGTACTTCAAGTTTAACTAATCAATATTTCATTCTTTCTCAGTCAAATTCAGTTTTGGCATATTTGAGTGAATTTGACAAATTCACTTAATATTGTTAAAGTTGTTGTCTAATGATCTAATCAGTTAATTTATGTCATTCTTAAGTTTTTACAAGCTTCCAAACCAATAGAACAAGTTTTAGTTTAAGTTTACCAAAAATCCAAAAAAATAGAGAAAAATAAAGAAAAAAAAAAAAAAAAAAAAAAAAGAGAAGAAAAGAAGAAGAGCTTATGGAAAAAAAGGTTTAGAGCTCAGGGGAGCATAGGGTGAGTTAATTTGACCTCTGGGTTGCCTATCCTAAGCTCAAAACCATTGTAAGCTTCAATTTTAATTTATAGTTATTTATTTCTATTATTAGTGAATATCCTGTAGCATTGCTTTTTGTTGTTTATTTATGCTTATTCTGCTTCATAATTGCTTATTAGATAGATCTTAGGTCACCAATCTAGTTGTAGTTCAAAGTTTCATGTGATTCTTCTTTATATAGTCCATATAGGGTGTGTTTGGCTTAAGGTGTTATTTGATGTTTTTGTTGGTGTTTTGCTGTCATAAAGGTCCAAACAGTTTTCTTTTGTTAAACATAGGTCTAAGGAATCAATAGAACCTTGCCCTATTTGCTCAAAAGTCAAAAACCTTTTTAAATTTCTTAACAGCTCACTGTATGATTTTTTTTCATTGTTCAAATCTTGTAATTCAGCTTCATAATTGTTGTTGTAGCTTAAATCAACTTTGTTGCACCTTAATACAACATATTAAGTCCACTGAATCAATCCTAAGTTCATAATAGTCAACTTTGTTCAAATTTTCAAAAGTCAAAATTTCAGTTTTTAGTTGAAAATCCCAACCTTCCACGATTTTTCATGATGTTTGTGTATCAAGATAGACCTTGAAACTTGTTGAGATCAAAAGTTTGCCAGCTGAACTACAAGAATCTATGCTCATTACATTTTTATGATTTTTTTCCTGGGCCCCACAAGCCCACAAACAGGGCCACCCAGGCCACTGAGCTGCTGAAATTCAGCAGCAACATCACCAAAGACCCACCTTCTGTGGGTCCCACAGGACACCACAGTGGGCCCCACACTTCCCCCTTGGTTCCTTAGACTCCTTAGCTGGCCCTCTACACATTCCACCCAAGGTTGTGCCCCCAATCACCCCTGGGACCCACCTGAATCAGCTCCAAAGTTGTCCCATTTTCTAGTTTTAACTTGGGTCAAAATTGTCCATTTTGACCCATTGGTGTAATCTGAGCTCCAAGCTTGGTGTTTTCAGTTCCATTTAGTCCCAAAAAGTAGTTTTCATCAAGTTTCACCTCTGTGGGTCCCACAGAGGCTCAAAAGCACCAAAAAGTCAAGAAAAGTCAACATTTGAGCCTTTTAGTGGCCGTTTTGCTTATTTTTGAGTTATAAGAAAAGTGTTTTTACAAAAGTTTCATGTTTTTAGGTATAAAATTCTGTTCCAAAAGAAAATCCAGAAAAAACCAATTTAAAATTAAGTGATAGTTTCTATTTAATATTATTTATATTTTTAATTTTCATTTTTAGCTTTTTCTTAAGCAACTTAGCATTTTTATATTTTTCTTAAATTCCTTGTAGGTTAATGTATTTTCAGTAATTTTTCCAGATTTTTCTTTTGTCGTCTAGTGGTTTTTAGATTTAATTTTAGTTTAATTAATAATTAATTAATAATTAGTTTAAAATAGCATAATTAGTTTTTATTAAATAAAATCTAGTTTTTATATTATTTTATAGCTTTTATAAGTTGTAAAATAGTTTTAGAAATTTTCTTATAATTTTTACTGTTCATTTTCTATTTTTCTTAATTTAAAATAGTTTAATTAGGTAATTAGTAATTAATTAATAGAAAAATCACAAAAAGACAAAAATACTTATTTTTATTTTTAAAACTTATTTTCAGTTATTTTATAATTTTATAAATTTTATTTTCATTTTTCTAGTTTTTAATTAATATTGTATTATATTTAAGAATTTTAAATATTAATAATTAAGTAATAATTAATATTTAATTAATATTAAATAATTAATTAGTGTAAAAATTAATTTTAATTTTCTAAAAATTTTCTTTTAACTTTAGGTTTGTAAAAAAGTCATTTTCACCCCCTGGGGGTTTTCAGATTTCCGTTTTCACTTTTTATTTCGTACGTTTACGTTTTATTTAAACGTAACGTACACGTTTTTAGGTTTGAATCGTTTCTGGTTTTTCTGACTTTCCAGTCTTGTTAATTCTCTTGTAGATTCCTTAGTTTAACCATTCACAAACCCTTTTCCTGTCTAAATTCACCCGATCGCGAAACCGTTTTAATTACAATCCACACCTCGTCGGGACATAACGACCCGGGGAAACACTATATTCCGCGGAGATTGACTCTAGGCTGTTTGACCATCTTGACCACATCCGTGGTTGACTTTGGTTGACGGTTTAGCATCAATCATTTGCATCAACCATGTTATGGTTAATGAATGTAATGGATCTCATGATCCAGATTGTGTTTAGAACATTATGTTTTCATCCATTGCATTTAGACTTTCAAAAGTCAAACTACAAATGTTGAATTGCATAAAGTCAACTGTCTTTTATTTTTGTCCACACATGAAGACTACACAGTACGTGGCAATCTTTTATAAGCCCTTTTATAGGCAAACACAGATATCTAAACAAACACTTGTTTAGTAGTTTGAACCGCTGCCCTTCGCATTACCCCTTTTCTTCTTTTTCTTCAATTCTTTTTCTTTCTTGTCCTCCTTCTCCTTTAGATACTTGAACACCTTTTCAAGATTGGAAATCTTCTGTTCCAACTCATCAAACTTGGGTAAAACGGTATCCACAGGCTCTTGTTTCTCCTCCTCCGCCTCCTCATCATCACTCAAAAGCGCTTCATAGTAGCCATCTTGTTTCCTAAGATGGGTCAGAATCTTAGTTCTTAACTCCTTAGGTATCTTCCTATAAGAACCATACTCATCAATTGGTTCTCCGCCAAATGCATCAAGAAGTAAATCGTTTAGATAATAGGTTCTTAAAACTTTATTAAATTCCTCTTCCTCGGTACCATTGTAGATACTCTTCCATTTTCCATTGTTTGCCATCGTCGATTGTTTTGATCGTTGGGATTGTGTGTGTTATGGTTGAATAAGTGGGATAAACATGGACTTTATAGTCCTATGCAATTGCTTGGGTTGCCGAGTTATACAAAAAAAGAGGGAAAGGTTAATCGCCAAGTGTGCCTCCAAAATTAAGTTTTATAACTTTGCAAATTTGGTCATTGAAATAAAGTTGGGGTAGTCAAAGGCGGGAAGCGAGTGAAATGGCGATTATGCCCTTGACTGACGGGAAAACTAACGGGAGTTAACGGAAAATGGCTCTTGGTGGCGATTTTGCGAAAATGTGGAACGTGGGTGTCTTTTTTGCGCTACTTTTTGTCTCGGTCCCGTTTTTGCAATTTTGTGAAACGTTAAAGACCATTTTTGCAATTTACCCTTAAAAAAAAATTTTTTGTGTGCTAATCAAAATTAACAAAACAAATCATTTTATTAAACTTGGCACCATAATTAACATTTTTTTTCCCTTTTCCCGCCAACATTGGCCCAAAACCATAAAATTTCCCCCAAATTGAAACTAGGGTTTCACTTCTTCCTTCCTGACCAAAATTAGGGTTTCAAAAATGGCACCGTTAAGCTGGAGACAGCACACGCTGATCCAAGCTCTGCTATCACGTGGCCCACTCAAAGAACATGCCTTCCACTCCATCTTTGCTGACGTCACCGCCAAATCCAAAGGTCCTTCTTACTTATTACCCTTTTTATCATCATCATTTTAAATTAAATAAAATTGTATTTATTATTATAATCAGTTTTAGGGGTATCAATTAGTATTATGGATAGAATAAGGTTTTAATTTGGTGCTGTTTGTAATTGCTTATTAGAATTGTTTTTTAAGCGGATAAGCAGTTTGAGTCCTTTTTTTTTTTTTTTTTTGGGGGGGGGGGGGGGGGGGGGTTTAGGTCACAAAATAGCAACAAACTTTTTTCAAAGTTCCGTCTTGGTATGAGAGCTATAAAAAAATATCATCAAATGCAAAGAAACTTTCATAAAGTGTTTCAATATGCACATTTTGATGTTTTGTCACGTTAAAAATAGTGACACGTGTCACGTGTCAGTTTTTCTGGTATGACAACACATTAAAATGTACATATTAGAACACTTTATGAAAGTTTTTTGCATTTGATGATATTTTTTTTTAGTTATCATACCAAGACGAGACTTTGTAAAAAGTTCGTTGTTATTTTATGCCTTAAACCCTTGTTTTTTCAAAAAAGATTTTTTTTCCTCCGCAGGCGCGCACATATTTCCGAAAAAGAGTGTTTGATTTTTCTCTGATGATGTCTGCAGGCGCTCACGGATGTTAGTTTTTGTTTATTTTTAGATATATGAGGCAAAAATGACTTTTTACCACTTCAATTTTGTAGATTTTTTCAAGTCTGATTATCACTTTTTATACCTTAAAAACTTGAAAAAACCAACACAACCTAAGTTGCGTTCAATAAGCATTTTGAGATTGTTTCTTAAGCTTATGAATATGAGCATAAGCTGTTGGAATAAGCAATCCCAAACAACCTTAAGCAACTTACAACAATAACAATTACCAATCCCGTCAAAGCAGGGTATGGGGAGGTAGGATGTAACATAATTGTATTTGTCATACTTGTTTCAATGTTAGGGGTTTATTTGTATATTTGCTTGTGTGTGTATATATTATTGTTTATGAATTGCATAAACGGGTTATTCAGGTTACCCGGGGAAGGGCAGTCTTTGACTTAGATATACGCCGCGGCCTGATGCGGATGAGGTTTTATCTGTTCAAGTTACTAGGGGAGGGTGAGTCTTTGATTTAGATGTACAAGGTCTAACCACGGTATCCATGTCACAGTTTCTGACCCTATCCCCGGCCACCTCCAAGTGTGTATCTAGTGAGGTTTGAACCTGAGATCTATTGTGAGGAGGCCAGATGCCTTACCACTAGGCCATTTGGCGGTCCCTTAAATAATGGATTAGAGTATTTGGCTAACAATTAGGGGGGGGGGGGGGGGGGGGGGGAGTGATATAGGTGTTTTTCTAGAGAGAAAACGCAGTTTTGAGGAATGATATGTCTTGAAAACGCGATCTCAGATTTCTTTTAGTAAAACTGTTTGTTGTGTTTTGAAATAGTAGATAACCGGTTTTGAGAGTGTTTGGGGTTGCATTTTCGAAACTGGTTAACTGGTTATCTGTATGTGAATGAACGGAGTAGTTTTGAATAAGGGGGTGTTTTTAGAAAGCAGAATAGTGGATAGGCACTTTTGAGTGTCTGGCCGAAGATAAGTGGCAATTTCTTAACACTCATAGACCACCTGTCTCAGAATATATCTTTCACAACTGTCTCCAATGAGACTTGAATCCACGACCTCTCAGTTGGTGGGGACACTCACATACCACTAGAGCAAGGCCTTGGGTATGTGATTACAGTTATTTTAGGGTGAAATAAGTTGTTTCTGATAAGTGGCTTGAGATTAATTTTTAGTTTTATAAACTGATTATTCTTGGTGGATTCAAATTACTAGTGTAGCCTCAAGGTGAAATAAAATGGATTTGTTAAGCTGATTATCTACTTATAAGCTTAAGCATAAGCTGTTTGAATTAAGCAGTTTAAAGTTGCTTAATATTAAAAGTAATAAGCATGTAAGGAGTTTTAAAAAGCCATTTTAGAATAGACAAGGAATCTAGATGATGCTGGATTTATTTAATTTAAACTGTAATACTTTCAGTTTGGGGCTTGTTACGGTAATATGAAGTACCCGTTTTTAAACTGTTGATTATAATTTTGTCCTAGAGTTTGTATCATGTATATAATGTTAGACTAAGTTTTATTTTATGTTTTAATTAGTAATCAATGTGTGCTGAATCATTAAGAATTTGATAGTGCAATAGGAAGAAAGCTTTTTTGGTAGAATGCAAACAGGTTATTGGCAGGACCTTGATACATAGTAATAACATGTGAAGTTACATTACATTTTTGCCAAATAATTAATTCGGTTATCTTCTTATTTATTTATATTCCGTAGTTTAAGGACAGTAATGAAATTCACAGCAACTATATCGAACTTCCATGCCTTTTAGAGCTCCTTAGAATATTTGAAATGGTGTTGGTTATGCTTTTTTTAACTGCTCTTAAAGCTGTTTACGCCGTGTGGTACTGGATTATAAAAGGCCTAACAGACATGGTCATTCTCATTTTCAGATTCTCATCAACAGCTTTTCAATGACTATCTGCGGAAGATAAACATGGAGCTGTCCTATGTTCAGTTTGAGTTACGGGCTTGCAGAAACCAATATGATGGCTGTGTGTATTATGGAGTGATCAACACTGTTTCAGATGAGCAGTCCAAGCTTGGAACGAAATATACTGTACCTCAGATTGCTTTCTATAAGGCCATTGTAAGTTGCTATGCACATATATGTAAACCACTTCTGCATCGTTGAAATCACATACATATTGCAATCATTTATTTTAGTTATGTTGACTGCATGCAGTTTTGAAGTAATGATTTGACTATAGTTTAAGGAAATGTGTTAAGTTCCTTAAATGATATCAAGTGTTTTATGCTAAGCAGAATATCATGTGAAATTTGAAACTAAGAAACAAAATAATAAAAAGATAACAATAAGTCTCTAAGCTTAATATATGTGCTTAAAGTATCGAAAAAAGTTGGTCTTTCACGAAATAGGCTATTATAGACTATTGAATTTGGATTAAGATTCACTTATGTTCAGCAAACACTACTTGACCTATGTAATGTATCTTACTTGCAAAGTGTTATATCATCTCTTTGTATTTATGTGATCGAGGTCTATGATAATGTAAACAGTAAATTGGTCTAAAATCATAGCTCTTGGATTGCATGGTTTATGAGATCATACTAATATTCGAATTTGATAAATGATTTGAAACAGATTGAAGCCATAGTCCAAGATTCCTCAGCGCAAGGTGCTATTTCCAATATCGAAGCTCTCAATCTTCGACTAGAAAACCAGGTGAGGAAAAAAAAAGTGCTCTCATTGGTCTTTTGCAGGATGTTTGATTTTGACTACCTTATAATCGCAAGCTATATATCACAATTGCAGGCTTCATCATCTCAAGCACCAGTACCTACAGCATTGAAGAATTTCTCAATGTCTCAAAAGGATAAAGCTTTACAAGAATTTGTTCAGGACCAATGGTTGTGTGACACTGCTGATGGTAAAATTGGACTTGGTGTTAGATCGTTCCTTGATCTGCGGAGTTGGTTTCATAACAATGAAGTTCCTCCATGTGATGTCTGCAATGAAGCTGGAATTAAGGTTCTATCTTCATTTTTTATTTTCTAAACTCTTTGTAAATCGAGATTCTCCATCGCGGTAGCCTTTTTTTTTATGCATTGTTGACTGCATTTCGACAAGCTTGAAATCTGTTGATCACGTGAAAATGTGAAACTTTGGTGCATCTTTTAGCTTGAGACCATAAATTTTTTGAAAAGTAGTATATGGTATGACTTATGAGAAGGGGTACATAACTACATATGCCTAGAGGCTAGAGATACCCCTAATTTATTGAGTCCATGGAAAGGGCCCACTTTCTCACACCATCATGGATGGATGCCACGGGGCATTAGGCATGTCTTTAGGTGTATATATCATTTTATATATGGTAAAGCTGGGTGGAATATCACTGGGAACAGAAAGGTGGGAATGGAAAACTATAATGTAACTGATAATATAACTAATTATATTCTTGTAACTTCTTAAACTTCAAACCCTGATTTAGTTGCGAGCTCTTATCTTTCCTTTCGACACTTCTGACTGAATTTTCACTGCTATAAGTCTATAACTCTTAGATTTGAATAAAATTTACACATATACTACCACCCATGGTTTAAAAAAGCGGTCTGAGGCGGCGCCTCGAGGCGAAACGGGCATAAAACGATTATGAGGCGGCGCCTCATGGGGGTGTTTTGGAACGTACGCCTCATGTACCCGAGGCGGTGTAGAAGCGTACGAGGCGGCGCCTAGGCGCTACCACCCCGATTAGCAGCAAATCGGCCAAATTAGGCGGTCAACGCCGGCGAATGCCAGTCAAACTTCAGATCTAAACCAATTAAAGAGAAAATAAGTGGTGGTTGTGTTCAGAATGACGGTCAACGCCGGCGAATGCCGGTCAAACTTCAGATCTAGGCCAATTAAAGAGAAAATAAGTGGTGGTTGTGTTTAGAATGACGGTCAACGCCGGCGAATTGATGGTCAACGCCGGCGAATGGACCAGAAAGAGGGTGAAGGGGTGGCTGTGTTATCTATGTATTAAAGTCTAATAAGTGGTGGCTGTGTTAAAAATATATAACCCTAGTTGTACAACCCTAATAATATAGTGGTTTGTTTGGCCCATTAAAAAGCTTATACAAATATACAATAGGCCCAACAAATAACTTAGTAGACTATAATAAAAGCTTATACAAGTATTTTTGGCCCATTGACTATGAACTTTATTTGATGTTTAGTACTATTTTTTTTATAAGATATATAATTTCTATATTTTTTTTTTATTTCGCCTCGACCTTACGCCTCGGTTCGCCTCGAGGCTTACGCCTCTTGAGGCTAAGGGAAAACGCCTCGAGGCTCGTTTCCGTACTTTTAAACTTTGCTACCACCAAGTGGTAAGGCACCTAACCTCCTAACAAGATGTTTAGGGTTGAAACTTCACTAGGTACACAACTGGGGGTGGTCAGGGAATGGTCGGAAAGGGGTCACGGGGATACCTTGATTAAGTTGCACACATATGCGACTGCAAATTGGCGTTTAAGAAACTGTCTCAACCTTCTTTTCCAAAATTGCCCCTTCTCTCAAAGAAAACACAGATAAATACTTTTTCATGTGGTTTGCCAGCTACTTTTTTTTTTTTTTTTTTTTTTTTTTTTTTTTGTAATTATTAATTGCGTTTTGCAAATTCGACAAACAGATAATTTCCTTCAAAACGCAATCCTAAACACCATGTTACACTTTTTTCGAGTATGAATTCGAGCTCAAGACTCCCTCACTCATACAACTTTCCGAACATCTTTTGGTTATCTGCATTAACTAGTTAATGTTAGTTATGATATAACTTCTGCTAAGAGTTTCTGTTGGTGCTTAGCATTTTGGTTTTTATAATACCTACCACATTGTCTATTGATTCTACTTAGAATCATCACATGTTTATCCTAGTGGCTTTGTCAACATACATATGTTCACATATATCACTGCTTCTGTTGTATCTGATGCACATCTTCCTTCATTTTCATGATTACCAGGCAGATCTATGCCCGAATGATAGCTGTAATGTTCGAATTCACCAGTACTGTTTAAAGGCGAAATTCTCTTCAAGGGTAAATTCATTTATTACTATTTTTTATACCTAATTTAGTAATCATTGCTGATCATATTTGTAAATGCAGAACGAAAAAGTCTGCCCTGGTTGTGGGACACAATGGCCATACTTCATGGCAAAAGCAGAAGCCGTGGAGGAAGAAGAAGATATAGATGTCAATCAGCCTCCTCCTGAACCCTTGGCACGAAAGAGGTCAAAAAGGTCCAGAGTTTTCGAAGAGGACGTGTCAAATAGTCAAGAGGGAGGGTCGAATGGTTCTTCTCAGGTTCATTCATCGTCCCGCAAAAGGATCAGAAGCTCTCAAAATACTGTAGATGAGGAGTCGACTGGTCCATCTCAGAGCCAACCTATGACACAAGCAGCTCGCAGAGCGAAGGTTGAAGCATTAGAAGATCTTGATGAAGACAATGCTGGTCCGAGTCAAGTCACCAGGAGGGCAACCAGGAAGTCTACCCGGTTACACCGTTGATATTTGTTGAATGGAAAAGTATCTTTTGTTGAATGATTTTGAAAGCAGTGTTAACGAGATTAAGACCATCCATGGGACCTGGTGTTAATGGTGCTGGCAACTATTTGGACCAGTGAAAACTAGGATGTTTTTTGTTTGAAAGGTTGGTAAAAATCTATGTAGTTACTCGAATGATGGATGTAATTAAGTAGGTTAAGTGTTGATTAGTAACACCTACTTGTTGGGCAACATAAAGGTTTCTTGTTTGGAGCGGTATTAGTACCATTTGATCGTGAAATATTACACTTAACAAACCACAATCTGGTTTGGGAAGTGATTTACGCACTTTCATTTTTGATTTGCACACTTTAATTTGTGTTATAAACAGTTGTACATTTATTATATCATGCTTCTCCTAATTATATATTAAAGTGTGCAAATTAAAAGTAAGAGTATGCCAAGCAACTCCCAGTTTTGTTAAGTTTAATATTTCACAAACAGAAATGATACTATAAACATCGTATTTATACAAGCCCAAATAAAAATAAAAACAAACTATAAATTGATCGCTATGACAAACAAAATTTATAAAATAATAATAATAATAATAATAATAATAATAATAAATAAAAATAAAAAAAATTCAAAGAATTTTTTTTTTATCAAACCAATTTGCAGCTTTAATAATTATTGAAGTATGACAAACTTACTTTAGTTGGTACTTGTATGAATTACTACTTTTTCATTGTAAAAATGTCATAACTTTTAACTTTTAGCAAAACAATACATATATAAATCATGTGTAAATGTAACATGATCATTATTCTAAATGATTTTAATGTTGTTTTTAATATAGATCATGGGATGGATATGAATACATTAATTGAAAATTTAGTGATCTTAGTTGGTTAATCTTACCATCAATCATTGAGGTTTGATGTCATACCAACACATTTGTTAAGTTTAAGTGTATCTTTGACTATGAATCTATGATCATTTTTTGTACAATTCATATTTCACAATATGTCTTAACATTTTGCATAAAATGTGAATTACTTACGAGTATAATGTATCACCGACTTAAGTAAAACATCATTTTTCTTTTTTACTGTGCATGGTCAAAATATCTCAATGACTGTTTTTAACAGTCACTTTAGTCACCTCAAATATGCATCTAAGGAGGTTTGAACCATGGGTTTTGACAACTGAATCAGACATCAAAACGGTTTTTTCTCCTGATTGAACCTCGTTTTTTTTTTTTTTTTTTTTTTTTTTTTTTTTTTTTTTTTTTTTTTTGTTTTTGTTTTTGTTCAATTGATTGAACCGGTAAGTCTTGTCCGATATTCAAAACAATTTTTTAAACCTTATACCTCTTATAAAGACATCATATACCTAAGGCTAATGATTTGCACACTCTAAAAAATTATTTGCACACTCAAGGTACAAGCAGTTGAAGCAGAATGTTTAACATTGTTTAATATTGTACAAGTATTTAATTCACAGATGGAGTGTCCCAATCAATCTCCAAAGTGTGCAAATCAATTCCCTATACCTAACCACAAGGCCATGTTAGTAAAGCTTATATAACCAACTAAAGTGTTATACCATGATACTTCTTTAAAAAAAAGCTGTAAAAACTAACACGAGCCACCTAAACAGATTCATTACGCAATTTACCTATCTCATGTCAACCAAAACAGATAAACATAAAGTCACTAGTGGGTCACTTTCCATATATCCAATCTAGCAAAC
Source organism: Artemisia argyi (assembly GCA_030686995.1). Taxonomy (NCBI): domain Eukaryota; kingdom Viridiplantae; phylum Streptophyta; class Magnoliopsida; order Asterales; family Asteraceae; genus Artemisia; species Artemisia argyi. The sequence goes on along the minus strand of CM060685.1, from coordinate 35,768,955 downwards.
AACAATATTAAAAGCACAACAACTATTACAACTTAACAAGTGACAAACCAACATTTGCACACAAACACACTCTGTACACAAGAAAAAAACAACAATCAAAAATCAAAACAACCCCCCTAAAATCCTCTTATTAGCTGTATCTTTATAATTGAACCCAACCCATTTTTATAAATAAAAAAACTCAATTTTTATAAAACTACACTGTTCCATTGACTTTTAGGGTTTCAATCAATTCATCAAATATATAAATCAATACCATTTTCAACACATCAATTGAGTCTATATATATATATATCAAATTAAACCTCCACGTCATCATAATTCACAATCAATTGGGTACAATTTCGTTTAATTTGATTTCCCCCAATTTGGGTCACTTTTTGATGGGTTAATTTGGGGGTTTTGTTTTGGGTTGTGGGTTTTCCAATTCCTTTCTGGGTTTTGTAATTCAAGGTTAGTTGATGAATCTTGGTGTGTTTTTTTTGGCTGATTGTGTTGATTTAGGGGGGTGTTTGGATTATAGCTTGTTTTCACTGCTTATCAGCTTATTGAGGTTTTGAAAAGCCTAATAAGCTCACTTTTTTCGGTTTATGAGCTTATTAAGATAAGCTCATAAGGTGGGAAAAGTGGGCTTATTGGGTTTTTAAAAATCTCGATAAGCTGATCAGCTGTGAAAATAAGCTGTAATCCAAACACCCCCTAAATTTAGAATTATTTGATTAGCTTGTGTAAGTAGTAAGATGCTAGATTTGATAATAATGTTATGTGATTAGTCTTTTGATATAAAGGGAGCGCTTTTATTTAGGAAATACGAGTTTAAGTATTACTGTTTTTCCAAAATGAGCAATTTCGGAAGAAATAGAATCGTAAACTTTGCATTTATAAAGTTCTGTAAATCGTCCAAAATCGCACATTTATGAATATGATAGTTTGCTTAGTATTTTTATGTATTTATTAGAAAGATGGTTGCTTTGTTATGATATATGAAGGCGGTGTTTGTAAAATGATTATTGTTGTGTTTTCAAGTTGCAGATGATCAGTTTTAGTGTTTCGATTGATTAGATAATGAGTTTTGGATAACTATTTTAGGATTAATTGCAACCGAATTGATGACTATTATGTATCTAAATAGGGGTCAATTTTGATGTGAATTTTTAAATATACAAAATCCTCGTACACTTGAACAACCGATTATGTGATTATAACAACTTCAAATGTCACAAGCACGGAAGCACCTAGAAGCACTATCTATTGCAGTCCATATTGTTACATATGGTTATCTGATCTGATTAATCCATATCATCTAGTCACGTTTAAAACGCTATGCCAAACACCTTTAAGAAATGATGGTTCCAAAAGTTAACACTTGGTTGTACTTTTTCATGTACTTGGTTTTCTATCATAAACAAAGTATATTTCATGGTAAGTGCCAAATCGATAGAGAATGTGGCAAGTAAACTAATTTTGGTCTGGTTGTGGTTCACAGGGTGCTAAGGGAAAAGTAAGGTGAAACTATAATACCATAAAATATGGTTCCTGGAAGTAGAATATATCAGGATGTTACAGAGTCTCGTGGTGATTATGGTGTTAAATCTTCAAACGTAGAAGCACGAAGTTGCCTGAGATTATGTGTATCAGCTGGTGGAAGGCATGGAATGGCTTCAAATACACATAGTGCAGTTCATGAGCTACTCGAGTGTCCAGTATGCCTTAACATAATGCACCCTCCAATTCATCAAGTATGTTCTCTTCTACCAATTTTCTAAACTATAGGGTTGTTTGGATTTGCGTTTTTGAATATTTTGAATTAACAGCTCCAATTATCTCAGCTGGATTAATCAGTTAAATACTAGCTGACACAGACCTTCTCTGATTTTACTCCCAACTACGCAAACCTGTCTCATTTTGTTTCCAGAAAATGGTCACCTTTTTGCTATTTTATTCTTTAAATAAACTGAACTTACCACTCACTCAACACTTATTTATCTGTTATTAGAACTACATTATGCAGATGCACATCCAAAAACTATCTTTTACATCATCGTATATTTCGACTCATTATCAGATTTGTATTATTCCGTATCACATAATCAGTTTCAGAACGCACATCAAAACACAGTTTAATATGTGTTATGGTTTTTTCAAGTGTCTAAATTCATATGAGGTTTTAATATATGTGTTATTGTTTTGTGAAGTGTCCAAATGGTCACACAATATGCGTTGTTTGTAAATCTAAAATGCAAAACTGCTGCCCGATATGCCGCCAAGAGCTTGGAAACATCCGATGCTTGGCCTTAGAGAAAGTTGCAGAGTCGATTGAATTGCCATGCAAGTACCATTATTTGGGCTGCCAAGATATTTTTCCTTATCATAGTAGAATAAGACACGAGGAGAGTTGTAAGTATCGTGGATATAATTGCCCATATGCAGGCACGGAATGCAATGTCACGGGTGATATTCCATTCCTTGTTGCACATCTCAAGGCTGACCACAATGTTGATATGCATGATGGCTCCACCTTCAACCACCGATATGTGAAGCCCAATCCTCATGAAATTGAAAACGCTACATGGATGTTGACGGTAAGAACCCTTTTGCTTAAAAAAATTAAATTTTACTAAATTTTCTGAACATTTGATGATAAGCTTATTACTACAGCTTTATCTAAACACTATTTTCTACAACCCGTGTTATTGAGAGAGTTTGGGTTGTGTTTTTAACTTTTTTTTTTTTTTTTTTTTTTTTTTTTTTTTTTTTTTTTTTTGATATGGTTATTTAGGGGTCAAATAATAAGTTTTTTACAAGTTGCAACAAAACTGTTTATCAAATGCTAAAAAAACTATCTATACATCTCTCCTTTAACTTAATCTAAGAGACCGTTACTCAAACACTATTTTCAAGTACCCCAAACACTATTTTCTTCAGCCCATTATATACAACTGATAATCTAGTTCCAGTTCTCTTATATCCCATAATCCTTTTGAAAAAAGCACATCCACACAGCCCCTTAAAAAGATTAGTGTTCAATGTATTTTCTTAGAGAAGATAGAAGTTCAATGGAATTCACATTCTTGATTTCATTTGTTGATTGTAGATTTTCAACTGTTATGGATATCAATTCTGTCTGCACTTTGAGGCCTTTCATCTGGGGATGGCACCAGTTTACATCGCGTTCCTACGTTTTATGGGCGACGAGAACGATGCCAGCAAGTTCAGCTACAGCCTCGAGGTTGGTGCAAATGGCAGAAAGCTAAAATGGCAAGGGGTCCCACGAAGCATTCGTGATAGTCACAAAACAGTTAGAGATAGTCTAGACGGGTTGATAATTACAAGAAATATAGCTTTGTTCTTTTCCGGTGGTGATAGGCAAGAGCTGAAACTGAAAGTGGCCGGCCGGATATGGAAAGAACAATCTTAAGTTAAACCACCATCACCAGCACCAGCACCAGCACCAAGACAAGTACCGGAGACCACCACCCTTCCGCCTTACACAACCATGTTTTTGGTTCTTTTTTGTGATATAGGAAAAGAAAGAAGGGTCGCGTGAGAGATAAGTTCATCTCTTTGTAAAGGTTTAGATTACAATTTTGCTTTGTGGATGATCTTAAAGCAAATGTAACTTTGTTTCAAAATATATAAATCCTTTTTTTTTTTTTTTTTTTTTTTTTTTTTTTTGATCTTTTGGATACGACTTCATTATAATAGTGTTTTGTTATTAGTTACGGCAACGGGTAGTTAAATGATGGTTGTATACTTTGTATGTTTACCAAAGACCAAATGCTCTCAAATGATCCTCACAGAAACATAACTCTTACAACTTCTATATATAGGGAGAAAACTGGTGGTGTGTGTTTTCTGAAGAAAAAGAGTTGCCCTCTTAAACCTGCAGCCTGCAGAAGACTGTTTTTCATTTTATTTTTATTTATTTTTTATTTTTTTTTATTATTGTTTTATTTTTTGCTTAATTGATTATTTTCTACTTCAGTTTTGCATACTTCTAAAAAGTCAGATCAGCATATCTTGTTTTTTGAAACCCTTTTTCACTAAGGCTTTTTTGCGCATCCACTATTTCTCCTACACACATTACATCCTGGGATCAAGCTAAAAGAAATCTGAAAAAACAAATAGTGATTGTTTACTATTGCGTCTTAAATAAAGTCTAAAGACTTAATGGACTTGAGTTGATCGGAATGGATTGTGAGTGATGCAAATGATGCCCTGATTCAACTAAAGAAGCTTTGGTTGAGCAAACATGGTGCACATGGGTTTGGATCCACATAATTAATAATGGTTCTGAGTTAACAACAAAGATTAACATGTGTTAGAGCACTCGCATCCCTAACGCAAGACTCGTGTTAAGTGTTAAGGGGGTGTTTTTTTTTGCGTTAGAGTCGCGTTACCATTGCGAGGTCTTGCGTTAAAGAGGCGTTAACGAGGCATGTGAAGGATTTAACCCGGCGTTAACATGCATCGAGTGTAAAAAAAAAAAAAACACTTTAACCCCCCCCCCCCCCCCCCCCCCCCCCCCAACGTTAACTAACGGGTATTAGGCTTAAAAAAAAAAAAAAAAAAAAAAAAAAAAAAAAAAAAAAAAACCCTTTTCCCAACCAATATAAATACCCATTTAACACACTATTTTTTTTTTTCACACTTTCACTACTCAATATATTCTCTACTACTCTTCTATTAGCAAGCAAAAAAAAAAAAAAAAAAAAAATGTCACAAGGCAACAACAACGAACCTCCTCGGTAGATGGAATAACCCATACGCGGGGTTCATCGTCAAATCCGAATTGGGATAACCTAAACCAATTTGGTATGTCGAGTCAAGAACTTTTCCAACAACATCAAGCGTTAAAATATTGGCAAGAAAGTCAACAACAAAACACCCTAAATACCGATTTCCAAAATCTCCAATTCACTCAACAATCACAACATTCCCAAACGGAAACAAACGAAGTTCCCGAAACACCTACCTCTCCACCAAAGAAATTCAAACGTGGTGGTAAACGAAAGTCCAAAAAAAATAAAGAACCCGAACCAATTGATGATGATGAAGAAAACGAAGAATGCGTCATCACACGTTGGCAAGCAAGTGAAGAAAAATTACTTGCAAAGTGTTATGTGGCCGTTAGCGAGGATTCACTAGTCGGTTGTTCCCAAGCCAAAGATATGTTTTGGCAACGGGTTCAAAATGAGTTCAATAAACACAATTTTCAGAAACGCGACAAAGATATGATACAAGGAAAGTGGAGAACGTTTACCGTGATTGCACAAAGTTCAACGCGTATTTCAAACGTGCTCAACGCGATCAAAAAAGTGGGGAAATGATATGGATATCCTCACGCAGGAGAAAGAAACGTATCGTGACGAGCACAAATCGGCCCCGTTTAATAATGAGGCGGCTTGGGGTATTTTGCGTGCTCATAAAAATTGGGACGCGCCGGATCCGGTTGATTTAACCGGTGATGTCTCAAGCCAAACAAACGAGGCGTTGTTTGGACATGATGCAGAACCACGTTCGATGGGAAAAAAGCGGGCTTCGAAGAAACACAAATCCGAGACAACGACAAGCACCGGGGGCACGAGTACCGGATGATCTGTTTCGTCGGTCCAATTCGGGGAGGCTATGCACCAAGAGTATCGGGCAAAACGTGAAGATGCGACCAGGGCGTATCATGTGACCGCAGAAAACCAAGCCACCAAAATGAGGTTGAAGGAGTTTGATTTTTGTTGCTCGATACGAAAGACAAAGATCCACACTATGTAGCGTAGATCAATATGGAAAAGGACCGAATCATCAAGAAATATGGGTTGCCTTCTCGTCATTTTTTTTTTTTTTTTTTTTTTTTTTTAATTTCGTATTGTTTTTTTTCGTAATGTTTTTCTTTTCTTTTCTTTTTTTTTTTTTTTTTTTTTTTTTTTTTCGTTGTAACTTTTTTTTTAGTGCGTATTGTAATATATTTTAAGAATGAATATTATGGTTTTTAATAAATGAAGTATTAGTTTTAGTTTAGGGTTGAATTTGAAAATATTTGATTTAAAGTTGAGTTAAGGTGAGTTAAGGTCGAGTTATGATTGCGGGTGTTTTTTGTGAGTTAAGATGAAAAAGTTAAAACTGATTTGACACTGTGTTAAATTTTAACCCAGGTTTGATAGTGCTCTTAGAGTAGAAGTTAAACGAATCATTGATACAACAAAATAGATTTGATAAAAAAAAAGTAGCCAATTAACCATCCAGGGTGAGTGAAAAACTTCGACTATCATCATCGATATTTAGTATTTAGTTGGAGGTTCTTGTTTGATTTAAACAAAAGTAGTCGTGTCAACTTTCTCAAAAAACAGAGGGTTTTATCAGTTTGAGACTTTGACGATAAGATTCAAACCTCGTGAATTGTCGGTCAAAGGTCAAAAAATATAGTTACCAAAAGTACTTCCTACATCCAAAATTATTTTTTATATGTTGATTTCAGTTTTTTCAAACTAATTATCGACTATTAGAAACAGATAATAAAATTTGACTGACTACTCCTTGTTACTTAGAAATTATTATTATAAAAATAAAAAATAAAAAAGCTATTAATTATTAGTTAACAGTATAACTGGTTTTCTAAGAAATTAAAAAAAAAAAAAAAAAAAAAAAAAAAAACAAAAAAACTAATGATTACTTTTTCAGTTATAGTCTCAAAGAGAAAAGTTAAATGTATATCAAATATTTTATAAAGATTCAATTAATCAATCATGGTCATTCATTTTTTTGATAAAAAAAAATAATAATAAAGTTTCACCTTTAAAAAAAATAATAAATATCTCGCAAACCGTCAATAGTTACGCAAAATAAATCATACAATCGCGATGAGAATTAAATCATCTTTTATATAAATGGATACTTCGATATACATTCGACGATTTTTTTTTCTTGACTTTTTTTAGTACTGTCTGGAAAAATCACACATGATTTTTGAAATCACACATGTGATTTTTCCACAAGTAACTGGAAAAAAGATAAAACAAAAATGCTCGTCGCAATGGTGTATTGTTTTTCATTTAACGTTTTACCGTTTGTAAGATTTTTTATTTTTAAGAAAGAGATAGAAAGTGGGATTTTTTTTTTTTTTTTTTTTTTTTTTTTTTTTTTTTGAACACATGAAATAGAAATGTTAATATGTGTATTACTACTCTTTTACTGGTACCCATAGTCAAAACACAAAAGTAAATAAAGTCTTACTGAAAAACCCTAACCACCATAACAACATCCATGGAAGCAGCGTGACACAAACACAAAAATGATATCAAGAAAACTAACCCCTTCAACTCTCAAAACCCTTTTTTCACTCTCACATTACACAACCTATACATACACAAAACCTATATCTAACCCCTATTCCACACTCATCATAAACCCCAAAAAATGCCCAAACCCCTTAAACCCTACCAAAACCCTAACCCCACAAATCCTCAATTTCAGATCATTTTCTTCAAAACCCATTTCAGTTCCATCTTTAAGAGACGGAAACTATGATGAAACCATTTCCAAAACCCTCAAGATTTGCCCTGGATGTGGGATTAGTATGCAAGAAACCGACCCGAAACAGCCCGGCTTTTTTATTACACCAGCTGTTAAAGATCAAAATTACAAAATGGGTATTGATAAGAATCCAGTGGCGGACGAAACCCATGTTTCGGAATTTTATAAAAAGGGGTTCTTGGTTGAGTTTGGCGAAAATGGCGAAAATGGTGAAATTGGCGAAAATGTGGAAAGTGGCGAAAAATGGAAGTTGGGTGAAAGGAGCGAGAGGCCGGTTGTTTGTGCTAGGTGTCATAGTTTGAGGAATTACGGGAGGGTGAAAGACGAGAAAGTTGAGAACTTGTTGCCGGATTTTGACTTTGATCATACTGTTGGTAGGAGGTTGAATTCGGTTACGGGTACTAGAAGTGTGGTGGTTATGGTTGTTGATGCTACTGATTTTGACGGGTCGTTTCCACGTAAAGTAGCTGAGTTGGTGTCGAATACTATTGATGAGAATTCGAGAGCGTGGAAAGAAGGGAAATCGGGTAATGTGCCTAGAGTTGTGTTGGTTGTTACTAAGATTGATTTGTTACCTTCGTCTATATCGCCTACGGGTTTTGAGCATTGGGTTAGGACTAGAGCTAGGGAAAATGGAGCTACTAAATTGACTAAAGTTCATATGGTGAGTGCGTTTAAGAATTGGGGGTTAAAGGGTCTTGTGGATGATATGACGTCGTTAGCAGGGCAAAGAGGGCATGTTTGGGTTATAGGGGCGCAAAATGCTGGTAAGTCAACGCTTATTAATGCTATGGCGAAATGTGTTGGTGGGAAAATGAGTGTTTTGACTGAGGCTCCGGTGCCTGGGACGACTTTGGGAATTGTTAGAGTTGAGGGTGTGCTTCTTGGTCAGGCTAAGTTGTTTGATACACCGGGGCTGCTGCATCCGCATCAGATTACTTCACGGTTGACTCATGAAGAACAGAAGTTGGTTCATATTACTAAGGAAATGAAACCGAGGACTTATCGGGTCCAAGTAAGTAACTTTTTTTAGACATACAAGATTTGTTCACTTTATCATGTGTAGTTCTTATATATATGCTGGTATAGTGAAAAATCATGATTTTAGGATTAGACTAGATTATTATTTTAGATGATGTTTACGATTGTGTTTTGGAATATGTGAGATGGAAAAGCCATAATCAGATAAGAAGTTGTAACAAAAAGGAGCACAGGGGATGATTGCTGTGTTATGCAGTTAAAGTTGTGATAACCGAATAATCAGTTGTTAGAGTGTTTGGCATGTCCAAATTATATAAGATTTTACATGTAATGTGACCTATAAATATATCGATAATAAAAAAATTGTGGAAGTGAATATTTGATCCTTATATAATTTGATAACGAGAATTAGTTAAGTAAACTGAACTCTAGAAAGTGATTACTTGCGACTTGAAAACACCCTTTAATTAGTGGATGGTTTTAGTTTTTCCTTTGAAAAGAGATATGAATGCTTTCATGAGGGGCTGCTATGTTGCAATTGCATTTTACATATGTCTTTTATGTGATTTTTTACTTTTAAGACATGTTTATCAGACGAGCTGGGACCATGAATATTCTATTCATGTTGGGGGTCTCATGAGACTTGACGTAGAAGAGGCATCAGTGGACTCCATATATGTTACTGTATGGGCATCTCAACATCTTCCGTTGCATATGGGAAAAACAGTAAACGTGTCAGCAATGATGGAAGACCATTTTGGCAATCAATTGCAGGTACGCTCATTCTGTATCACTTCATTAAATTTGTTACTTAATAATTTTTAATATAGATTTCAGCGTGACATATGATTATATGAACATGCAAAACACGAAAAATGCGTCCAAATTGTTCTTAGGAAGAAATTTTTTTAGGGATAATCAGATGATGTATACATAGGCCACACAAGTATTAAAAATGTGTTCACCCTGATCTTATTTCGAGCAAACCCCAACCACATAAGATGTATGTATTTTTAGAGTTATTATAGTATTTATATCTGTTTTTACCCTTTTCTTCAGCCACCAATCGGGAAGCATCGAGTCAAGGAGCTTGGAAAATGGGTAAGAAAAGAATATGAAATTAATGGAAAATTGTGGGACTCGAATTGTGCTGACATTGCTGCTGCTGGTCTTGGTTGGTTTTCCATTGGAATAAAAGGAAAGGCTAAACTTAGTGTTTGGACATATGAGGGTATTGATATCACCCTTCGCAATGCTTTGATCCCTCACCGGGCCCACCAATTTGAAGTCAAAGGGTTCACTGTCTCGAAAATTGTGTCACAAGCTGATAAATCTTTGAGCAAGCAACGTCGCAGTGAGAAGAAGAGTAAAGTTGGGGGTGATTTAGTAACAGAAGCCTCAACTGCTTTAGAAATAGAAGCCACGACTACTTTAGAAACAGAAGCCACAACTGCTTCAGAAACAGAAGCCACGACTACTTTAGAAACAGAAGCAACAACCGCTTCAGAAACAGAAGCCATGACTACTTTAGAAACAGAAGCCACAACTGCTTCAGTGTGATTGTCGGAAGTGGTGAAATAAGATAAATGCCCTTGTAAAAATTGCTTTTTTTTCTGGGTTTTTTCTAAACTAATTCCCAGTATGCGAAAAGAACATAACAATGATAATTTTCCATTCTTTTCTAGTGCGGGATCATATTTTCATGCAAGTTCAGAACGTAACAAGAGCATGAACTATTCTCATCAGATTACTAAATTTGCTTTCATGATAATTCATAATAAAATTGTTGATTCTCTCTAAAATATAAATGAAGAACGCCCGGTTCTTGTGTGCAATGTCTCAACAGCAGCTCGAGTTAATGATGCATGTTGCAAAAAGCAAATCTGGTTTTTGCACAGGAGCGGCTTCTATATACACATATGCTCATCTATATAACATGTTCGAGAATAGCCCCGAGCCAAATGGAACCTGTGTAGAAGAAAAAAAAAAAGATAATATCAGGACCAACCAAAGAGCCGAAAACGGTAATCCTATGTATTTAGTCACTAAACTGTAAGTACCCGAAAAAGTATGTGGATTCTATGTGTGTATGCGGTTACACTTCGTAACAATAGTCAAATAAACGATAAAAAGGGATATAGAAAGTTGAAACATTACCTAAGAATTTGGAAGAAGCCGTCCGTTATACATCTTACTAAGCAATTCTTTGGCACCAGGCCTCCTAAGAAGACCTTTGTTGTTCGGTAAACCAGTACCTAAACAAACAGGACAGACAAGTTTCCCTCGACCTGCATTCCCAAAAAGAAACAAAAACATTTTCAATAACCGTAATGCCAACTAAAATGCAACGAGACACAAATATAAGAAAATTACAATTTACACATACCATAACAGTTGGGACATTCAGTAAACTCGTAGGTATCTTTAGCTCGTTTTCTATTTAATGCTTTCCATTTTCCTGTACCACCACACATATCACCTATATAGAAAATCAACACATCTCATGGACCAAAAATATGACATTTGGCAATCTTTCAATAGCATGAAATTTAGATTGAAGGTAAGGAAAGTCAAAACTTACAAATAATAGCACCACTACCGCCACAGTTCCGACAGACAGGTTTTTCATTCATATTGGGAGTAATTGCTTCTGCCTTATCATGGGGACTAGTTGAGTTGCTTATTAAAGCCATTGATGAAGCTAAGCATGCTACGCATAGTCTTCTTGATGTCAACTGGTTTCGAGTCTGCAAAGATGAATTGTCTTTAGACATCATTCCGATAGATACCAAGGGCGTGTTTGGATGTGCGTTTTATAAGTTTATATGATATTATGTAATTCAAAAAATCTACATGTTGTAGCATATAGTGTTTAGTTAGAAGGACAACATCGTGAATCAATGGACTTTTTGTAAAATTAGAGTAAATATATCTCAAGTTATGTTAAGAAATGGGTAAATAGGTAATTACAATCTCACAAACCTTTTTCTCGATAGGTTCTGATGAGGTGTCTGGAACATCTGCCGAGGAGCTTTCAGATTCTAAGCTACATCTCACCCGATAGCTCATCGACTTCAAATTGGCTAAATATCCAAACGAGCAAAGTAAGTCCACAAATAAAATTGGATTACATTCGTCTAAGAATCTATTACAGAAATCCTACTAAGCTTCAATTATTCAAGACTATCATCCAGAATGGGTACAAAGTTGCTTTTTAATTCAAATTAAGATAAATCTTTTGCAAACTAAATTATCGTTTGAACAAATGAGGGAGTAGACAGATAACCATCCTAAAACAGGTAAACGTAGAAGGAAATGCTAATAAAATGAACTAAGTTGTTTTGAATTAACATATAAAGTTGCTAAGTATATCACTCGCATATAACATATCAGCAGTTTTGATATGTAATCCCTAGGTTAGCTTTCAGGTTATCCTTATATCCTATCAGGCTTTTAATAAGCCACTCCAAACCACTCAACAAAAACAACACACTTTCATGTTATTAACCCAGGTGTGGTACTATAATCACTAAAATGTGAAAAGTCTCAAGTTCAAATCCTGCGTGGTGCAAACAACCTTGAAGTCGCCACGCCAACCTCCCTAAAAGAGGAGGGATTTATATGATTTTAGTCAGTGTTGCAGTAGGTCCGAACCTCATGGTTTAGTCTACCAAAAGGTCGGAAACCATGATTACTGAAAACAAAATGCTAGCATACTTTGTTTTTGGTAACCATGGTTTCTGACCTTTTGGCCGACTAATCCACGAGGTCTGAGCCCACCGCCACACAGACTCAAACCGGGTAAAGCCCTTCCTTTCTTTTTCAGGATGTTTGCGTGGCCACTTCAGGGTTGTTTGCACCTAGCAGGAATTAAATTTGAGACCTCATGCATCTTAGAGTGTAGTTACAAGCTCTTTTGTTATATATAATTATTAAGATATATAACATACCACCCTTAGCATCATGACAATTCACTAAATATCACATAACATAAGTAAAATTTCTAGAAACATGAAAAAAGAACCAAAGTTTATAAGAGGGTGTTACAGTGTAAAGGTGGTGGAGCATTTGAGTGAGCAGAGAATGGTGTGCATATTGCTGAAGAAGATAAGTTAAATGCCATTATTTTCACCTTCTTAACAGAGGAAACTCTGTTTGAAGAAGATGAAGATGAGTAACAGAGGATGACTGTTATCAATGGATATGATACCCATATGGTGATGTGGCATATCCTTAACCTTCTATTTCTACTTGCTACTTTCAGCCCATCTTCTTTCAATAATTACACTTTGATGCTTATGTTTTAGTTTGTTTAACTTTAACCACAAAATATATAGAGTGGGTTCAGACTTTGTTAACCGCTTAACGATTCAGACTTCAGCCCGAACTCAATCCGGGTAGGTTTGGTTGATCTCCATGTACATGATAGTTATGGTCATCAAAATTTAGGTAAAGCCCGGTTACAAGATCACTGATGGGCAAGGCACGTCTAGGAGCATGCTATGGTACAACACTTGTTAGTAACGGCTTCGTTCAAACATGGAACGTGAACTGGATTCAAACTTTAGATAGGTAATTTCAATCTAGACAACGTTGCCTAACTCTTCTCAACTTCTTGTACTGTTGGTCAATGATCAATTACCATATACTATACCACCAATATCGCATTTTTCTGTTATTGAGGACCTACCAAAGATCAATTTCGTGATTTCATTTTTGTCCGTGTAGCATGTCCAGAAATCCAGTTTCAAACAAACCCAAAAAACACACCTTAAGGTGATGTTCAGAATTGTTAAGAATCGTTAATTAGCCGAGCGCAGAATTGTTATAGTGACTAGTTATGCCCCACTTTAAACTAATCCAGCTGTTCATGATGTTGTCTTAAAAATGAAACCAGCTGGAAATCAGTCAAGTCTGCATTGGGGTAATGATAGGCCAGTTTGGAACCAGACTGGTACCTAACCACTTTAAAATAATCCAATTCTCAGTTCCTCTATTTATTAATTTTCAGTTGTAGCGTGACTGCCCCACAGCCGATTCTAATCAAAAGGAGCCAGCTCAACCGGGTTCAAGCCTGGACATGGCCTAATCTCAGGCTTTGTGCATAAACAGCGATTGAGCAACTAAATAGAGGAGCCAACTATACAGCTTTTAAAATTTAAATATTAATTCTTCTACAACAAAGTCGACCAAAAATGAAAAAAACCCCAACTTCTAACATGAGTTCTTCAGTCACGGAACCAGTTAAAAAGATATAAAAAAAGACAAGAAATATGGCTTCCTCAATTTCATGCAGTTGTCTAATAACCTTCCCCTTTGCTATATCATCAAGACACGGTTCTTCCATAGCAAATGCAAGCAAGGTACAAATTTTTCGCCCACTTTTCCTGCATGTTTCAAAACCAAAAATCAAAGTCAATAAACTCAAGAGAACAATGACTTTTCCTACTTTAATTAGAAGTAAATGGGTCCATTTGGTTTTTGTTTTGTCTTAGAAAGTTCAAATAGAAAAGCTTAGCTAAAAGAACAAGTCAAATAGTTCAAAAGTCCTACCTAGTCTAATACTTATTCCATACATCTAGACAAGTGTTGTATGGGAAATGCTTTTGTAGTCATAACTAACACCATTTATTTTTATGAGAACCCCTACTAGCAAATTAAATGTTTCAACGCGTTCCCATTTTGACCAGTTGCCCAACCAGCATGACCCACCCATCTTTTGACACCAAGTTCATGTGAGAAGATTTATAAGGTAAGACCAACCTTGACATGTGTGCTTGGAAACTGAGATGTACGTAAAGTTTCTTGTGTTTCGTCACTGGGCTTGCGGCGGGGCACACTCAAGATGAGAGCAGTCTGATCCCACGTGGCGGCAGTTGATGTGATACGGTAACCATTATCCCACCTTCTATGTATGCCCTCACTTGGATACAGAAAATCTAGTTCCACCACCTACAAACATATAGCAAACAGATGAACCGTTATGTGAAGAAGTATGATTGGTGAAATATGATTCTTAACGCAGGGCAGCTATTAGCCTAATAGCCTATTAGAGCATCTTAAATGCATTTGCAGCAAACATACACATTATTTTGGTGAATAATGAGCATCTTTTTGGAATATGAAATTTGGTGTAAACTGGTGGGATGATAGCGTTGCACTAACAATATATCACTGTTTTGGTGTATATATGTGAGATGGTCTTAAACACATGAATGGTGGTGAGAATGTTCAAGTTTAGAAGCTTTACCTGATCACTAAATCCAGCATTGCGAGACATGACGACGCCCCATCGTGTACCCGCAGTAGCCATGGAAGTCACATGGAACCCCTCCCTCCATTTCTTGTTTATCCACTTAAATGGGAAAGAGTCACTTACTTTGTAAGACTGTTGAGAGTATTGGGTGCCTGCAAAGGTTTAAAAATGGTGAAAATTAGACATGTAACATTAATACATGTAATTCATAAAACCCAGAATCAGTTTTACTAACCTTTCGACATCACCACAAGAGAGCTCCCATTGTTAGCACCGGCAATGGAACTGATGTAATAGTTCTTCTCCCATTGTTCCATTATCCATTCCTAAAACATACATGGAATCAATAATAAATAATTAGTCCAACATTCCAAATCCTATTGCAATAAACGATGTTGGAAGAGACTTTTGCGATGGTCTACCTTGTGTAAGAAGAACGGAGACAGCTCATAAACTTGGCTTGTGAAGCCAGTTCCAGCATCCATTATAAGAGCCCACAGATTTGAACAAGAAGCCACAGAACTAATGAGTAAACCGTCAGCATTTCCCCTCTCAATATGTTGTGCCAGTCTTGCATCCGCAACATTGTAATGGTACCTGATGCAGCATTAACACAAAGTAAGTAATGGTACATACTCACAGAAAGTAGATTCAATAATATATGAATGCCATTAAGGCATCATGCATTGAAAAACAAAAGTATGGTTGCAGAGAACCACATACCTCTGTTTCATGGGTTGTCTGGCGTTGTAAACCGAAACCCACTGTGTAGCAGGAACACCCATTCGGACCTTCTTTCTGGGCTGCCCATCATCATCCTCATCAAGATTCAGCCTGCCCCGTTTTTGGCCAACTTGAAAGATAATCTAAGAAAGAAAAAGGAAAGACAGAAACTGTAAGTAACTATTCCATTAAAAACCCGTGCTTTGATAATATGGATCACCTTTTGAGCTCCATCGGTATTGATTGGCCTTATGGCAGGGTTAGGTCCTAAAAGTCCCTCAAACAAAGATATTAGCTTGGAATAATTAGGCTCTTCATCAAACTTCATGTTCACCACTATCTCAAGAAATTGCTTAAAAGGAGCAGGGCAGAAACAGCACAGCATCTCGGGAGATGTGGCCATTTTCTTCTTGCATACTAGAAATGACTTATTATCCCCCTAGCAAACATCAATACGTTTATTATCAGAATTATTCCAACATTAGATATAAACTAACATCAAAAGATACTTGTAACCAAACAATACCTGATATCCTTGCCAAGGTAACCTCCCACGGTTAAGAAACACAAGTGTATAAGCAAGAGATTCTAGATCGTCTCTTCTACTGGCTGTTCTTCCCAGATGTGCATGCACACTAGCATATCTAACTGTTCCTCTGCAGTAGTATGAGAAAGATATGTTACGCAGATGAAATGAATATTAAACTCTAGACGTATATTTAGTTAAGGAGTGTTTGGCTTAGCTTATTAAAAAAAAGCTTATGCTTTTGCAAAAAGCCCAACTTTGCTGTTCAAAAAGCTAATAAGCACTTTGTTACAAGTGTTTGCAGCCTATTTTATTTTGATAATTAAATACACTACCAAGCCCTTCAAATTGGTTTAAGCAAATGACCCCCTTAGTAAAGCCGAATTTTTACCTAAACATGTCAGGCCTTTGATCATAATCAACATGTTGACCACTAGCACTCTCTCGCCACTTTGTTGCTGCATTTCATATATCGATGGATGTGTTAACAGATAAGTAGATAGAACAGATGCATTATCTGACGATGAGATGTCTTACCAAGCCCTAAATCAACAAGAAATAGTTTCTTTTCTTGAGATGTTGATGGTTGACCAAGTAAAAAGTTCTCCGGCTTTACATCACCATGTACGTAACTAATTCAGATTGACAAATAGTAGTAATTCAGTACAATTGAATGTAAGAAATAAACTTTTCCATGATTTGAAGAGAAAAAAGCTCAAATTTACAAGTAATAATAACAAATAAGCAATAAATCGAATTGGCATACCCTCTTGAATGCATCTTTTCCAAAATCGACAAAGCCTCCACAGCTATACAAGCTACCATTTCAGACGACATCCTGGCAAATAGGCAAAAAATCATCAAACAGAATATAGGCTGTAGTAAGAGGCAACACTGACAACTCAATATCTATGCAATTTCCATGAAACAAATAAAAAGCAATGGAACACAATATGCATTGTTTCATATTAAATATGCAGTAAACGACATGATAAATTTTTCATATTAAATATGCAGTAAACGACATGATAAATTAGTATAAAGCATTGTTTTATGTTAACATGATTAAGAACTCACGTTTGCCCAGAAGAATTCCAGACATCCCACAAACTAGGACCCAACATATCCATGACCTGGAATGCAACATTAAAAAAATGGAGAAATGATTAATGTAACGTTTAATCGTTGTTCATCTACATGAACAGGAATACTTATAAGCATACCATCACATAGTAATCTCCTTGCTTTCCTTTATAGTGAACTTTCGGCACTCCGTGACTGCCACCAAGGGTACTGTTCCACAAAATGACATTTGTCACTTGTTTAAATTAAATTTAAAGAGAAGAAAGAGATGTTAATCTGTTTTCACATAAAAATTTAATTGCACACGTACTTGTAAACTTGCCACTCGTATGGAGGGCCATAGCTGCAGCCTTTGCTGTTTTTATGCTCAAACTTAAGAGCTACCTGCCACAACCACAATTAAGGAACACACAATGCAAAAATCAGACTCTATAAAAGACAATATTTTTACAGAACAAACTTGGTTACTTGGTAAGACAACATTACCTCCATGGCACCAGGACCTGATATGCGATCAGTTCCACCAGAAACTCGACGGCCAACAAAGACCTGACCAAAACCACCTTTGCCTAGCTTTCTCTCAACATTATATATAGGTGATCCACCTACTTGAACCTGTAAATAAGCCGTGTAAGGACAGAATAAACTGAATTTGAAAGCTTAATTGGAATACTCTTAATTCGAGGAAAATGATGGGAAAGATATACTCAAGACAACAGAAATTTCAAGTTAAACTCTGGTTTCCTTTCTCTCTTATTTGAAATGGTACATCTCTCTAGTCTCTACTAGTTTATAATCGGCATTGACAGTAATCAGAAATACTAAAGAGCTGTTACATGTGCATCTAATTCTCTAAAAACTATTATTTCTACATTGCAGCATTCAAGACAGTACAGTCACTTGCTAGGTGTCTAGAAACATAAGATATAAGGTCTATCCACTACCTCATCCATGCAAGTTAACAACTTAGCACACATTTAACGATTCGCATATCGATCGGTGACTACAAGAACAAGGTTTGCTTCATAAATTTTCCAAGTACAAAACGGACAATTACAGACGGGATGGAGTAAACATCACAATTAAATTACCTCTTTCATTTTCGTAAGAAACAAGTACACAATCGAAATACATAAAAGTAAGAATGTACATTCACAAATCTAAAAGCAGCATTACATTCATGACGGAAAAAAGAAACATTTCAAGCATGATCATTTGTAAATCATCAGGTTTAGTTCTCAAGTGAACAATCCGAAGATAAGGACCATCTCATATTTCATACACGCCACAGTTATCAAAATCTGACCACAGAAAAAACTAATGTAACATCGAGCGTGCATACTATTCAACATGATTATAGGTTCGCATAAATGTATTTCCACGTCATTCATCATAATTCCGTTCAAGTATACTAATTTCTCTAAACCGACAAATACTTTACCTAACGCCTATAAATTACTAAAACGTTTCAAGCATACTAATTTCCCTAACGTAACGCCATTTTCTACCTTCGCACTTAAACCGAACATTCACAACATTCATAAAACAACTAAACACAATTCATAAACCAAACGACATAAAAACCGAAAAAACGCGCTATACCGACCCTATCAGGAAACGGAGCCGTATTCCCTTCCTCTTCGAGTCCATCGACTCTATTCGCACTCAAACCGCCACTTAAATCCGCCATCACTTCCTCTTCCTCTTCCTTATCCGATATCACAATCACCGTTTTCGACTCTTTCGTCTCTTCCACAACAACAACAACAGCCTCCTCCTCAGCTTCTCTCTTCACCGCAGCGCGTGTCCTCACGCGCTCACCAACCGCGGCGCGTGTAGCGCGTGTAGCGCGTGGCTTCGCTTCTT
Source organism: Artemisia argyi (assembly GCA_030686995.1). Taxonomy (NCBI): domain Eukaryota; kingdom Viridiplantae; phylum Streptophyta; class Magnoliopsida; order Asterales; family Asteraceae; genus Artemisia; species Artemisia argyi. The sequence continues at coordinate 35,749,993 of CM060685.1, read as the reverse complement.
TCTTTCTATCACCTAACGGAACACGTTCACGGCGCAATTCCGGCATCCTTTATCCATAAAACACAAACATGATAACAAATTTATAAAATTTTGGAAAATTTTCATCGTCTATAATGAAACCCTAACCCTAGCCATGTGAATTGGTTTAATTGAGTGATTAATGAATGATTGTGATTATGAATTGAATTGAAATTGAATTTATTATAGGGTTTGAATGTGTGTGTGAAAGGTGTTAGGTCAAATTTGGGGATTTGGAAAGAGGGGCGCGTGGGGTTCGTGAAGGTGTATTATTATTTTTTTATATCATATGGTTTTAAAAGAATGAGAGAGAAGTCGGATTTAAACCTCGCTAGGTGTGTATGGTGTCTTATACAGTGGTAAAGACGTTGCCGGTAGTAAATAGTTACGGGAATATTGGTTTAAAAGATTGGGAGAAAACTCGAGTTTAAACATCGCTAGATGTGTATGGCATCTTATAGTAAAGACGTTGCTGATAGTAAATAGTTACGAGAATATTGGTTTAACAGATTGGGAGAAAACTCGGGTTTAAACCTTGCTAGGTGTGTAAGGTATCTTATAGTAAAGACGTTGCTGGTAGTAAATAGTTATGAGAATATTGGTTTAAAAGATTGGGAGAAAACTCGGGTTTAAATCTCGCTAGGTGTGTATGGTATGTTTAAAAGACGTTGCTGGTTGGAGATGGTTATGAGAATATTGATTATGCCGCGTGTTTTTAAAATGAAAAAAGATGTTGATTTTTTTGAATGTTTTGATTAGGCCGCGTATTTTTAAGATGAAAAAAAAATTGAATTTTTGAATGATTTGAATGTTTTGATTAGGCCGCACGTATTTTTGTTGGTATTAGACAGTTACGAGAATACTGATTAGGAAAAATGTTAACCTCGCTCGTTGTATATGTGGTATAATATTTAAAAAATGTTACAGGTAGCAAATAGTTACGAGAATATTGATTAGACGGTGTATTTTAACGATGAGAAAAAGTTTATTTTTTAAATATTTTGAACAAAGATCCTTCTTCGTTTGACGTTTATTCATTTTGTTATAGAATTGTTTTGAAGTTTTAAGATATGTTGTATAAAAGGATTTTGTGTAAAGTAGGTATTAACTACTTTATTGTTTTTATTAGAAATGACTTGTTAAAAATATGATATGTGTTACGAGTTTTATATTGCTAAAAGAAAGTGTTTGTGTTAATATTTTAACTACATAAATAATTTCTAAAAATTCATAGTCATGATGTTTATGAAATTGAGACTGAAAAAGTACTATTAGTCAAGAAAAGTTAAAAGTATTGGAAAAAGATGGATAAAGAGAAGGAAATGATCGTAGGTTTGAATAAAATATTAACATATTTTTTATGCAAGATTGTTGAAAAAAAGGTGTTAGCAATAAACCGAAAGATATTGTTTAAAGAAGATTTTCTTTTTCTTTTATTAAATAAAGAAGACTTTTTGAGAACATATTACGAGTATTAACAAAGACTTTTTTATTACTCGTATATACTACGTAATTAGTTAGAAATATTACTTATATTTAAATTTTCTTCTTAAATCATTCTCTTAACTACAAAAACATGAAAGATGATAAGTGTAATTCATCTCTCTCTTCGGTGGTGTTTCGTTTTTGAAAAATACGTTTTAACAATATTTTAGTTTGACTTATTTATACACAGTTAGACATTTGAGTCATTAAGTAAGTAAGTAAGTAAGTTTATTATTATTATTATTATTATTATTATTATTATTATAAACCGTCACTTTTCATTGAAAACATGAAAATTACATAAAATTGGAGGGGAGTCTAGACACAATCTGTGCTCCCACTCCTTTTTGAATACAGAAACTAACTCGATGAAAAATGAAAGCACCGCTCTTAACATTGTTAGAGTGGCTGCTGGCAATAGTCCCAACTCGCGAAAGTGTATTCAAAGCTTCCACATCCAGTTCTCCAAACGTAGAAAAAGCGAAAGGGACGAACTTGTATCCATTGTCTTCACATTTGGACGCATACTTCTTCCTTTTCTTTTCCACAGCATTAATCAAAGCAGCCCCGGGGGCCCATGACGTCACCCCAGTTCCAGCAAACGGAGAGACCCCAGTCACATCCAGACATACGTCCTTACCTTGGAACCAGTTAAACAATAGCACATCTGCAGGACGTAATTCTCTCCCTTCATCTGAAAGAAATCCCATTGGAGCCTCTTTACGCACCATAATCCCGGCTTTGGAACATATATCAACAAGGATATCACGCACCAAATTATGCCTGAACTTAACACCCACTTCGCTAGCACAGTGGACTGCGTGATCCCCCCACTGGTCCATACGGTGTACATTACAACTCGGGCATAAGCTGCCTTCGGAGAACATAGGGACCGCAAGCCTGTAGCATAACACCGATCGAAATTGGCGAGGATTCATCCTTTGTCCTAGACCGTCGATAGGGATGGCGAAGAGGAAGTCCTGCGCATGTGGGGCGCGGATACTATTAAGTATAGCCACCTGTCTTGGACTTAGTGCGTACTTGGAAATAAGGTCTTTCTCAATGACACCGAAATAACACTTTGCCAACAAGATATGAAGGGTATATCTTACTATCTTTCAATGTCTTTTAACTCTTTTTTTCCCTTTTTTTTCTTATATTTTTTAGTTTTTTCGTTCAATTTCTACTATATATTTTCTCGACTTTTCTTTTAGTATTGATATAACGTTTTAAGAAAATCGTCGTTATTTTTTTCTTTTTGCTAAATAAAAAAATGTTAAAGATGATAATATATAATGATGAAAATATTTAAACACAAGGGTCTTTCATATAATAATAATTATATACTACTAGCTTGTGAAATCAAATTATTGCATGAGAATTTTGAGCATTCTTAAATTTTTTTTGTTGAAAATATTTTTAGTTGCTAATTGACAGTGTTAATTATTGAAGTTTATGCAGAGATGAGGTTCAAGATAAGCTTTGCTATATCATTCAGGTCTATCCTGATTCTCTTGTATCCTATCAAAGGGTTACTTGAGAATGTTTAAGTCCATTTCTATGGATGGCCTTATATCTTGATTATTTAGGCTTAATACTTTTGACTAACTCAGTTTTAATGCTTAGCAGGCCTTTGTTAAGTTGCTTTGCAAAGAGACTGTGTTTATCTTTTGTATTATGTCCTAAGTAAATCATAAAATAGGTTTCCTATAATGAAGGGTAATAATGAACCGGATGGGTGATACATAGGTTGAGTGGAATAGTGAGGGGTGCAAGATGACCCTATTTGGTACTCTCAATGTATCACCAAGAGGGCATGTAGATTCTCCTTCAAGGTGAGTGTTTCTAATACCCTGAAGCCTTTTGTAAAGAGGGAAATGTAGGGGTCTTAGAAGAGCCCTTGATTGGAATGGCTGGTGCCTAGTGAAGACATACATCTTCTCCTACCTTGGCTATTGTGGGTGCTGGTTGAATGGCCTAGGTGGGGGGATTATATGGAAATGTAGCTAGATGGTATGGTGCTTAATCAAAGGTGAATTAGACGTGAATTGATAGTTCTGTGCAGTGTTGCTATGTGCCTGTTTTGGTTAGCTATTCGAGATTAGTTAGTGTTGCAAAAATCGGCCAACTCGGCCGATTAATCGGTGATTACAAGCTACAAGGCCCTGGAACTTGGAGAGATTTACAAGGAAATCGGCCGATTAATCGGCGATTACAAGGTAATCGGCCGATTAATCGGTAAAAAACGCTACTCGGCCCCGAACCGCCTCAGTACCGATTCACGATTTTTGCAACATTCATTTGTATAAGATATCCTAGTTCTATCAGATATCTGTGTATTTTGTTGGTTTTGATTTGTATTCTGATTTGGGCTTGTCAAATCAGTTATGCTTATGATGTACAATTTTTTGGGAGTTAATATATTAGTTCACCCTTACACTAAAAAAAAAGTATATTATAAAATATTTTACTTTTTTCGCAATATTATCATCGTAAATTAATTGACAGTGATAGTTTACAAAATGGTAAAGATATTTAACAACATGAATATAACATTTCAGTAATATATGACTATTTTACGAGATCGAATTGTGACACAATGTTATTGCATGTATTCTTTTGGCATATTTTATTTATATGTTGCTAGGTTGTGTTATTTTTATCACTCAGTTGTTCTATTTGATGTTGAGAAACCTTTATGTATCGTAAGAAGGACACTGTTGATATTTATAACATTCAGACATCTTTCTACAAAATACAAAAAATATTATTTTATTCACATTCAGACATTTATGCCTTAAATTCATATTCAGATGTGTGAGTAAGATTAAGATTCAGAGCATTTTAATAAAGAAATGGCACATTCATCTTGTTCATTGATAATTCCACTTGGCATCGTCATATTATTTAGAAGAAATTTAGGGAAGATATGTTATGAAGGAATATCATTTTCCTTATTTATAAATACTACACGAATACCCGCTCAATACAACGATTTATAGTGACAAATAATTATACATGCGAACTTATGGTTTTTGGTTTGACCCTCATTGCACACTTACGGGTTCAATTTGTAATTATTGTGAGGAAAAAAAAAAGTCTATAAGTTATAAACGAAAAATGATAAAAGTTTGAGGATTAAACAAAATTGAAACAATTAATTTAGTGGTAGTTTTTGTTACCATTGTTAAAAAAGGTTACTTTGGCTATAACACATTACACATATTTAGGTCTTTTTAAGTGTTAAGAAATGTTATGCGTTCTTTATATATAGTATAGAGTATAGATAAGTAGACAATTCTTTAAATATTAATAAACTCTTTAACCAAAGGGCTTTGGCTCAGTTGATACCTATTTTCGAAAAACCAATGGGCTCATTGGAGAGATTTTTTGTGAATAAAAAGTTAATGATTCGAATCTCAGCTCGTACTCACTCCAGTTTGTGCCACATTGGGCCAGGAGAGTTGCCGGAGCTATTCCTTATGATGTGAAAAATGGTTTTGTCAAAAGGCACCCGGAATCATGATGTACATATATTATATTAAAAAGTTATGGTAATTAGTTTATTTTAAGATTAAGTATGGGTGATCAACTTTTAACTAATTCATATTGTAAGGCAACTAGTTTATAACTTTTCTTTATTGTGTGAGCGTGTGTACTCAAATTATAAACATTGACTAGCTTGACAATGTGAAAGCATTTATATGGAACCGCTTTAAATTTATATTATACATCTTTTTTCATTGTAAGCCTTTGTGGTCAATCTAAAAGACTAAAAGTTAATGTAATTAATGTTTATGCATTTACAAAATACAAATTAAGTTGTGTAATGCTTGATTCTTATAAAATTAAAAGTTTAAAACTGTAATTTAATGGTCTCATTTCATTTTGACATATGTAGTCTTGGACTTTTGGTTAAGTTGTTTTGAGCCCAGCCCGGCCCACACATATTGAAAACGTCAAAAACTCTCAAAATCATTTTGGGATGAGAAATAGATATTCTGGCTGGCATCGATGTCATCATAGTAGTGTGCTCGGCGTTTGCATCGATATCTAATCAGGGAGAAAATGGTGTGCATGCTGAACATCGTTACCCGTTTCTTTTCTGCTAGTACTTTAATATATAGTATATACGCGTGTGAGCCTGTGAGGTATATTGTAGAAAAACGAGTGGGAAGGGCACACTTGTATACGATAGTATTGTAGGCAATGGAAACGTTTTTTTTTTTTTTTTTTTTCCTCTCTCACAGCGGTGATAATATTAATTGATCATGTACCAAACAATCCATTTATTGTCTTGCTTTCATGAACATCACATACCTGGTTTCCTATTGACTTAGCGCCATCACCTTAACCATCAGGCCTCACTCGGTTTTGACATACATATACCTGGTTTCTACTCTATAAGCATATAAAGCTGAGACTCATCATCTCACACACAAAAAAGCCACACATCAGTATTCTATTTTGATATGGAGTATAAAGTAGAAGCATCCTATACTAACACATCGGCCGACTTATAAAGTTAACATAAGCGCAGCTCAACTATCTTACATTACAGCAAACACAAAATAGTGGTTAAACAGTCAAGATTAAGAGTAGCAGCAATATATATATACACATAGATTAATTTAATACACACATTAAACACATCAAAAGCATATAGAAAAACATAATTAGTAAGATGGAACAACAGTATAATGAAGAATGTTGTGAGACTAAGGAGTCATCTGTTGTTCGCTTAGCAAATCTTCCTTCAAGTCTTGGCCTTGTCTCTGCATAAGCCTTCCTTGAAGCGTATCGAATTGTTAGTTACCAGGTTAATTACCAAGAGATAGAAATATAGTTTTACAATTTTCATAAGAATAGCCATGTAATCTTTTTACCAATGCTAGGAACATATTTCGACCTCTAAACCATTATTATCATTGTAACTTTATCTACTCAACTTATGTAAGATCATGTGGGCTAGTCGGGGTCACCGTTTATCAGCCTTTTGCCATTAATTTGATCTCTTTACCAATCTCACCAACCTTCATCATTTCAGCAACCCATTTCATCATTTTAAAGCAGTAAGCACCTTCCGTTAGCAACAAAAAATAATCTAATTACTTCAACCCATTTCATTAATTTACAACAGTAAGCAACATGTTTGCATTTATTACCTGATATTAGTCCTTTCATCTTTTTACCAGTATTGGAAACTTACATTCAAAGTTTCATGACTTCATCATTTCACCTATATATGTTAGCATATCTTGCGGCTTCAATAGGATTATAAGTAAAAGTTGGGAGTTGATGCGAATACCTTCTTCGGGCTTATGTTCTGTGGACCACTCTCATCTACTCCAAGGGACGCCAAAAATTCAGCTCTTTCTTCTATTGGGAATTCGGTTAGCTTTGACTCCACCTGCGATTAGATAACTACTTGGTTGCATCTAGAAAACACTTTTGATTTTTATCAAGCCTTCAAGAAGAGAAAATGGCAATAATAATATAACTGTTACCTTTTGACATTTAAAAGTATTTGAAAAAGCATAAAGAAATCATTTCAAACACAATTTTAACAAACTATCGTAGCAAGTAATAGATTTCTTACCTTATCCTTAACAAAATTACCCATTTTAACCCATAATCCAAATCACTCGTTGCTAATAACTTTTAGACCCGAAAGTAGTTCAAATGAAAACATATCTGTGTCTTTGAAATGCTTAATTTGTCATGCGACTGAGAGCGTATATAGTCCTTGTATTCCCTGTAACAAAACAATACAGTTATCGCCTTTATCAGGACCTTGTTCAACTCAATGACGAAGCAATCGTATGGTCAGCTACTCTTTCAATTAAGCAAGAACTACTTATCCAGTTTGGAAAACTGCTTATTCGAATTTCAAACGGCTTGTTTTGGAAAACTGATTATCCACTTGCGGAATTATAGTCTAGGATTGCTGATAATTTGGGATTGGTTAATGTATTTGCTGCTTATCCACTTACTTCAAACACTCTTGTTAAAAAACGCTAAACAGGAGGTACAAAGTAAGCTCAATTTTCTAAACCAAAACACCAATTAAAAACCTGAATCTTATTGAGTAGGGTAAAACAGGATCCGCTCCAACAAATTAATTGTAAATTGAAGTGTTGACCTTGGAGAAGGCACCAATGGACAATATTTGGCTGTTAAACAACGCAAGGATTCAGCCTCCAACCTGTAACCATACAACCACGTAAATCATAAAACAACATCGACTAATTTCAGTTTCTCTTCAATAGCATCTAAATATCACCCAAAAAAAAAAAGAAAAAAAAAAAAAAAAAAAAGAAAAAAAAAGGAAAACAATACCATGAAAGAAGTTTGCCCCTTGAGTTCATCAACTTTTTCACTTTCAAATTTAAAAGACCTTATGGCCAGTGCCTTTTCAGCAAACACTTTGCATTTCTAGGATTTATCTCGTCGTGGAACTGTTTCCTTACTTTCTAAGCAATCTGAAATGCACGTTCAACACCACAGCAAAACCCGAAAGCTTCTGCAAGCTTCACGGTCACATTTCCCCATGTGTATTCATTATTGCTCTCCTTCAGCATTTTGATGATATAACCACCTGATAGTAGATTACACATCAGCAAACCAACATAGCTAAAGTAAGTCAATCTCATACAATAAAATTTAATCAAAAAAACTGCATATCTGTCATATATGAAGTCTACTGTACCATAATATCACATTCATGGTAGAATTGACGTACGGAGTGTGTGTAGAATGTGTCTTGGTAGCCCTTAAAACTGCAGTTGTAGAATGTTGCACCATTGCGCAGGGCCACAGCTTCGTGGTTTATTGACCCGGCTGTGTTTCTTATCGTTATATTGACTGCCACAAAGTAAGGCAACATCATGACTGCAAAAATTTTCGAGGGTCAGTCAAAATGTATCTAAAATACTCCGTTGTACCTATCAGCTGGACCAGCTTAGACATAAATATGGTGTAAGAACTGGCTGAAGTTCTTGTAAGCTAGGATGCTCGGACTCGGGTACGGGTGTCGGACTCGGGTACGTGTCCAGAGTCATATTACACTATACATTTCGCGACAACCTTAACAACAGAAAGAAGATTCACCAACTAGTTGATAAAGTAACGCCACAGTGATGTGCTTCCAATTCCATATGCACGAATGCAAAGATGTTCCAAAGACGTCAGGCTCTCTGTCGGATCACAAACTTAGCATGGTACCATGGTGGTGAGTTGCTGGATGCTTCTGCGGGCAATCATCCTGCAAAAAGTTCACATGTAATGCAATTTAACATAGAACATTATCGACATAATCAGTTAATACATGTTTTTCAGACCCCATTTATGTTCTTGTTGTTTGTCTGTGTGTTTGTCATCACATTTAACGCAAACTAAGTTTTAGCTTATAATATAACTTTCTTCAGTTCATTACTCGAAATTTAAGCTTATTAGCTTTTCAAAAAATCCAGCAAGCTTGTACGCCGGAAAAATAAGCATAAACAAACACCCTTTTTAAAACAAGATTAAACTGAATTTTTTTTAAATGATGTCAATTGCATTTATATTTACAAAACAAGCAAATCCAAATACCATTTCCCAAGACCCAAAGTACTTACTTTTAGTGAGCTTACGAACTTGTGTAAACTTTGAAAAGTTCAGAAGCTCGTATTTATGGGCTTATAAGATTATCAAGTTGAGGTTATGAACTTAAAAAAGGTAATATGCTCATAAAATATAGACCAGTTATTCAGTTAATGTCTGTGTATGCAAAAGTAATTATGTATGTTTAGTATTAGTATTATGGGTCGAATTAATAGGCTGCAATGGGTCAAGGTTTGGGCCAAAAGCAACCAAACCAAACAGTTGTTTATATGTCAGTTTAGAATAGCAGTTATGGTAGTTATGGAAGTTAAGTTAGTTTATGACAGTTAGAGTCAAAAGACACAATGGTTCATGTTAACTGTCATGTCGTTTCATTAAGTATATATAGGAGTCATAAGTGTCTGTAATATGTTATCCAATCAATATAATAAAAGTGCATTTGTTTACTATCTTTAAATTCCATTACACGGTTTCATTCATTGTAAAACTATGGTGAATTATAAGCATGTTATGAATAGGAATTGGCTTCAATACGAACCTGTGCAACATAAAAGACATTAAAGCCAAAGATAGTTGGATCAGTTGAAATTATATAATATCCAGTAAATCGACCAAGTGGGCTTTTTTAAGCGGTAAATCATATCCAATGATTCCATTGAAATTAGATCAGGCTAACACAGCATGCAGTCAGACTTAATATTACCCTATTATACTATTAAAGAGTTCGCACATTTCTCGTCTTTCAAGGGCTATGCAGCGATTTTAGGCAAAGCTTAAGCACAACATGCTCAAATATATTGTTCTGGCAAAAAATACTCATGCATTGAATCAGATATATAGCATTGGCTCAAAAAAAAAAAAAAAAAAAAAAAAAAAAAAAAAAAAAAACACGGTTGCAGTTTATGTGAGTCTAGCAAATTTCTTTTAACAAACAGGTTTTTCCATGGAAAAGGTGTGATCAACTGACTGTTGAAATCAATACGGCCAAGTTAATGCTATCCACCCTGAAGACCTTGTAAGTAAGCAATGACCTAAATGAACAGAACATAGTGAATACTAAACTTACACGGGACCTAAAATTACGAGAACCCTATCATTTCTATGGAAACAATAGAAAACAGCAATGCCACAAATCAATCGACATCCAATATGGCTTCCTCAATTTCATGCAGTTGTCTAATGCCCTTTCCTTTGCTATATCATCAAGACACGGTTTTTCCATAGCAAATGCAAGTAAGGTACAAATTTTTCGCCCACTTTTCCTGCATGTTTCAAAACCAGAAAATGTCAACAAACTCAAGAGAACAATGACTTTTCCTACTTAAAGTAGTGGCAATATCAACTCATCAAGTAAACGGGTCCATTTGGTTTTTGTTTTGTCTTAGAAAGTTCAAATAGAAAAGCTTAGCTAAAAAAACAAGTCAAACAGTTCAAAAGTCCAACCTAGTATAATTCTTATTCCATACATCTAGACGATTGCTGTGCGAGAAATGCTTTTGTAGTCATAATTAGCATCATATATTTGTAGAATACTTATGAGAATCCCTACTAGCAAATGAAATGTTTCAACAAGAACCCATTTTGACCAGTTGCCCAACCAGCATGACCCACACCCATCTTTTGCCACCAAGTTCATATGAAAAGAAAAGATTTATGAAGTAAGACCAACCTTGACATGTGTGCTTGGAAACTGAGATGTACGTAAAGTTTCTTGCGTTCCATCACCGGGCTTGCGGAAGGGCACACTCAAGATGAGAGCAGTCTGATCCCGTGTGGCAGCAGCTGATGTGACACGGTAACCATTATCCCACCTTCTATGTATGCCCTCACTTGGATACAGAAAATCTAGTTCCACCACCTATAGCCAACAGATAAACAGTGATGCGAAGAAATATGATTGTACCAACGCAAGGCAGCTATTAGCCTATTAGAGCATCTTAAATGCGTATGCAGCAAACAAACACATTACTTGGGTGCAGAAGAGCATCTTTTTGGAATATGCTTACGCTGAGCGTATTTCAACTCCATGTGTATGCACCAAATATTTACATCAAATTCACATATCATATCTTTTTCAACTAGCTAATTTATACTTCCACATTAACGAGTTTCAATTAAACTGTTGATTATTATACAAACTTAACAAACAAATCATAATACATGTGTTTACTAAAGTTAAAAAAGATTAATCAACTTGTATAGTAATGGATAAGATGAATATGTTTTAAAACACATGATCAATTTGGTGATCATTTAAGGATCTCAATAAAACCTTCCTATTAATACCATTTATATTAGCTAATTTATATAGAAAGTGTGAAATTGTGATGATTTGGGATGATGCATATAGTGTTACATGAAAATTGGTGTATATATATGAGATGGTCTTAAACACAGGAATGGTGATGAGAATGTTCAAGCTTAGAAGCTAGACCTGATCACTAAATCCAGCATTCTGAGACACGACAACGCCCCATCGTGTACCCGCGGTACCCATGGAAGTCACATGGAACCCTTCTCTCCATTTCTTGTTTATCCACTTAAAAGGGAAATAGTCACTTACTTTGTACGACTGTTGAGTGTATTGGGTCCCTGCAAACATTAAAAATGGTGACATTTAGACACATTACATTAACATATGTAAACTCAATATAAACACTGAATCAGTTTAAATAGTTTACAAACCTTTCGACATCACCACAAGAGAGCTCCCATTGTTAGCACCAGCAATCGAACTGATGCAATAGTTCTTCTCCCATTGTTCCATAATCCATTCCTACAACATAAATGGTATAAAATAAACTAATCTAATTACACCAGAACATTTGCATGTGATTGCAGTAAAGAATTTTCGAAACAACCAAGTGAGGTCTACCTTGTGTAAGAAGAAAGGAGACAGCTCATAAACTTGGCTTGTGAAGCCAGTTCCAGTATCCATTATAAAAGTCCACAGGTTTGAACACGAGGCCACAGAACTAATGAGTAAGCCATCAGCATTTCCTCTCACAATATGTTGTGCCAGTCTTGCATCAGCAACATTATAATGGTACCTTATGATAAAAAGAGAAAATGAGTAATGTTACTATGTTGGCTATAATATGCAGGATGATTCATCATTAAAAAAAATTGATCGGATTATATATAGGATAAATTGCAAAGAAAGGTCATTTACCGGGTTAAAACCCTTTACCCAAAAAAATAATTGCCAAGAACGGAAGGTTAAAGTACCAAATATGCCAATATGGGGTATCCATTGCTTTCTCGGTCATCAAAATGTATTACAAGATCAAATATTGACCAAAAAAAGAGTGAAATTAACTTTTATTTACAAATTATAAAGCCTGGAACATTTTCATAACACTGTTCAAAATATGTTAAAAATTTGAATATAAGTCCTTTTGGCAAGCGAGAAAGTAGTGGATACCCGCCCACGTCAACAAAACTGAATCTTTTACATTACCTTTCTTGGGAACTTGCTTTTATATGCATGCGAAACATATATACAGGAATAGAGTACTTTGTTAAAACATAGTGTACCTCTGTTCCATAGGTTGTCTGGCATTGTAAACCGAAATCCACTGTGTAGCCGGAACACCCATTCGGACCTTCTTTCTGGGCTGCCCATCGTCATCCTCATCAAGATTCAATCTGCCCCGTTTTTGGCCAACTTGAGATATAATCTAAGAAAGACAGAAACAGTAAGTAGCTATTCCACAAAAAATGGAAAAAAAATATACTTTTGACAATATGAAGCACCTTTTGAGCTCCATCAGTATTGATTGGCCTTATGGCAGGGTTAGGTCCTAAAAGTTCCTCAAACAAAGATATTAGCTTGGAATAATTAGGCTCTTCATCAAACTTCATGTTCACAACTATCTCAAGAAATTGCTTAAAAGGAGCAGGGCAGAAACAGCACAGCATCTCCGGAGATGTGGCCATTTTCTTCTTGCATACTAAAAATGATTTATTATCCACCTAACAAACATCAATATGTTTATTATCAGAATTATCCCAACATTAAATATAAACTAACAGAAAAAGATACTTGTAACCAAACAATACCTGATACCCTTGCCAAGGTAACCTCCCACGGTTAAGAAACACAAGTGTATAAGCAAGAGATTCTAGATCGTCTCTTCTACTGGCTGTTCTTCCCAGATGTGCATGCACACTAGCATATCTAATTGTTCCTCTGCAGTAATATCAGAAAAATATGTTATGCAGATGAAATGAATATTAATTATGTTTAGTTAGGGAGTGTTTGGCTTAGCTTATTAAAAAAAAAAAAAAAAAAAAAAAAAAAAAAAAAAAGCTTATGCTTTTTGCAAAAAGCCTAACTTTGCTGTTGAAAAAGCTAATAAGCACTCTGTTACAAGTGTTTGGCGCTTATTTTATTTTGCTATTTACATAAACTACTAAGCACTTCAAATTAGTTAAGCAAATCACCCACTCAGTAAAGCCGGATTTTTACCTAAACATGTCAGGCCTTTGATCATAATCAACATGTTGACCACTAGCACACTCTCGCCACTTTGTTGCTGCATGTCATATATCGATGGATGTGTTAACAGATAAGTAGAAAGAACAGATAATTATCTGAGAATGAGATGTCTTACCAAACCCTAAGTCAACAAGAAATAGTTTCTTTTCTTGAGATGTTGATGGTTGACCAAGTAAAATGTTCTCCGGCTTTACATCACCATGTACGTAACTAATTCAGATAGACAAATAGTAGTAGTTCAGCACAATTGCATGTAAGAAATAAACTTAAACATTAACCTTTTCCCTTAAAAGAGAAAAAATCTCAAATTTAGAAGTAATAAAAACAAATAAGCATAAATCGAATTGGCATACCCTCTTGAATGCATCTTTTCCAAAATCGACAAAGCCTCCACAGCTATACAAGCTACCATTTCAGACGACATCCTGGCAAATAGGCAAAAAAATCATCAAACAGAATATAGGCTGTAGTAAGAAGCAGCACTGACAACTCAATATCAATCAATAGGTTTAAATCAAGTTCTCTTTTGCAGCAAAAATCAAAAATCAAGTTACTCTTCATATGATATATAGCATCAACTACCACTTAATAGATTCAATCACATGAATGAACTTTCTAGTTTCTATTACACTTGGTATACAATTTCCATGAAACAAAAAAGAAAAGAAATGGAACACAATTTCAGACGACATCCTGGCAAATATGCATTGATTCATATTAAAAATGCAGTAAACGACATGATAAATGAGTACAAAGCATTGTCTTATGTTAACATGATTAGGAACTCACGTTTGCCCAGAAGAATGGCAGACGTCCCACAAACTAGGCCCCAACATATCCATGACCTGGAAAATAAGATTTAAAAAATGGAGAAATGATTACTGTAATTTTTAATCGTTATTCATCTATATGAGCAGGAATACTTATAATTAAGCATACCATCACATAGTAATCTCCTTGCTTTCCCTTATAGTGAACTTTCGGCACTCCATGACTGCCACCAAGGGCACTGTTCCACAAAATCACATTTGTCACTTGTTTAAGTAAAATTTGAAGAAAAGAAAGAGATATGTTAATCTGTTTTCACATAAAATTTAATTGCACACGTACTTGTAAACTTGCCACTCGTATGGAGGGCCATAACTGCAGCCTTTGCTGTTTTTATGCTCAAACTTAAGAGCTACCTGCCACAACCATAATGTAGAAAACAGAATGCAAAAATCAGACTTAATAAAAGACAATATTTTAACAAAACAAATTTGGTTACTTGGTAGAAGAACATTACCTCCATGGCTCCAGGACCTGATAAGCGATCAGTTCCACCAGAAACTCGACGGCCAACAAAGACCTGACCAAAACCACCTTTGCCTAGCTTTCTCTCAACCTTATATATAGGTGATCTACCTACTTGAACCTGTAAATAAGCCGTGTAAGGATAGAATAAACTGATTTTGCAAGCTTAATTGAAATACCCTAAATTCGAGGAAAATGATGGGAAAGATATACTCAAGGGTCAAGACAGCAAAAACTGCTATTACTGCTTTGCACCATTCAAGACAGTACAGTCACTTAGTAGACGTCTTAAGATACAAGATCTATCCACTACTGGATAACATGTACTACACATTAGATGCTTCACTTAAGAACCTAAAGCCATGCAAGTTAACAACTTAGCACACATCTTATGATCTACAGATCAGTTAGTGACTCCAAGGACAAGGTTTGCTTCCTGAACTGTTTAAGTACAAAATGGGTAATTACAGAGGATATGAAGTGGACATTACAATTAGATCACCTCAAAGAAACTTTCATGGTCAGAAGGGCAGAATACATGATGGAAATACACAAAAGTAAGAACCCTAACCGCAAATCAATGAGCAACATGGTCTTTATGATGATGAAAACCAATCTAGCATGATCAGTTTTTAAATCATTAGGTTCAATTCTCAAGTGAACAATTCTAGCATAGTGATTTTCGGTTTCTGTACTACGAAAGTATTTCCTACAAGCCAAAAGCGGATCATAAGAAAACTGATGTAATGCCATGTGAGCAGAATTTTTATTATCATTATCATTAGGTTCACATAAAAAAGAGATGCTCTTTGCAAAAACTAAGTATAAACAATTAAACGCACACATCATCAAAAACATCGACCAGATAGATGCCTAACCTGTGAATCACTAAAACCAGGTTTCATCATCATCACTTTCAAGTATACCAAGTTCTATAAACCAACAAACAATTTACGTAACACCATTATCGAATTTCACATATGCACAAGCGTTCACAATATACTTATCAAATCCAGCTAAACCATATACTTTGCTGCAAAAAGCTAACAAGCTAATCATTTCCTCACACCACAAACAAATTTATATAAACGAAAACAAATATAGTAATTTCCCTAAAGACATGTATCGACTTTCACACATATTGTTATCAACTCTAACCAAGAGGGTGTTTGTTTAAGTTTATATATGGGCTTTTGACCTTACATGGTTTCGGCTTACATTTCATAATATCTGGGCTTGTTCTTGGCTTATTTTCCGGTTGAAACTTATTTTTCATCTTTAAATCAGTATAAGCCCATATATAAGCCTCAACAAACACCCCTTAAATCATATACTTTCCTGCATAAACTAACAATATATAATTCCTTCCAAGCATTCTAATTTCCCTAAAGCAACAAACAGTTTACGTAACGCTATCTGACCACAGCAAAACTAATGTAACATCGAGTGAGCATACTATTCAACATGATTATCAATAGGTTCGCTTAAAAGTACACTCTTTGCAAAAATTAAACACAAACATCATGAAAAACACCGACCAGATGGATACCTAATTGCTTAAAAAAGAACCCCACGGATCATCAAAACCGCATCATTCATCATAATTCCATTCAAGTATACTAATTAGGGGGTGTTTGTTAAAGCTTATATGTGGGCTTATGAGCTTATTTGATTTCGGCTTATATTTCATAAGCCTAATTTTTTCGGCTTATTTTGAGACTTCTATAAGTTTATTGTATCATAATAACAAGTCACAAAATAAGCCTGAAAATAGAGGCTTATGAAATATAAGCCGAAAAACAAATAAGTTCATAAACCCATATATAAGCTTAAACAAAACCCCCTAATTTCTCTAAACCGACATATAATTTACCTAACGCCTATAAACTAACATGTTAATCACTCCTAACACTACAAACAAATTACTAACCGCTTTACAAAACGCCGTGTATCACTAAAACCATGTCAAGCATACTAATTTCCCTAAAGTAAACTTCGCACTAAAACCGAACATTCACAATATTCATAAAACATTTAAATACACGAAACAACATAGACAACGAAAAAACGCGTTATACCGACCCTATCAGGAAACGGATTCGTATTCCCTTCTCCTTCTTCCAGTCCATCGACTCTATTCGCACTTAAATCCGCCATCACTTCCTCCTTAAGATCAATCAAGATCGATAATGTATTATCAAGGGATGATAGTTTGTTATGAATTTGTTACAAGTTTGTTATAGAGAGAGTTTAGGAGAGAAAATGAATTGTCAAAAGTAACAAGTATTTAAAGGATGGTTTTGGCGCCAAAATCGGTTATGGCTTGTGTGATAATCCGTTATGAAAGAGTCGACCGCGGCGCGTGTAAAATGATTCTTGTTTTTTATATCAAGGTTTATTAAAGTTTTAAGATAGGTGTAGAAGAGGATTTTGAGTAAGGCAGGTATTATTAACTTGAATGTCAATTTTTTAGTTTACTCTGCTCTCAAAATTATTGTCGCGATACAAAAATCAGAAAATTTAATAAAAGTGAGACAAATACAATTTTCATCCACTCATACAGAATATTCTCTTACTAAATTATCTTTATATTACTTAAAATGAAAAGTGGACGAGGAAAGAATATTATTTTTAAAGGAACTAGTGTTAATTTTATTGGTTTTATATAGGTAAAAAAGAGTTTGTTTTTTTTTTTTTTTTTTTTTTTTTTTTTTTTTTTTTTTTAACTAGGTAAAAAAAGGGTTGTTTACTTTAGATTTTTTTTTTATTATTCATTTTCATCAAGTTAACTATGAATTACCACAAGATTGAAAAATAAAGATTACGTGTGTTTATATAATAGAGACTAGCAGGGTACCCGCGCGTTGCAGCGGCGGGTATCCTGAAATAAAAAATTTCAATGGAATTAATAAAAATGTCACGGGATGTCATTCCGACACCTAAATTTGCTTGGTAACAGCTTTGTGTATCGAGTCAAGTTTATTGAGTCGAGTCTTGGTCATAGGTTCATGTCTAGGTTAAGATGGAGGGTTGTATATTGTGTTTAAATGATTGTAATATTTGGTGTAGGGGTGTTTTTAATGCTATTAATATAGAATGAGGGTTATACATTGTATTTAAATGATTGCAATATTGGGTGTAGGGATGTTTTTAATGCTATTAATGTAGAATGAGGGTTGTACATTGTGTTTAAATAATTGTAATATTTGGTGTAGGGGTGTTTTTAATGCTATTAATGTAGAATTTTAAGAAAAATGGTCTGAATTTCGATTCATGCTAGTTTTTGTTGTACACAATGCTTTGGTTGTTGTAATTATGAAAATTGCTTGCTTTAAAGTGTTGTAAATCATGCATCATTTTGTGTACATCTGAATTTTTTAGAGAGAGAGTCCTTCCTCCATTATAAGTAGTATAGATTTGGATGACTTTTGGAAAACTATTAAATATAAAAATTTCATAAAAAAACAAGCATGTATTTTAAATGTTGAGAAACCGTGTTGCTATTTATAACAGTTGATAATTCGTAACAACACTTTGCTCACTCATAAAAGTTGACTGTGTAAGTTGAGTAAATTTTCATTTAGTAAACATGGCATTTAAAAGTTTATTAAGGTGACTGTGTAAGTTGATTAAATTTTTATTTATTGAGTGTGTCATTTAGAAGTTTATTAAGGATTTTTAAGAGGTATTAAAAGGTAATTTAGTCCAAACATTTTACTCATTTTTAAATAATTTTAAGTTTCAAAATTTAAGCATAAACTATTGTAGCAGAGATTAAGGGCCCGTTTGATATATGGGGGTTATGTAGGTTTGGGATTTAATTAATGCAAAAATGATGTTTGGTTGTGTTTTTGAGATTTGGGTTTCGAGTTGTAATTCAAATAATAGGGAGTGTAGAAAAGTAGTCTAGTATGTTGTGTTTTATAACATGTGAGACCATGTATTTATTTTTCTTTATTTTTTGTTTGTCTTTTCCTTTTATTTTGATACTATAAAACAAAAAACTTTGTCTCTCTTCTTATTATTAATATAAATATTTAATTATATTTTAATATATGTTATATATCTTTAAATATTATTTTCTCTCTTATACATTAAATCTAAATCAAATCCAAATCTAAATCAAAATCTTAAACCTATCTATAAACCAAATGGGCCTTAAAAGTTTAAAACTGTAACTTACTGGTCTCATTTCATTTTTGACATATGTAGTCTTGGACTATTGGTTAAGTTGTTTTGAGCCCAGCCCATAAAGGAAAACCAAGTAAGTAACATTGGCCCACACATATTGAAAACGTCAAACACTCACAAAATCATTTTGGTCCGAGTAGGATAGTGTTGATCGGTTCAGTTTTCGGGTTATTCGGTTAAAAGTTTTTTTAGGGTCAAACCGTGAACCAAACCAAACCGAATTCAAATTCGGTTTTCGGTTCGGTTTGGTTGAATTCTAGTTCAATTTTCGGTTTAACTGAATTATACACTTTATTTAAAAAAGAAAAAAAAAAAAATATATATATATATATATATATATATATATATATAGCCAAAAAAGTTATTTCAAACATAAAAAGTATTTTTTAATATTATGGTACAATTTTATTGTTATATATATATATATATATATATATATATATATATATATATATATATATATAAAACGTTTTATTTATCTTTTTATATATATAATTATATAAAAAATATATAAATTTATATGAATTCGATTTTCGGTTCGGTTTTCGGTTTTGATTACTAAAGCCATATCCAAACTGAGAACCAAATTAAAAGTTCGGTTCGGTTATTTTTTGTTCGGTTCGGTTTCGGTTTTCGGTTTATTCGGATATTTCAGTTTTTCTGTTCACCCCTAGAGTAGGGGTGTTCATGGTTCGGGTAATAAACCTAATAAACCGAAAACCGAACCGAAATGAACCGAAAAAAAACCGAACCGAATATATAACCGAACCGAATTTATTAAAACCAAACCGAACCAAATTAAAAATTCGGTTTGGATATGGGTTTGGCTATCTGAACCGAAAATCAAACCGAAAACCAAATTTATATATATATATATATATATATATATATATATATATATATATATATATATATATATAGATATTTATTATTTTATTTATAAAAAATGTCCATTAAAATTTTATACTAATATAAAAAACACTTTTTTATGCTTGAAATATTTGTTTTTGCCAAAAATATATAATTAAATTTTAAAAAAAATATAAATAGTGTAATTCAAGTGCAAAATTCGGTTTTCGGTTTTGACCCATAACTGAACCGAACTTCGGTTCGGTTCTCGGTTCGGTTCGGACATAGGTATTTTCGGTTTGGTTCGGTTTTCGGTTATGACCCACAAAAAATTTTTTAACCGAACAACCTGAATCGAATAAACCAATTAACCGAGAACCGAACCGATGAACACCCTAGGTATGAGAAATATATATTGTGGCTGGCTTTGGTGTCATCGTAGTAGTGTGCTCGGCGTTTGCATCGATATCGGCTCGGGGAGAAAATGGTGTGCATTTTGAACATCGTTACGTGTTTCTTTTCTGCTAGTACTGTAATATATACACGTGTGAGCCTGTGAGGTATATCTATATCTATACTATATTATAATGCATTTGAGAATATTTTATAATTATAAAAGTTTAAAATTCATATATATATATATATATATATATATATATATATATATATATATATATATATATATATATATATATATATATATATATATATATATATATATATATATATATATATATATATTTGCTTATTATGTAAAGATTTCAAAATTAATTTGATAGGAAGCAAATTGGTTAAGAAGTTTGTTAGGAAACGGTTGGTTGTTCAAACTAAAATTAGTTGGCTTAATTATCTCTAATTTCTCTACTTATAAAGCATGAAGACAACTAAACGTGTAACCAAATAACGTAAAATATAATCACACGATACGTGTCCGCTGTAACACCCCCAATTCATGGTTGCAGCGGAATTCAAACTGGGTGTTACTCGACGGCACAATAGTTATAATAATAGAAAACGAACTCTAATTGAGTCGTTTTTGAAAGATTTATCATTCAAATTATATAAATATCAGAGATTACAAAATGAGGTCCCAATTGGTTCCATGTTTACAAATCACATTAAGTGAGTTTTCGAATGATAATAAAATTTATAGCCCTCTTGAGTATCCGTGCCCTTCCGTGCCATCCTTGATCGTCATGAACCTGAAATACATGCTTGAGAGGTCAACACAAAGGTTGAGTGATATTCATAGAGTTTATTTAATGTTTGAACACAATATGTTGGTAGTGAGAGCTATAGACTCACACCAATGTTTGGAAAACAAAACAGGCAGGCTACGTTATTATACGCCCATAAAATGTATTATACACTAAGCTTATGACACCAAAACGTTAACGTGTACCAATATCGATCGGCAGATTTATCCCGGTAGGTACTTTGCTAACATACCTAAATCTCAAATATTAGTGCATTTGTTTGAACTTAGTCAATACAAATAGGATTCGTCAATCCCAATAGGCCTATTCACAATATTCGCGCTCACTATTGCTAGTGATTAAATGGTTCATAATAAGGATTCTCGGTTTAGCAAGGCTGGTACTTAGTGATAATAAAACAATCAGGCAAGCATACAATTTAAAAACATTGTGCTCGGTTAAAAATAGCATGTATTCCCCCCAAGGGTTTGTAAAACAATTAAGTAATGGAAAGTGGGGCTATGAACTCACCTTAAGTAAGATAACAAGTAATGAATGTAACGGTTGAATCGTGAAGGTTTCTACGAGCAACCTATAATAGAATGTTGCGACTTAGGATCGGAGTAAAGAATATGAATAAGTGTCTATATAAATATCTTGCAATTAAGTCCATGATGTGGTATGATGTATAGTGTAAGTCTTTGAAAGAAATGAAACATGTATGTTTTGTATATCGTTTACTACCGTTCGGGCCGACATAATTCAGAAGTCATGTTAGTAAGCGTTCGAGGAGCCAGGACACTTTAATTCGTAAATCCACAACTTATCTCGACGGCTTACATAATGAACTCCTCACATGAGGCTCCCTACTATTGTAGAAGTTGATAAAATATATAGATATAAGTTTTGATCCGAAAAGTTACATGTCCGTTATTTGAATAAACTAAGGAAAGTTTATTAGTACATGAAGATTGTTATTAGGGTATGTTTCATATAATTTGTATGACCATTTTTCTTTGTATTATCTCATGGTTCTTTTAAGTGAAGTAGATCCAAATTGTTTGTTCAAGTTATCGCCAATTCCTTGTTTCATGTTTTCGCCTAAGTAAGTTGGTATGGTCATTTCGTCATGGCCTTGCCATGACCTTTAGTCCTTGGTCCATGGTCATTAGACTCAACCTTGGCTCTAGCCATGGTTGTGGTCTTGATTATAGGTCTTAAGACCTCTTGTTCCTTTTAAAACATAACCAATATATAGTGATTTATATATATGTAAATAGCTGTTAAGAAACTGAGAAATATCTCACTCGTTATTGATTTTCTGGAGACGTGCTCTTGACTTTTTGAAGAAAACGTGATTCCGGACAACTTTCGTGCTTTAACTTTTTCATGAAACGGACCAGAAATGCCTCTTTTTGCGTGTTTAAGGTTTCTGTAACAGAAGGTATTTGGCAGCTTTCCGCAAAGTTTTGGTAACTTCAAATCGTCATAACTTTTGACTCGTATACTCGTTTTAGGTGGTTCAAATTGCTATGGTTTCCTTGTTAGGTCCTCTACTACAATATGTAATAATCCAATATCATATTTTTACCACTTTGATCAGGTCTTACCAAGAAAGTTACTAGTTTACTTGTTTTAATAACTTATCTTAACAATCAATTACAATAACTTGTTTTGTTCATTTTTATACATCATGGACATGCATACAAGACATAATATAGCATGAATAATAGGTAAATAACATGAACATGATTATTTAACAAGAATCATGTTAGGGTTTGGGCTTACAACTTTTGGCTTTCAACAAAGAAAGGAAAGTAGCAAGTAAGGAAAGGACTTTGATAGACTTGCTTCAACTCACTTCACTTCATGCAATCTTTCTACTCTTGTAATCTTGAAAGATGGATGATGAAGGTTGAGGTGACTTCAGTGGATTCAAACTCAAGAGAAATCACCAAGTATATGAGGTTATGGAAGTGTTTTGATAACCTAAGATCAAACTAGGGTTTCTACCTTGAACTTGCTCTTGAATCTTGCTAGAATTTGGAAGAAAATGAGCTAAGGAGATGATGTTTGTGTATGTTATGGTGGTGAACGAAATAGGAGGGGGAGGGGGGCTTATAAAGGGTCTTGAGGAGGTTAGTTTAGTTGACTAGTCCAACCTTGGAGACCAAGTATAACACATGGATGAATCCAAGGCCTCCTAGCATGAGATCAAGCCACCTAGTGTGAATCCCCCCCTAGTGGCGGTTTGCATAACTTGGGGAGGAAGGGTTGGACTTTGGAAGATATTATCCAAGTTATATTGATAGTTTTGGCTCCGTAAAATGCTAACCGTAAATGGTTAAGCCACGAAACGTAGAACCGGGTGTCGTAAAATTATGGAATTCGAAAGTATTGTTAAACATGTCCATATGTTCCATGATAAAATATAAAATGAGTGGTAGGTTCCATTTGGGTGGTAAAACCCTGCTAAAACTGGAAACACGGGTCTAAAACGCGTAATACGTAAAATGTACGAATATTGCGTAAAATTGAGAAAAGTAAAATGTTACTTTTCTAATAAGATAAAAATGATTTAAAATGACTTATAATGTCTAGACTGGGCTCAGTCTAGTGTCGGTTGGTATTAAATGTCTTTTAGACATCAAACCGTAAGCCTAAAAATCAAGGAATGACTTATAAAATCAAGGAATGATTTTTGGTCAAAGGAGGAGGGAAAAATATGTTGACTTTTTCTAATAAGTTGAAAACTCAAATCGTATTAGAAACGCGGTGCAGGTATAGGCTAAGGTTACGGCTGAGTAAAAACGCTTAAAAACTGAAAATTCCAGTTTTTCACGGCCGAGGCTTATTTTGGTCATGTTTTTCACAGTCATGATTAATTCTCAAATAAATCATGAGTATGTCAAACATTTTTCTGATGCGGGGCCACTTAACGCGGTCGAGTTTCGTTGTGCGTAGAATTTTTAAATGTCGTTTTACCCTAAAACGTGTAATTCCTTATTAACTTTCACGAAAATGAGCTTATGAAAGTTAAACTTTTAATTTGTCATGGAAATGATTTATCACTCGAGACCAAGAAACAAAAATCAAGTTTCGGGAAAATTTCGGGAAAAATGAATAGTAAAAGTGAATAGTGAAATTTTTCCGGGAATGGTAATTAACCTGAAATTGTGAATTGTTACAGTCTCTACCCCTTACGGGGAACTTCGTCTCGAAGTTCTGTGTGTGTTATATGTTGGAGTGGTGTCGATGAACAGGTGTGGTTACTTATGAGGACTAAAGTCTGGGATTACCGGTGATGTAATTTGATTTGTCATTTCAGTGTATGGCGTAGGATGAGGCTTACTTTTATGTAGGAAAGGTATGGTAATAGTCGAATATCAAAGGAAATTGATATAGCAGTCGAATATTAATAGGAATTGAGATAGTAATTGCAATCATAGCCTAGTAGGTAATTGGTTGTTGTACCTAGTGTTTATTGACTTTATACTTATGTTATTTCGGATACAAATAAGCCCATTTGTTTATAATTCTTTATTTACATAGAGAGGCATCCCAAACAATGTAAATACGGAAATATAAACTTATGGTTCGGTGATTTACAATTTCTTTATTTAAATGAAAAGGCATCCCAATCCATTCAAATAATTACAAATCATCCTACTTACGAATTCCCAACACAACATTCATAATTAGCCGGTGAGTTACAAGGTAGTGCATTACGAGATGATACTGGTGTTCCAAAAGTTCAAGATGAATATTCAATCTTGTAAAGCTGGTGAGGGTGCTTGTGGTGTAACTAAGGATGATTTGAGCTTTAAAAGTGCATCAAGATCTGTTAATGAGCTTGTGTTTGTAACGGTTGTGAAGATAATGATGTGATATGTTGATGAACAAAAGTGTGTAGTGTATGCTTAACATTAATACTCTTAGGTATAGATGTTGAGTTTGCTTTAAAAATCTTAAGAGATTTTAAAAGTTTATGATGGAATGGTATCCTTAGGACCTAAACAGGATAGTACTTCTATAGGATGAAGAGAATAATTGATAACTATCCCAAGATAGTAGTTCGGATTATCTCATAAATGAAAAATTTCAAGAATGAATTTAGATCATACAAATAAGGTGTTAAGATCTTGCTGAGTGGTAAGGCACTATCGTGTCTCTAGATTTTTTTAATGTATTCTGGTGGTTTATCGTGTTCATGTAGGAAATCAATCTAAACATAACCCTAGTACAACTATTCTCAGTATTTGAAAATTTTAAGTCGAATATAGTTAGTCTGACTATATTCCACTGTCCCTAGGTTAAATATAGGTGACTAGTCTATATTTAGCCAAGGTTCGATAAAATTTTCAAATACCTAAATTAGGTATACTTTTGATATGTCCGTTGCTTTCGGGAAACTGTCCACTAAACAAAGGCGATGTCAAACCCTTCAATTGCAAGTCCCGGCCATACAAGACTTGTAACGTATGTTTTCATATTCCATTGCATAGAAGATAGTACGGGTAGGTACGTGTGGAAAGGAAGTTTTAAGTAGTTCTAAAATAGAACATACTTGGCCAGGATCACGAACTTTTA
This sequence comes from Artemisia argyi, assembly GCA_030686995.1. Classification (NCBI taxonomy): domain Eukaryota; kingdom Viridiplantae; phylum Streptophyta; class Magnoliopsida; order Asterales; family Asteraceae; genus Artemisia; species Artemisia argyi. The sequence continues at coordinate 35,724,265 of CM060685.1, read as the reverse complement.
ATAATGAAGGTTTCAGAAGAAAACTTTGATGAATGCAGAGAAAGTTCAGCTTTTGTAGGTGATGGATTTGTTTGTCCTTTATAAATCTCATATTTCTATTTAGAAATCGATAGGTTGTGACGGGTTTTTGATATCATATGAAATGATATTGATGATGTGATGGAATAATTCTAGAGACCATTGCGCAAAACACAATTTCTCGGAAGTAGGTTAGACCATTGTGCAATTCACAATGTCTGGGAAGTAGGTTAGACCATTGTGCAATTCACAATGTCTGGAAAGTAGGTTAAACCATTGTGTGAATCAAAACATTTGAGAAATGATTAAGACCATTGTATAATACAATGTCTTGGAAAATAGGAAAGACCATTGCAATCAGTTACAATGTCTTGGACATAAAATGTTGGAGTAGGAACATGATTGAGAGAATCTGGTTGTGTCGTAATGCCCTAGAATAGGCATACACAGATATGTTTAGTCCATTGTTTAGATAAATGATTGAAAATAAACCGAGTTTATATGTCAATATACTAATATGTTCATGTAGTATAAAATGCTTACGGGAAAATGCTCAATTATGTTTAGGGTACATATATTAATATGCAATTATGTTTGTGTAGCATAAAAATGTCTACGGGGAAATGCTCAAAATGAGTATATATGAATATACCAATATGTTTGTGTAGCATAACATGCTTACTAAATCCATAATCGTCTGGAGGATGGAAGACACGAAGAGAGGAAGGCTATAAAAATGTTTTTGCTTGTATGTGTGGTTATAGTTTAGGTCTCAATTAGACCCGTTTCTCTATAACCATGGCTCTGGTACCAATCTGTAACACCCCCAATTCATAGTTGCAGCGGAATTCAAACTGGGTGTTACTCGATGGCACAATAGTCATAATAATAGAAAACGAACTCTAATTGAGTCGTTTTTGAAAGATTTATCATTCAAATTATATAAATATCAGAGATTACAAAATGAGGTCCCAATTGGTTCCATGTTTACAAATCACATTAAATGAGTTTTCGAATGATAATAAAATTTATAGCCCTCTTGAGTATCCGTGCCCTTCCGTGCCATCCTTGATCGTCATGAACCTGAAATACATGCTTGAGAGGTCAACACAAAGGTTGAGTGATATTCATAGAGTTTGTTTAATGTTTGAACACAATATGTTGGTAGTGAGAGCTATAGACTCACACCAATGTTTGGAAAACAAAACAGGCAGGCTACGTTATTATACGCCCATAAAATGTATTATACACTAAGCTTATGACACCAAAACGTTAACGTGTACCAATATCGATCGGCAGATTTATCCCGGTAGGTACTTTGCTAACATACCTAAATCTCAAATATTAGTGCATTTGTTTGAACTTAGTCAATACAAATAGGATTCGTCAATCCCAATAGGCCTATTCACAATATTCGCGCTCACTATTGCTAGTGATTAAATGGTTCATAATAAGGATTCTCGGTTTAACAAGGCTGGTACTTAGTGATAATAAAACAATCAGGCAAGCATACAATTTAAAAACATTGTGCTCGGTTAAAAATAGCATGTATTCCCCCCAAGGGTTTGTAAAACAATTAAGTAATGGAAAGTGGGGCTATGAACTCACCTTAAGTAAGATAGCAAGTAATGAATGTAACGGTTGAATCGTGAAGGTTTCTACGAGCAACCTATAATAGAATGTTGCGACTTAGGATCGGAGTAATGAATATGAATAAGTGCCTATATAAATATCTTGCAATTAAGTCCATGATGTGGTATGATGTATAGTGTAAGTCTTTGAAAGAAATGAAACATGTATGTTTTGTATATCGTTTACTACCGTTCGGGCCGACATAATTCAGAAGTCATGTTAGTAAGCGTTCGAGGAGCCAGGACACTTTAATTCGTAAATCCACAACTTATCTCGACGGCTTACATAATGAACTCCTCACATGAGGCTCCCTACTATTGTAGAAGTTGATAAAATATATAGATATAAGTTTTGATCCGAAAAGTTACATGTCCGATATTTGAATAAACTAAGGAAAGTTTATTAGTACATGAAGATTGTTATTAGGGTATGTTTCATATAACTTGTATGACCATTTTTCTTTGTATTATCTCATGGTTCTTTTAAGTGAAGTAGATCCAAATTGTTTGTTCAAGTTATCGCCAATTCCTTGTTTCATGTTTTCGCCTAAGTAAGTTGGTATGGTCATTTCGTCATGGCCTTGCCATGACCTTTAGTCCTTGGTCCATGGTCATTAGACTCAACCTTGGCTCTAGCCATGGTTGTGGTCTTGATTATAGGTCTTAAGACCTCTTGTTCCTTTTAAAACATAACCAATATATAGTGATTTATATATATGTAAATAGCTGTTAAGAAACTGAGAAATATCTCACTCGTTATTGATTTTCTGGAGACGTGCGCTTGACTTTTTGAAGAAAACGTAATTCTGGACAACTTTCGTGTTTTAACTTTTTCATGAAACGGACCAGAAATGCCTCTTTTTGCGTGTTTAAGGTTTCTGTAACAGAAGGTATTTGGCAGCTTTGCCGCAAAGTTTTGGTAACTTCAAATCGTCATAACTTTTGACTCGTATACTCGTTTTAGGTGGTTCAAATTGCTATGGTTTCCTTGTTAGGTCCTCTACTACAATATGTAATAATCCAATATCATATTTTTACCACTTTGATCCGGTCTTACCAAGAAAGTTACTAGTTTACTTGTTTTAATAACTTATCTTAACAATCAATTACAATAACTTGTTTTGTTCATTTTTATACATCATGAACATGCATACAAGACATAATATAGCATGAATAATAGGTAAATAACATGAACATGATTATTTAACAAGAATCATGTTAGGGTTTGGCTTTCAACAAAGAAAGGAAAGTAGCAAGTAAGGAAAGGACTTTGATAGACTTGCTTCAACCCACTTCACTTCATGCAATCTTTCTACTCTTGTAATCTTGAAAGATGGATGATGAAGGTTGAGGTGACTTCAGTGGATTCAAACTCAAGAGAAATCACCAAGTATATGAGGTTATGGAAGTGTTTTGATAACCTAAGATCAAACTAGGGTTTCTACCTTGAACTTGCTCTTGAATCTTGCTAGAATTTGGAAGAAAATGAGCTAAGGAGATGATGTTTGTGTATGTTATGGTGGTGAATGAAATAGGAGGGGGAGGGGGGCTTATAAAGGGTCTTGAGGAGGTTAGTTTAGTTGACTAGTCCAACCTTGGAGACCAAGTATAACACATGGATGAATCCAAGGCCTCCTAGCATGAGATCAAGCCACCTAGTGTGAATCCCCCCCTAGTGGCGGTTTGCATAACTTGGGGAGGAAGGGTTGGACTTTGGAAGATATTATCCAAGTTATATTGATAGTTTTGGCTCCGTAAAATGCTAACCGTAAATGGTTAAGCCACGAAACGTAGAACCGGGTGTCGTAAAATTATGGAATTCGAAAGTATTGTTAAACATGTCCATATGTTCCATAATAGTAAAATATAAAATGAGTGGTAGGTTCCATTTGGGTGGTAAAACCCTGCTAAAACTGGAAACACGGGTCTAAAACGCGTAATACGTAAAATGTACGAATATTGCGTAAAATTGAGAAAAGTAAAATGTTACTTTTCTAATAAGATAAAAATGATTTAAAATGACTTATAATGTCTAGACTGGGCTCAGTCTAGTGTCGGTTGGTATTAAATGTCTTTTAGACATGAAACCGTAAGCCTAAAAATCAAGGAATGACTTATAAAATCAAGGAATGATTTTTGGTCAAAGGAGGAGGGAAAAATATGTTGACTTTTTCTAATAAGTTGAAAACTCAAATCGTATTAGAAACGCGGTGCAGGTATAGGCTAAGGTTACGGCTGAGTAAAAACGCTTAAAAACTGAAAATTCCAGTTTTTCACGGCCGAGGCTTATTTTGGTCATGTTTTTCACAGTCATGATTAATTCTCAAATAAATCATGAGTGTGTCAAACATTTTTCTGATGCGGGGTCACTTAACGCGGTCGAGTTTCGTTGTGCGTAGAATTTTTAAATGTCGTTTTACCCTAAAACGTGTAATTCCTTATTAACTTTCACGAAAATGAGCTTATGAAAGTTAAACTTTTAATTTGTCATGGAAATGATTTATCACTCGAGACCAAGAAACAAAAATCAAGTTTCGGGAAAATTTCGGGAAAAATGAATAGTAAAAGTGAATAGTGAAATTTTTCCGGGAATGGTAATTAACCTGAAATTGTGAATTGTTACATCCGCTGCCGCATTGCGCGGGTACCGTTCTAGTTTTAGTAAAATAAGTGGTTGGTGGTGATGATCAAACCTCATGAAAATAAATATTCGGAGGTAATAATCGAGAACGAATACTAATATATGTAGTTAACGTAACTACAATAGTTCGAAGTGGTGCGTGAACTATAGCAAAATTTCAAAACAGTTTGCTAAATCTTTTCGATTTTGACATCATAGACATTATTATCACGTCAATGTTTTATATAATATCACTGAATAGATTTTACTTTCTTGCAATATCTTTATCCTACCAATTTTGGTTTAGTACTGGTGTCTGGTTATGCACATGTTACGTGTTATGCCTTTGTAAACGCTCCATATCATTATTTTAGTGTATATCATGTTTACAGCATAGACATAAAAATATTGAGGGGTAGTTTGGTTGGAGGTATTGGGGGTAGGGAAAGGGAAAGATAATAAATAAACATGACTAGTTAGGAGTAGAGAATGCAATCATTGCTTAGTAGTGGGTAATAAGACGTTACTAAGCAGTGGCGGATCCAGAATTTTGGCTTAGGGTATGCACAATTTTTTTTTTTTTGAACGGCACTATTTTACTTGAGTTATAAAATAAATTTTTTATTTTTGGGTTGCATTCTTTCGGGTCGGGTTTTTTAGGGTCAAGATACGGAGTGATTATTTCTTTTGTTGGATTCGATTTATTAGAGTTGACTTGGTTTATTGAATTCGGGTTATACGATACTGATTTTTTTTCTTCTTTTTTTTTAATCCAATAAGATAAAAGTAAAATTTAACTAATATTTTGGAATAACCTAAATCAATGCTAACTTGGTATTTTTATTGGAACATAACACAATTCCATATCTAAAAATTCTATAAACAACTTCAGAAACATGTAGATTAAAACCTTCACATAGTGTAGTTTCCCAATTTAACAATAGGACAAAATAAATATTGAACTGAGAATATATTAATTCTTCAACATTAAATGAAATGCTCAAATACTTGACAATAATCATAAAACGATCCGCATGAATTGTAGTTCAAGTGGGCTGGGCCGCTGGGGTTAGAGAGAGTTAATGAGTAGAAATAATATTACATATGAGCTGGGCCAGGAAAAAAGATACGAGTATAACACATTGACCAATGACCATATAACCTTCTTCTTCTTCTTCAGTATGCCGCCGACAACCTGGTAGAACTTCCACTCTGTGTTTTCTTTTTCGGATTCTTCTTTCTTTCTTCTTTTTGAATTCGTGGGTATGCATTGAAAATTTTAGAGCATTTTAAAGGGTGTGCACTCATAAATTTGTAGTTCATTTTGTACTAACTTTTGGAAAAAATCAAGATTTTTTACATTACTAAGAATTTAGATAGGGTATGCACGTGCATACCCTCTCTTCAAGCTAGATCCGCCCCTGTTACTAAGTACGGAGTAAATTGAAAGAAAAGGTAATGATTACCCACCACTAAACCACCACCCACCCCTGCCACCCACCACCGCCACCCGCCAGCCACCTACCCACCCAGGATAGACTAGTGACAAAACGCTTATAAGTGACATTACTAAAATGTTTGAGTTTAAAGACAGTTTATCCAGTTTGAATCTGTGTGACGATGAGTTCAAATTTCGTGAATTAGTTGACTAAAAGGTTAAAAACCAGTGTTACCCAAAAGATAGGAAACCATTAGTTAAAGAGGTGTGCTACACCCACATAAAGTTTACAAAATTTCAGCCACTCGCTGACGTGGCAGAGTGCTAATTGGTTGATTTTCTGTGGCCCACAGAAAACCAACCAATCAGCACTCTGCTACGTCAGCGAGTGGCGGAAATTTTATAAACCTTAGGTGGATCTAGTATTTTCCTTTGTTAAATATATACGTCATATCTCGTTATTTTAGTGCCATAACCTAAATTTTATTTTAGGGACCGGTCAAGATGACCAAAAAAGTAATTTTATTTAGGTAATATGGGTAGGAATTCGGTGAGAATAAAACTTAAAAAGAGAAATAACTAAAACAACATATTTGAGATACATTTACTTGAATTAGATGCATTTCTATACATTTAGATGCATCCTAATTAGTTTCGAAAGTGATTTTGAAGTGAAAATAATGCAAATTAATACTAGCAACAAGTTTGACATACATGAGAGGAAAAATACATAAAGATTCATTTATATTGATGAGAAGCGTCAATTATATGTATATGCATTTGATTTTTTGATAGAAAATATATTATTGTGCATCTAAAAGATTAAAAATGTATTTAATAATGTCGATACATCTCTAATGTGTAATTATAGTGTTATTTCTCATCATCTTCATTTTAAGATTCTCATTGGATCCTAAGTCTAGGTAGTATTACGATTTGGGTTACAATAATGTACATGTCACTATTGTTGTTGGTGTCCAAATCATATGAGTGGCTATCTTTTTAAACTTTTTTCTTCTCAAAAAGTCAAAGTAAACCATGCAGTCCAATAAGAAGAAAAAAGAAGGGTTGTTACAAGAACTTAGGATGCAACTTAATGTAAAAATATATTGGAGTTAGTCAATTAGAGATGATAATAAAACATTGATATATCATATCAAGATCGAGCACACGACATGATCGACTGACCTTTCAATACTGAATAAATGGTCGAACCAATTTCTCTAATTTTACGTTACTAATTGAAATAAGTTGATTGTGTCAAGACTTGTCACCCTTAATGAACTTATAGGATATATATTGTCCAAATATATGTTTATGATGTAAAGTGTAAACCCCATATAAATTACTTTAACAAATGTTTATAAATTACAACGTAGCAAAACTTCTTCCTAATAAACCTAAGTTCATAAATCGAGCTTAAGCCAACTAATATATTTTATTATCTAATAGTATAACCCTCAAAATATAAAACATGATGGGTAAAAAACAAAAGTAAGAATATCTTCTCTTATTATCAATTATCAAAAAAATTATTATTTATTTTACATTTTTACTATTCATTTCATATTCACAATTTATCTTCAAAAACTTCATCTAATCTTCTATCTTGTGTTTAAACTCATGCTCGTCTATATTAGAATCGTGCACTTAAGATACTGATTTAACGTAACCCGTCATAATGTGACAACAACATAACATAACCTTTTTTTATTAAGAAATGACTACTGGACCTAATTCTGGTCTTAATTGTGAACTTAATTATAGACCTAAAAACACTGTAAAAAATGCAGACATAAACCCACTTACTTTTACAGCCCATCAGTTGATGGATCAACTACATCATGTATCATTTCTCTTTTTATAATCATTCAAACACATTCCCACTTTATTAAATAAGATGCTCATATGGTACCTACAGCAAAGCAAGACCACAAGAATCATTTCATCTACAACATCATGATTATAAAGTGTTCCTACATCCTACCTACCCATTATGATAATTTAATTCAGAAACAACCTTAACAGTTCAACAAAAGACTATATAATTTATGAGTCATCACTCCAAAACAAAAACAACCAAAAAAAGTAACAAGACTCCTTAACATGTTGCATAAAAACATAAACAACAACAAAACATCATATCAATAATGCAACACATAAGCATTATACTCAACAATTGCATCTCCTGTTTTCATATCAAGAGTATGTGTACTAGCTTGAACATAACCTCTAGCAAATCGAAAAAGCCCACTTCCTCCGATAATCGGCATTTCCCTCACCTTATGAAACACAGGGTTTCGACCCATAATCGTCAAAGTACTCCCGTTATATTTCCCAGTCAAAAACACAAAATTCATAGCCATAAGTAACCCTATTTCCTCTTGTGAAGCTTGTCCATAAAACCCTTGTGCTCTTCCTAATAACTTGGAACCTATTTCGGGCTTTTCTGTCATTGCATCATCGATCATGTTGATCATGCCAAAGCCCGTTGGTTTCGTTTTGTTGTTAACTGGTGGTTGCACTATGTTTACAACTGTTGGATTAGGTCCACTTATTGTGTCGTGCCAGTAGAACTTAAAGTGACTTAGTTTTTCGGTTTTGAGCTTCATTGGGTTCAGTTTTACGGATTGTAGGAACCTTGGTTCGGCTCGGGTAACGGGAAAAGTTTGCGAAATGGTGATCATGAGGAGGGGGAAAATGATGCATAGGAAAGTTTTGGCCATTGTGGAAAATTGTTTTGACAAAAAGTGGTGTGTCATGGGGCACCTATATATAATGGATAATGAAGTTTCCACCAACCATCTAATATCAAATTAGTTAAATTATATTGTTAGCATTTTTTTCTTCCTGTTTGCGTCTTGTTGAGATGATACTTTTTGCGGAAATGATAATACGTGATGCCATGTCATAGTTAAAATAAAGGGTACTTATTAGTTAGGTGTAGGGGTGTAATCAAGCCGAGTCGAGTCGAGTATTGACATGCTCGAGCTCGGCTCGTTTAAAATCGAGTCGAGTCGAATATTTTTCGAGTCGATCTCGAGTTGTTCGCGAGTTGTCTCGGCTCGATTACACCCCTATATATATATATATATATATATATAGGGGAAGGTTAATGTGAGAACTTTCTTAAAGTTGTAAAAATGAGAACTATTCTAAAATACCATTAAAACATTGATACATAACTATTTTAGCAAAGATGCACCAAAATATTATATATTAATACAAGTTAACATTAAATCGATTAATAACCAACTCATACATGATAAACAGATTACTGATACACAATTAAAATTTTGATACATATACATTAAAATCTCAAAAAACTAATTTCTTATACATAAATTGATACACCTAATACACAACAACCACTAAAAACTTGATACACAATACTCAACCTTGATACACATTACACGTTGAATCAAAGTGTATCACCTAGTTTACGTCAATTTTCATAAGAAAACCCATCAAATATTTAACAATTTTAGTTGTAATTAATAATGTTTTTATTTTCTTTTAAGTTGAGTGTCATTTATGAGATTTTGGTTGGTTCTCATTTTTACAACTTTAAGAAAGTTCTCATTTGATCTCAATTATATATATATATATATATATATATATATATATATATATATATATATATATATATATATATATATATATATATATATATATATATATATATATATATATATTGGGGTGTAAATGTGTAATCGAGTCGAGTCGAGTAGCTCGCGAGTTGTCTCGGCTCGTTTACACTATAGCATGTGCATCAAAATTATAATATATGTTTATGAAAATAGATTATACAAAAAGCCAGAGTAAGTTACACGTATCACTTTGTTATATGTAGAAGTTTCTGAATTAGTATGTTGTTAAAAATGACTTTTGAACGTATAAGAAGTTTCTGAATTAGTTAGGGGTTTACACATAAATTAAATTTATTTTAAAATTTTGGTTTAAGATATGAACATATAAGAATCTACCCGTGAAAATTGTGATATAAGTACAGATAATAAATATTTATGAGTTTATTATTATGTATTAATATCAGTGTTGCAAAACAAGTCCTACAAGGTCGATTAATCGCCGATTTGGTACTACAAGGCCTTCAACCTTTTTGATTTGTGTAACTCGGTCAACCATGGTTAACGACAGTTAATAACGGTCAATGGTGGTCAAGCTTGCCCGAAACCTTCAAACCTTGCTGGAATTACCCAAAACTAACCGTAAAATTGTTTAATAAGTTATACTTGTTTATATCTATTTCAACATGTTTTTTTAAGAAAAATCTTGCGAGTAATACTTAAAATTTGCCGAAAATACCTAAAACTTGCCGAAAATACAGAAAACTTATCGAAAATGCCAATCCGATTAATCCCGCCTAGACCGATTACAAGCTACAGGGGGTCGACCGCCCGACTACCAATTCACGATTTTTGCAACCTTGATTAATATTTATTAAAATTTTGTACAAAATTTTATTGGATGAAAGATTTAATTTTGTTTAGCTAACATAGATGTTGAGGTTGAGATAGAGGTTGTTGTTTAATTTTAACTATTGATATCATATTGTACAAGAGCGTCGATTAAGTTAAAATATACTCTGTAAAGTTTTTAAAAAATGTTTTTCCGGATATCCGTATATAAACTTTAAATAATAATTACATGAGTCATTGTTATAAGTACAAGCGCGTATATTTGATATCATGTTGTACAAAATATGCGAGTTTAGTAGCACGAGCGCTGTCGTTGTTATAAGTTAAAATATATCTGTATATAAACTTTCATTTAGCTGACATAGATGTTGAGGTTGATGTTGTTGTTTAACTTTTAACATTTGGTATCATGTTGTACGAAATGTGCGAGTTTAGTAGCACATAATGAGCTGACAAAGTTAAAAAATATTCCGTAAAGTTTTTCAAAAATGTTTTCAGGATATCCGTATATAAACTTTAAATAATAATTACGTGAGTCGTTGTTATAAGTACAATCAAGTATATTTATTTTTATATCTCAATAATTTATGATTAAAATTTGATATTTGTATTACCGTTAATAATAATTTAGCCATTTTTAATATTCAAATCCATGTATGCATAGATTAAACTTTTAAATAAGATAACATGAGTCCTTATTTAACGTCTACGCATAGATTAAAATCCATGTACAGATAGATTAAACTTTTAATATTCAAATCCGTGTATGCATAAAGAGAATGTCATTTCATAACTATCAATGTGAACCTGATAATTATCATAAGTGAGATACTCCCTGAGAAGTTATCACATAACACGTCTCTCTGATTATTATTCAGAAAGTGACTCACTGATAAAGAAATCAGTGAGCTTTATATAAAGCTCAAACATCTGTATGGCTTCAGGGACGTCGAAGACCAACTGAAAAAAACATCTCACAAACTGATGCGGTGTCAGGGAGTGATTTACAAGGAGCTAAAAGCAACACCAGTGTTACTGAGATCTGATAAATGTCTCTATGGCTCTGAGGACTTGATTCTTGATTACAACCACAACCTCTGAATGCATGGGCGGAAAACTTATTTAGTGTTACACCCGTTTCCCGGGTACTTGGACCCCACCCTAGATGTAATGGACTAAGAGCCTTACGAGGTTGGTTACTCAACAAATGTCGTGATGTGGTCAAACCCGATAATCATAGTATTTCGTAATGTGGTTTTAGAAGTATTATGTGTCAAAAGTATGAGGGATAAGAATTTGAGGGACCTAAGTTGACAGAATCCCAAATTGGTACTAGAACCAACTTGTTCTAGCACTAGAACCAACTTGCTCTAGTCTGCAGGGACTATTCTTGCCAAAACCTCAAACTAGCACTAGAACCAACTTGTTCTAGTACTAAGGATGAATGGTTACAGGACCTAAGGGACTAAAGTTGCCATTTAGGCAAACTTCCAACTATCAAATGTCTAGAGAATTCTCTGGACTTCTATAAGGTTCATTTTGGATAAGAAGTATGTGTGTGTATGTGGTGTCGGCAAGAGAGAAAGAGAGGGAAAGAGTAAGATGATCTTGGAGGTAAATTATTGAAGGATTGAAGCTCCAACACTAGTGATATGTTCCTAGCTATGATCCTCTCTACAAGTAAGTATTCATTATCTTGATAATTAAGTGGTTTAGATTAATAGGTTAAGTGGGTTTTCATCATACGATCAAAGTATGATCATATGATGATGTAGAAGGATGATTGGTTAAGTTATGGTGGGTTATTATAACCCTTGTTTATGTATTTGATTGTTATGTTACTAGGTTTGGTAATTAATGAAGGATGATGATGATGATGAATAGAGATGATGTTGATGATGATGGTGGTACTATTTGGTAGCTTAGCTTGGATGATCAAGGTAAGTAACTTGATTGATATGTGTTTGATATGGTTATTTGCATATTATGTGAATAGGAGTATGGATGTTTGATAGCATGGAATTAGTGAGTGTGGCCTTGATAGGTGGTTTGCCTAGTTAGCCAACTCAAGTGATAGATTATGAGTGTTTGGATGGCTAAGGTATGTTGTGATGTTTATGTGCTTGATGTGATTACGACCATATGTGTTAGTGATCGAGGTATTTGTATTGCATATATGTATATTAATGTATTGACCATATGTTAATCTAGTTACTTACTAAGCGAAAGCTTATTGTTTATTTGTCTAATCGTTTTGTAGGTTGGCATGTTTTTATGGATGGCTTGGTGATTGAGGCAAAAGCAGTCAACTAAAGTCAACCACGGATGTGGTCAATATAGTCAAACTCCTTAGGCTCAATTCTCCGTGGAAGTATGGGTGTTTCCCCGGGTCGTTATGTCCCGACGAGGTGTGATGGTAATCAAAACGGGTTTGTGATCGGGTGAATTTGGACGGGAAAGGGTATATATGGGTTTGAATGATTACACTAAGGAAATACGAATGAGAACGATTTAAACAAACTATATTAACAATTACTGATAATCAGATACACTAAAAACGTGAGCTAAGTCTAATAACGCGTACGTTTGATTTAAAGTTACATTAACGTACGAAATAAAACGCGAGTTTTAAAGAAATAAATACCTACGAATATGAAAATTACATTTTTACAATCCTAATGATAAAAGAAAATTATCAGAAAAAGAAAATATATATATATTTTTTTAGACTTTTTATTTAATTTTTATTAATTAAAAACTATTAAAACTTAATTAAACTATTTAAACTAATTTAATTATAATAAATACTAAATGGAAAGTTAAAATTATAAAACTTTTTCTATAACTACATTAATATAACAGAAACTTTATAAAAATATAAAACTCCTAAGTACTGATAAATAAGCTATTTTTATAATTAACTACTTATTATTTATTTAACTCCTAATTAAACTATTTTAATTATAATAAATACTAAACTAATTTGGAAAATTCTGAAACTTTTTTAATAAATAATACAGGTTATTACTGATCTAAGAAAAATATAAAAATGTTAGGCACAATGCAAAATAAGCAAACAATAAGCAGATTAAGGGCTGAATGGCTTATTTAAACAAAATGGAAAACTAACGGTTTTATATTTAATTTTGTATCCTACTACTGAAAGAAGACCCAAGGGCGGCTGGTATGTGTGTTGTGTTGTGAACTGAGTGACCCAGGTTCGAGTCTTAGGTTTTGCACTTTTTATTTTTATTTTTCTTTTTGAAATTTTCTTTTTGCAATTCCTTTCAACAACAAACATAAACAACTTTTGTGAATAAAATTTTTCTAAAAAAGCTTTAACAAGCTTGTGGAAAGCTTAAAAACCAATCAGTGGTTTTTTTTTTTTTTTTTTTTTTTTTTTTTTTTTTTTTTTTTTTTGCTCAAGTGAGCTTTTTGAAAATAAGCCAAACCAAGTAAACCAAGAAGCGAAATGAGCAAACGTAAATATTACTAGATCAATGAACAACAACAAACAACAACAATACAACAAGATAGGATCAAACAGAATATCAAACAAGCTCAGCATGATAAATAAGAACAAGAGAAAAAAAAAGGTGGCAGCAGTAACAGTTACAAAAAGGGCCAAATGAGGGCTCAAATAAGCACTCAAATTAGCATAATAGGGAAAACCAAGAATCAGAGAAAAAATGTCAAGAGTTTAGCAATCTATGGCCCTATGAAAATGGGTCAAAACAGAAAGTTGGGTACAGGACACCAAATGGGTCAAACACGCTACTTGGGGATCAATTTCAAGTGACCAATTGGACTCCAAAGTGTAAACTTCTTTTTGATCTTGATAGTCAAGCCACCAAAGATTACAAAACAACAACTTTTATCTAATTCCAATTACCCATGAGGGCTAGAACTGAGCTTGAGTTTTGCTCCATTTTGACAGTTAAGAAAAATTTGACTTTTTAAGGTTTCTAAAAGTTTGACTATTTTGAGTTTTGATTGGTCCCAACTCACTGAAAGTGATGTTATAACCTAATTTGAGTCTAAATTAAACAAACTAGTCAAGCTTTAAACTAATTTGATGATCATGGGTTTCTTAAACACCAACAGTTAACTGCTATAAAGATCATAAGCAATTTTTTGACTTTTTTCCAAATGAGGCCTACATATTATGATTATACTAACCTAAATACACCCAATTCAGACTACTTATGCTAAATTACCAACAAATCAACAACAAGAACACAGAGTTCACCCTTAAACCAAACACTACCTTAAAAACTGAAAAAGAGATTTTTCAATCCAAATGCCTGATAAAGACCATGAAACTGATTTTTAAGCACATATGATGCTATTGTAAGACAAATGAACCACATAAACAATGACATAAACAACAAACTCTCATTACTAAAATTATGCTATTTAACTGTGAATTTTAAGTAATGAGTAAACAATAAATCTAATGAACAAACATGACATATTAAGCTTTATTATCACTAGCATACACCTTAGAAGCATAAACACAAAGACATAAGCAGATATTAAACTAGTGTACAGTAAAAAGCAAAAAAATAGAAACATGGACTCACAAGTGCATTCCAAGGACAGAGCAATGAACCAAGGACCAATAACTATCCTAAAGCTTCCCCTGAAGCACTACAACCATATCAATCCAAAATGTACCAGTCTTCTTGCTTCTTTCTTCTTCTTTTCTGATTTTTTATTTTCTCACTATTTTTCTTGAATTTTTTTGTATTTTTGAATTATACTACTAAACTCTGTTTAATTGCTTTCTAAGCTTTCAAAATCTTATAAGTGAGATTAAATAAGCTTAATGAAACAATAAAACACCTTTTTAACTAAGATTTCACTTTTGATGAGAATTTCATAGAAATTTTGCATAATCTGAATTGGGACTAAGAAACTTGAAACTTGTATTAGAAAATACTCAAAACATACTGAGAATGATGAAAACTAACTTTCTAAACTAAGTTTTACAACAGAAAATAGAAATTACATAAAGTCGACATGAGAAATTAGCTAAAAAAATCTACACTACACTACTTAACTAACTCCTTCTCTGCTTCTTTCTCTTCACTTAAATAGACCCAGGTGGGTCCCATGTGCATTCCCACTTGTTTTTAGAACCTTTGGATGAGAGTTGCTCCATCTTTCATTTTGGCGGGAAAATGATTTGACCACTTGTGGTCTGATATCTTGTAGCAGGGGTGTAGGGTTTTGGTTTTTAGTGTTTGGAGGGATAAGGGTGTAGGGTTTTGAGTGTGGCAGAGGTGGTAGTGGTGAGGTGATGATGAATGTGCAGGGTGTGCAGGGTCACGTGTGAAAGGGTGGTATTATTGGGAGGGAGGTGGTTTTGAGGTGGAGGTTGACCGGGTCAAACCTGGTGGGAATTATTAATAAACCAGGGAGTTTGTATTGGGCTTGAGGTTGGGCCAGGTGATATAAGGTGGATTGGATTAATGGGAGTTATAAGGGTGGGATAATATTCAAGGGTTGGTTTGGTTTGTTTAAGCTTAATAAGCCCAAGGACCAAACTTGTAAACTGCTAAAAATAAAAGGGCCAGATTTGTAATTTTTCCAAACTTGACTCAAGGGTATATTTTGCCAAGTATCAACACCCCATGGACCTTTGATTTATAATTTTCTCGTTTTAAAATGCCCAGGGACTAAAACTGCCAAATTCCAAACTCTAGGGACTAGAATTGTAATTTTTGAAAACTTTCACCCAAGGACCATATTTGCCAAAGTTTCATTTGCCCAAGGGTTTCTTGTGAATATTTTCCATTTTGAGATTCCCAGGGGCCAAAACTGACACTTTTGAAACTTGAAGGACTAAATTTGCCAGTTTGTGAAAATTATGTTCCAAGGACCAAATTTGATAACTTTTAAACTCCTAGGACCATTATTGACTTTTCCACCAAAAATATACGCTCAGGGACCAATTCTGTTAATTTTTGAAAGTTCGGGGACTGAAACTGCCAATTATGCAAACTTTGTACATTTTTCATCTGTTTTTACTAATTTTGCATCTAAAACATATAAAACACAATTTTGGAGTATTTTCAGTATTTTGATGCCTTTTTGAGTGTTTTTAAATGTTTTGCAGCTCAGATTTGACCAAAAATGATGAGTGTTTGAGCACTCATCACTTGGATATATGGATTAAGGATTTGGATATGCAAGAATAAAGGTAGTATGCGTTTAGGAGCTTAGGTAGAACACCGAGCTCAAGTGTAAAGTTTGTACCCCCGTTGGTCTTTTATTGATTGGTAAAGTGTAACCGTGTGGCGAATTGTATGTTAAGGTTGTCCTAACGATTTGGTGGTCAACCGTTGTGTCAAAGTATGTTCAAAGTGTTTACGGTCTAAGTTAAAAAGGGTGTTTAGCATAAGCGTGTTTCTACCCATTCTGGGATGTAAACGGGTCATGTGTCTATGGAACAAGTTTAGTAGGTTAAATTAATGATGTTGGTTAAGTTTGGTGGAGAAATGAAGTGTTATAGATGATTTGTTATGTAAATGGGTCAAAATAGGTTTTGGCCCCGTCATTTGTAAAGCACTATTTCGAGGGTCAAACGGTAAATGTTTTTATATGAATATGAGCTCAATGAAATAAGAAGTAAATCTGGAAAGTTTCATTAATTATCGGGTCATAGAAGTTGTCTTTCCGGAAAATGGGTCAATAAGATGCATAAAAAGGTTATGCAGTTAAAGGGGTGTTTGGGTTAAGTATGTTTTTACCCATTTTGGGTAGCGTACGGGTTGATTGATTATGTTAATGATTTAGTATGAGATGTTAATGGCTTTGAGTGAGTTTGGTGTGGAAATAAGGTAGTATGGATTGTTTGTTGTGACAATGGGTAAAATTTCGGTTTGGGAGTGAAACTGTGGACAGATTTTGTCGGTCTTTGAAAAATCATATCTTTTAATTCATAAGGCGCCACGGGTCATGCCATCCGGCGTTTCGAAGGTAATTGAGTCTAGTTTCATTTAAAAATAGTCTCAATGTATGAATGTTTATATATTTTTGCCAATAGTCAAAAGAGTAACAGCATGTCAGTTTTGATATGTCGTTTCCATGCAAAAAGTTTTAATTTTTGGTCAAATCGGGCACGGGGCGTAACAAATTTGTATCAAAGTTTCGGTTTAAGTGAATTAGGTTTCCACTATAGGTTTCCTAGTCTTAAACCACTCGTAGAAGCGGTGAGCGTAAGAGTTAGTAATGCATAAAGTAATTGTTAAGTATGAGACTGAGTATGTCTTTTGTTAGATGAACTTATAGGTGATAAGTGATGGATGTATGTTATAGTGTTGATGTGTATGAGGTATTAGTAAGTGGAGGACTTGAAGTGTTTGAATGATTAGTTGGTCGTACACCTCTGTTGGTGCCAGTGTTTGCATCGCAATTATGTGAATGTATGATAGAGTTATGGCAAATGGAATGCGAGTAGAAATGCTATGTGGTATTAAAGATGGGCTAGTAATGGAATTAAAGTTTTATGATGCCTTAGTTATAAGGTAGGCTAACGCTTGCAGCTAGTTAGAATGTTGATGCTTAGACATAGATTGATTGTGCAATGTGATGTACGAGCCATAGACTATATGATTTGATTATAATTATGAATTTTTTTTTAACACTTTGTGGATAAGTGTTGAATGTTATTGTTTATGTAACGCTAAGTCTATGGTATTAGTTTATTATATGTCTAAGTTTTATGTGGTGTGCTTGAGAGAATGATACATAGAAGTGTATGAGTTGAGATATATGCATTGGGATGCATATTATGTGATGAAGGAAAGTTGAAAGAACACGTTGACACATGAAATAAGTTAAGAAGCATGATAAGTGTTTGATAAGCCTAGATGTCTAGAAGGCTTGAAATTAAGTATGATAATGATTAGATACTTGAAAGCATAAATTCTTATAAGTTAATTACATGAGAAAGTTAAAGTGTACAGTTAAGGGTGATAAGATCATGTACATATAAAACATGATAAGTAAAATGTGTTAGTAAGTAAATGGTTAAGCGTGATGAGTAGAAGTGATGAATGAGACATAGATTGCGCTAGAAGTCATAAGTGATATGAAGAGAGCTAGAAAGAATTGTAAAACATGAATCTAATCATGTTAAAATATTGAAGGATGTATGATGATAAGATGTACAAATTATGTGCATGAAAGAATTGATTAGGCCAATGTGATATCATGGCATATAGCGAATGTATGAGTCAACTTAGGGTTGACGGATAAATGATAAGTTGCATTGTGAAAATGCAAATATAATAAATTGACAAGTGTTATATAGAAACTTGTCTAGATGAAAGTAAACATGGTAGTGAATATTGAAATTGCTTAAGGCAATGAGTATTGAAGAAATGATAGTGTGTGCTTAATGATAGAAGTACATGAATGATAAAGTGAGTAAAGATGATAAGGTAGATATAGCTTGGATCCAATGCTCTAGTTCTGGTATCCCTCGGGATAGCCCAACTTGCCTTTATAAGGCATGTGTTTTGGTATCCTTCGGGATGGCCTAGCTTGCCTTCGAGGCATGGTTGTTAGCTTGCCTTCGCGGCATGGTTGTTAGCTTGCCATCACGACATGGTTGTTAGCTTGCCTTCGAGGCATGGTTGTTAGCTTGCCTTCGCGGCATGGTTGTTAGCTTGCCATCACGACATGGTTGTTAGCTTGCCTTTATGGCATGGATCATAGCTTGCCATTTATGGCATGTTGTTTAGCTTGTCTTTATGGCATGGATGAAAAGTTAGTGAGATTGGATCCAAGGCTAGAAAAGATGGAAAGTAAAGTAAGTATGATTGTTGTGTCGAAAGTACGTAAGTAGGATGATTTGCAATCTCCTTATTTAATTGGATTGGGACGCCTCTTTATTTAAATAAAGAAATTGTAAATCTCTGAACCATAAGTTTATAATTCCTTACTTACATAGATTGGGACGCCTTTTTATTTAAGTAAAGAGTTATAAACGAGTGGGCATATGTGCAACCGACATGGCATGAATACGAGTAGAGAAGTGAGAAAGTGATAACTAAAACAAGTTAGATGTCATAAAAAGAGATAACCATGAATAAAAGTTTATAGCGGCGTTAAGGTCATGTGTGAACCCTAAGATAGACGCCTAGAATGAGTTTTTGCTTTTAGTTGATAAGATGATGGGTGGAATCCCCACGATCTAACGAGAAGATTGCTTTAGTAATGCGTAGAGTTGGTTTTAGGAAGTGTCATTTATATGGTACCATGTATACATTGTGAGATAAGTTACCGGTTTTTGGAAGTAGATATGTGTTGGTATTATGTATAGTGTGATATTGGCCGGTGTATGACTATATGTCGTGTTACTGCTTGGGCTTATGACGTGGAATAGTGTTGAAGTTTGACTTATGGAAAGTCAAATAGTAGATGTGTAACAATTCGCATTTTCGATTACTATTCACTTTCACTATTCACTCCCGAAATTTTTATTTAATATTCTCGTAAGTTAAACTATTTTAATGATAATCCGAGAGTTTGACACTCGTTGGATCATTTCTACAAAAATCACGAAACCGTGTCCGAGATTTACTTTTAGGTTTAAACGTCATTCCAGCATCCCGATATGTCCATAAAACATTATAAACAATAGAAATATGATTTTCTCTCATTTTACGACAATTCCAAAAGTTTTAGAATTTTACGTTTTCCAGTTCAGCGTTTTACGCGAATTACGCGTTTTAGACCCGCGTTTCCAGTTTTAGCAGCGTTTAAGCAACCCGATAGAACTTGTCACTCATTAAATATGCTAAGATAGGTTATATTAATAATTTTTAACATATTTATAAGTTTCATATTTTTAAGATACCCGATTTTAAGTTTCAGGACTTAATGACTTACCGTTAGCACTTACCGGGACCAAAACTGACTCCGTAAAAGCAAGATATTATCAAAACTCGTATCTAGTCATCTAAGATAGACCTTGGACGCAATTTTATGATAAGTCACAAGCCTTGTTGGATTGAGATAGGCCTTGATCACTTAAGATAAGTCCATGTGTTGAAAAGTCTTGAAACTTACTTACCAAGCCTTAGAAATATCCCAACTCTTGCACCTCCTCAAGGAAACTTCCTAGGCACCTTCCTAACCTCCTCTTCATGCTATAAATACAAGCCTAATCCTTTCCTTTCTCTTCATTCCAAACGCCACACTTAAATCACACAACCTTGATCCTTTGATTTCTAAGTTATAAGTTACATACCAAAGTTGAAGGCATAGTTAGTCTCTACATGAATCAAGAGTTTGTTTGGTGATTCCATGGTTGAATTAGGAGCTACACAAGATGTTAGGGGCTGAGGTTAATTGGTTTTCACAAGGGTTATGTAAAGGTTAGCAAGGGTTTGCAAGAGTTGTGGTGAAGGGTTTGCAAGCATAGGTTTAGTGTCCTAGTTTCATACTTGACTTCCTTTCTTTAGAAAGCCAAAAGTTGTAAGAAACCCTAATACTTTTTCTTGCTCAATATTATTTTCATGCTTATTATGTTTCTTTCATGCTATATATTGTCTTTGTATTATGTTCATGATGTATAAAAACTAGTAAAACAAGTTATGGAAACTATATGTTAACTTATGTTAAGTAAACAAGGAAACTAGTGACTTATATTGAGAACCACGACCAAAATAGAGTAACCATGATATGAAACACTTACCTACTGTTATAGAGGGTTTTAAAAGGAAAACATAGCAATTTGAATCACCTAAAACGAGTACACGAGTCAAAAGTTATGGCCAAAAGAAGGTAGCAAAACCAAAACGCCGAATCTGCCAATTTGCATTCTGATCAAAAAATTGGACTTTTTTTGAGGCCTTCTGGTCCATTTCATCAAAAAGTTAAAACACGAAAGTTGTCCGGAACGACGTTTTCGTTCAGGATCAAAGAAGCCCGAGCCCTGAAAACGTCTTACGAGTGATATTTTTCTTCAAATTTTTAACAGCCTATTTTAATACCCAATTGACCATTTATTGGTTATGGCTAAGTAAAACCAAGGGGTCTAATGACCTTAAAGCCGAGACCAAAACCATGGCTAAGGCCAAGGATGAGTCTCAAGACCATGGTAGCCATGACCAAAGCCACGGCTAAAGACCTTATGGCTTTCTAAATCAAAAACTTATATATATATTTTTATCAAAATACTACAATAGTAGGGAGCCTCATGTGAGGGGTTCATTAAAGTAAACCGTCGAGATGAGTTGTGGATTTACGAATTAAAGTGTCCTGGCTCCTCGAACGTTTACTACATGACCTCTGAATTATGTCGGCCCGAACGGTAGTAAGAGATATACAACCTATACATGTTTCATAAACCATTTATATTCAAAGACTTACACTATATACTAAGTACTACATCATGAACATTATGCAAGACATATATTGGCAATTCTTCGTATTCTTAGACGTTACTCCAAACCTATGTCGCAACGCTCTATTATAGGCCGCTCTTAGAGACTTTCGCGATTCGACTACCACTTTCATTTCTCATTACATAAGCTTAAGGTGAGTCATAGCCCCTATTCTTTTTATACTTGTTTTAACTCTTTGGGGGAGATACATGCTCAACTACTTGCTTACTTGTACAAATACTCAAAACATTTATACTTGATTGTTTTATACTTGATTGTCTTATACTTGATTGCATTATACTTGATTACATTTATACTTGATTGTTTTATACTTAATTGCGTTATTCTATTTAGTGGCTAGTAGTTATCTTTGGGAATTGGCTCCCAGTTGTCTTTGGGAATTGGCTCTCAAGTGAGGTCATCGGAGATGAAGTGTAGACTCACGACTAATTGCTTAACTGTTGTGATGAACTTATACATGTCTTTATCATAATATATTTTAGCAGTGGGTTGTGAACACACAGGTTGCAAGTGTTGTTATGGGTGGGACTTGCAACTGAGTGGATTCACAATGCCTTTGCTGTGTGAACATTCTTTAAGGCTTTTCAACTGTTTTAAGGCAAACTCTATGAACTCACCAACCATTGTGTTGACACTTTAGCATGTTTATCTCAGGTTAGTAAGGCGATAGCTAGTGCATGGAACATAGAGTCAAGCTGCATATTCTGAAGACTTACGCTTTTATCATTTACCATTCAAAACATTTTGTATACATTTATGTATCATACTTTGGAATCTCGTGTTTGTAACTTTGAATTCATTAATCGAATGGTAACTTTTCAAAACGTCTCATTTAGAGGTCGTTTTCTATAACTTGTACTTTGTATTATGAAGTAGCACCCCAGTGACACAGTCTTCCGCTGCGGTATTTTGGGGGTGTTACAAGATGTTTCTAGATGACAAATTGTCACTGTTAGAAATTTTAGATAAGCTTGTGATGAGTAGTATTGCTTATAGTCTATTATAAGTTATGATTGTGATATAGAAACTTGGAATTGCAAGATCACTTAGATCGTTGCAATGTAATGACTAAGGATTTTGAAATATTGAGACATGTATATGTTGTGATTAAGTTTTAAATAGCAAAAGACGAGATATTTCAGGGACGAAATCTAAATAAGGGGGATAAAATTGTTAGACCCATTTCCCGGGTACTTGGACCCCACCCTAGATATAATGGACTAAGAGCCTTACGTGGTTGGTTAGTCAACAAATGTCGTGATGTGGTCAAACCCGATAGTCATAGTATTTCGTAATGTGGTTTTAGAAGTATTATGTGTCATAAGTAAGAGGGATAAGAACTTGAGGGACCTAGGTCGACAGAATCCCAAACTGGTACTAGAACCAACTTGTTCTAGTACTAGAACCAACTTGTTCAAGTCTGCAGGGACTATTCTTGCCAAAACCTCAAACTAGCACTAGAACCAACTTGTTCTAGTACTAAGGATGAATGGTTACAGGACCTAAGGGACTAAAGTTGCCATTTAGGCAAACTTCGAACTATCAAATGTCTAGAGAATTCTCTGGACTTCTATAAGGTTCATTTTATATAAGAAGTATGTGTGTGTATGTGGTGTCGGCAAGAGAGAAAGAGAAGGAAAGAGTAAGATGATCTTGGAGGTAAATTGGTGAAGGATTGAAGCTCCAACACTAGTGATATGTTCCTAGCTATGATCCTCTCTACAAGTAAGTATTCATTATCTTGATAATTAAGTGGTTTAGATTAATAGGTTAAGTGGGTTTTTATCATATGATCAAAGTATAATCATATCATGATGTAGAAGGATGATTGGTTAAGTTATGGTGGGTTATTATAACCCTTGTTTATGTATTTGATTGTTATGTTACTAGGTTTGGTAATTAATGAAGGATGATGATGATGATGATGAATAGAGATGATGTTGATGATGATAGTGGTACTATTTTGTAGCTTAGCTTGGATGATCAAGGTAAGTAACTTGATTGATATGTGTTTGATATGGTTATTTGCATATTATGTGAATATGAGTATGGATGTTTGATAGCATGGAATTAGTGAGTGTGGCCTTAATAGGTGGTTTGCCTAGTTAGCCAACTCAAGTGATAGATTATGAGTGTTTGGATGGCTAAGGTATGTTGTGATGTTTATGTGCTTGATGTGATTATGACCATATGTGTTAGTGATCGAGGTATTTGTATTGCATATATGTATATTAACGTATTGACCATATGTTAATCTAGTTACTTACTAAGCGAAAGCTTATTGTTTAGTTGTCTAATCGTTTTGTAGGTTGGCATGTTTTTATGGATGGCTTGGATATATGGATTAAGGATTTGGATATGCAAGAATAAAGGTAGTATGCGTTTAGGAGCTTAGGTAGAATACCGAGCTCAAGTGTAAAGTTTGTACCCCGTTGGTCTTTTATTGATTGGTAATGTGTAACCGTGTGGCGAATTGTATGTTAAGGTTGTCCTAACGATTTGGTGGTCAACCGTTGTGTCAAAGTATGTTCAAAGTGTTTACGGTCTAAGTTAAAAAGGGTGTTTGACATAAGCGTGTTTCTACCCATTCTGGGATGTAAACAGGTCATGTGTCTATGGAACAAGTTTAGTAGGTTAAATTAATGATTTTGGTTAAGTTTGGTGGACAAATGAAGTGTTATAGATGATTTGTTATGTAAATGGGTCAAAATGGGTTTTGGCACAAAACCCGTCATTTGTAAAGCACTATTTTGAGGGTCAAGCGGTAAATGTTTTTATATAAATATGAGCCCAATGAAATAAGAAGTAAATCTGGAAAGTTTCATTAATTGTCGGGTCATAGAAGTTGTCTTTCCGGAAAATGGGTCAATAAGATGCATAAAAGGGGTGTTTGGGTTAAGTATGTTTTTACCCATTTTGGGTAGCAAATGGGTTGATTGATTATGTATAACGATTTAGTTTGAGATGTTAATGGCTTTGAGTGAGTTTGGTGTGGAAATAAGGTAGTATGGATTGTTTGTTGTGAAAATGGGTGAAATTTCGGTTTGGGAGTGAAACTGTGGACAGATTTTGTCGGTCTTTGAAAAATCATTCTTTTAATTCATAAGGCGCCACGGGTCGTGCCACCCGGCGTTTCGAAGGTAATTGAGTCTAGTTTCATTTAAAAATAGTATCAATGTATGAATATTTATATATTTTTGCCAATAGTCAAAAGCGTAACAGCAGGTCAGTTTTGATATGTCGTTTCCATGCAAAAAGTTTTAATTTTTGGTCAAATCGGGCACGGGGCGTAACATTTAGGAAGATAAGTTCAAGTACTTATCGATATACGAGAAAACATACATTGGAACTATAAATTGTCAAATCGGGAAAGCTGAAAATACCCTTCAGACTAGCCAACTAGGCACGTGCCTATCTATAGCAAGTGGACAACTTACTATGCAACACACATGCAACCACTGTTTCCCCTCCTATATAAATTCTCGGTTGTAAACAAGTTAAATAGAGATTAAAAAAAAAAAATTAAAAAAAAAGTATTATGGTTAGAATCCTCCTCTTCTAGGAACAATAATGCAAAGCTAGCTGCAACTTGTTGTTTGATTTAGGAGAGAATCTGTCATCAACCATAGGTACTATCCTCTGTAAATATTTGATTCATTTTTAATAAGATTTTTAAAGTTGAAAAGTACAAATGGTGTTATTAGCATGTCTATGTTGTTCTCAAGCAAACCCAAACTCATCAATGTTGATGTTCATCAGTTTTTCTCACTTGCTAAAACTGTTGTTCACATCCATCCTGATTTGCATGAACGCGTGTGCTACAAGCAGGCCCAACAATTTGGACATACATGTTATTAGTCATATAGAAAGATATATATGTAATTTTTTTTATAATTGTTATTTTAGTTCAAATCTTATTTCACCAAAATAGAATTTACATAGTAATTGAAGGCAAACGAGCAACGAGCTGCGCCGATAGCCCTTTCTGGATTGCAAAGCTAACTCTTTTTAAAACTACATTCGTGGATCTATGTGTCATAACATTATTGTTTATAACTCATTGGACTTTGTTGAGTATTTCCACCGCCTCAGATGCAAAGAAATCATAATATTTAATTATGATTATAACTTGGATATACACTCAATTGACTCCAAATTAGTATCTTTAGAAATAGACTATACAAAAAAGCTAGAGTAAGTTGCACGTTTGACCTTTTTATATGTAAGAAGTTTTTGAGATTTTGGTGGAAAATATGACCTTTGACCATCATTTTCCTGCAAAGTCTTGTATGATTTTTGTGGTCTGGCCCACTGTGTTCGGAGCGTCGACTATACGCATAGAAAAGAACCATCACAAGTCGACCACCATCACTTATATCATAATGCCTTCACGTTAAAAATGGATAAATTTATATATATTTATTCGAAACGTATAACTTTTGTGGTTTCAAATTCGCATGTTTTTTTTCTAGTGGACCATCACAATTGCATCGATCTCCTGTTTTCAAAGCAAAAGTATGTGTAGAACATAACCTGTAGCAAATCGAAAAAGCCCATATGAGGAGGGGGAAATGATGCCATAGGAAAGTTTTGGCCATATATTGTGGAAAATTGTTTTGACAAAAAGTGGTGTGTCATTGGGCACCTATGTGTAATGGCATAATGAAATTTCCACCAACCATTTCAATAATGAAATATCAAATTAGTTAAATTATGCAATGTTTTGAAAACCGGGTTCGAAATCGACCCCGTCGAGTCACCGGGCTCCGGGTCAATCGGTTCGACCGCCGGGACAACCCGGTTTTCAATTTATTATTTTTTTATTTTTTTGACCGGGTCAACCGGTTCGACCGCCGGGTAGACCACCGGGTCAACCCGGGTTTTTATTAGAATTTTTTGAAAAAATGAAACCCGTCCGGGTTTCGAGAACCGGGTCACTCAAAACCCGGCGGGTCAAACTGGTTAACCCAGTTTTAGAAACCCGGGTTGTTTTGACCCGTTTTTCCGGCCGGAACCGGTTGAACCGGTTAACTCAGCCGGGTCGACCCGGGTTTCAAAACCTTCAAATTATGTAGTTACATTATATTCCTGGTATTTTTTTAAAATCCTGTTTGCGTCTTGTTAAAATGATACTTTTTTTCGAAATGATAATATGTGATGCTATGTTGGGTGATAGCATGTGCTTTGAAATTATAATACATATGTTTATGAAAATAAATTATACAAAAAGCAAGAGTATGTTACACGTATCACTTTGTTTATATGTAGAAGTTTTTGAATTATCTTGGCAAAAATGACTTTTGACCATCATTTTCCTACAAAAAATCTTTATATGATTTTTCTACAAGCCTACGATAATAACAACATACTCAATATCTTATTATTTCCAAAAAGGTATATTGCTTAAGTAAAAGAAATAAAATTGAAACAGGGTTACTATTTTTCATAGAAGTAAACATTTTTTTTTTAACAGCGAAATTATATTAAAACACAAAACACTAGCAAGGTGCTAGGATTACATCACAATAAGGTATGGATTTTTAAGCCACTCGTCCCGACTAAACAAACTTTTACATCTAAACCTACACCAATAAAAAGAACTAGACACCACATTATCATAGATACTCGCCTTCAAGGGAGTTTTAACATCGAACAGGAGTGTGTTTCGATATGTCCATATATTCCACCATAAAGTATAGAATGTGCCTTTGAACATCATCTTCGCCTTAAACCCTAGACGCAACGACACCAACCATTCAACCCATTCATCATACGAATTACAATGCACAGAATTAACATTCCACCAAGCTGCAATCTTACGAGCAATCTGTCGAACTAGATCACATTGAAAGAACAAATGATCCGAAGACTCCACCCCACAATCGCAGCTAGGACACTCAATACAAGGAATATCGATACCGCGACGAGATATATTAAGACGCGTTGGAAGAGCAACCATCTTTATTTTCCATGCAAGAACGTTAACTTTTATTGGCACATATTTCACCCACCTAGTCCGTGAATGAACACTCAATATCCGCTTCTCATCAATAACTTTCCGAATGGAAGACACCAAAAACTCCCCCGAACTCTCCAACGTCCATCTCCACATATCTTTTATCGGACTAAAATTAGCCGTGTTAACCAATACCAAAAGAGCATCATACTGTTTTTGTTCCGCACCACCCCTAGAATTACGCCGAAAAGATGATTCTATACTGGAATCACTCATCTTTGCATGAACCGTAACATCCTTACAATTTTCAAGCGCATACACCCGCGGAAAAAGGTCTTTGAAAGCTCCATCACCATGCCAATTATCATTCCAGAAAGACGCCTTATTCCCGTTATCAAGCTTTAATCGCATAAAATCTATCACATTAACCCCTTAACTTTTCAAAACCTTTATCTCATAAACAATGGTTTTCCAGCAGGTTCGAACACCCGGAACATTCGATGAATTCACACCTCCATCCTCCCCATGGATCGCCTTAATAACTTTCACCCACAAGGATGATTTATGATTATAAAACTTCCAAAACCACTTAATCAATAGACCTCTATTCAAAGCATAAAGGCTAGCAACACCAAGACCCCCACGAGCTTTATCCATCAACACATCATTCCATTTGACCCAACAAGCTTTCTTACTACCCACCTCATTCCCATTAAAAAATTGGCTGCGAATAGACTCTAACGTTTTGAGCACACCTGTTGGAACCCGAAATATGGACATATGAAAAATAGGAATTGAACTTAGGACTGATTTTAATAACGTTAAACGGCCACCAATAGATAAAGTTTTCATTTTCTACTTCGACAAACGTGATTTAACCTTATCAACCACCTCCTTCCAAGCATCTACCCGAGTCATCGATGTAAAACCCGAAATTTTTAAACTTATTAAATACCCAAAATACCCTCTAAATTCAAACTTATGAAAAGAAGATTAAAAAAATCTAAGACGTTACATTATATTATAACCTAAGTATTTGAAACCTTAATACGCGAACGATGTACAATTAAACGATTAAGAAAACTTATGATAAAATTTAAATTAACATTACTTAGTATATAAACATTACCACGCGTTTATCCGAACTTACTCTTTATTTCCTTATGTATCTGACATACACGCTTATAGCTCTCCAAATAAATTATTAAATCCCCTAATAGTCATATTACATACAGCTCATATATGCATGTACCAAATCAAAATATATACACTTTCCGTTTTTCTCTTTATTACTCAGTCAAACCACGAAACTATGTATGCATATGCCTTATTCACGTTCAAAAAGGAAATCCGTTAGAGATTTTGATAGGCCGAATTATATAATAAATGTGTACACAAGATATCACAAAATAAAAGGGAACTAAATATATTTTTGTTTTGGTTAGTCTTTGGTTTCCCCTTGATGCTCGGCCCACTTTCTCCCAAATTAATATCATAATATTCGAATAGTGTGTTAAATTGTTATTCGTATAACCTCCTCTGTCCATGCTCCATTCCAAATCTCAAAAATGATATCATCTCCTCCTATTTGATCCCATTCGATTCAGTGAAAACATAACCACATAGATACAATCCCATTTTCCTAATATTTGTTGCTATATGAGTTGAGAATGCATGCGTTTTGGAGATCACATCAACCAATGTCGCGTTAGATTTCGTGCTCGAGACGTTAAGTATCGGTTTCTACTCGGGTCAGTATCATGATAGTTTGTTCGCTGAAGGAGGGTTTTGTTGGATTCGAATTGATTTTGGTCTTGGTTCTTCTTTTCGTCTTTCAGTCGATCAAGGTACATTACCTTCGTTTTGTTTTTGTTCTTGTTTCTCTCGACTATGATATGCGTACGTAAACATGTAACCAAAACTAAGCTATGAATCGAATATATAGAAATACAAATTAAATGGCAAGTATTCGAATGAACATGAATATATATATATACGAATAACATATTAAAAGCTACATAAAATGATAAAATCATGAATCTATATGTCGACTTATTTCGGTTTTGAGACATCTAAATCTGTTTGGAATAAATTTTACAAGCTAAAGAAATAGATGCATGCATGTCTGCTTTGTATTGAATTGAAGATAACAAATCATAAAACATAAAGGGTTGCGATCTGGTTTTACGTCTCGACAAAGGGTCAAAATCTGTTTTGAATTCTAAATAAATAAAGAGGGTGTCGTGGGTTTATTTTGTGTCGCGAGGTATATGTTGTGGTTTGTAACGTCTCGCGAGCTGTTTTGAGGTCGTGATTAGCAGCCATTAGTCGACATTATGGAACAAGTTAAACGATGGTATACTAAGGCGCATGATATGTAGACTTAACCTGTGTTGGATCTTTTGATATATGCTTCGATGTACGTTTACGTTTTGGTCATTTTAGCATCCATACAATCTATATTTTATGCTCTAAAATACGAATATAAGCACATGGGATAAATTAATGGGCGTCTATGGTGAGATACGTGGTTAAGGGTCTTGGCTTTTGGTTCTCTATTTTCGTCTTTCGGCCCGTTTAATATTGTCCCTAAGTAATCGAGTTCCTTTATTTTCATATGTGAACATATAGGCTAAAAAGTATGCATGCATACTGAACATGAACTTGTGTGACAAAAGTAATGTGAGTTTAAAATAAATCAGATATAACATGTTGAACGTGTGTATGTATGAGTATACATGTGAATAATCATATTTTTGGTCGTCGCGGTTTAGATTAATGTCATAAGTGCGTTCAAATATATTATGAAATGGCGGGGTCTAAAAATATCCTTTTAGTATAAAATTATAATATAAACCTTAAAATAATTTATTTGACATTTTTAATATTAAATTTTGATAATGTATATTTATGACCCTAAACTTTACTAAATTGACAAAATTAACCCTAAACTATTATATTGGTCATTTTATCCTTAAATACCATTAATTGTTCATTATAACATTAAAGTATTAAACTATGAATTCGGAAAATTTACTATTTTCATAAACTTACTAATTTGGGGAACCTGCTAAAATCGAAAGTTACTTAAAATGGCTAAGTCACTTAAAGTGGAAAGTTACTACTTTTGACAAGTTACTATAAATGACAAGTTACTAAAAATGGAAAGTTACTAAAACTGGAAAGCCGACTAAAATGAGAAATCTGAATTGAATAAGTTATTAACAACAAGCCGACAATTAATTCGTGTAGATTCGCTGAAGAAGGAGTTTTGCTTCCGACCTTTATGTTTCTGTCATGTTTACACTTGCGGTTTAAGGTACAGATATTCTGACCTTTCTCAAAAGGTTTCTCATGATCTCTTTCATATTCTGATCCGTTAGTTCCCGAATTGATGCCATTGCTATGATCCCCTTTACTTGAACTTTCTCTGTTGATCCCACTTGATATGACCTCCGTTATGAAACCATGCTATGAAAACCTTTTAATTATGCCATGGAAATGTTTTGAGAAGAACCGATTTGAAAAGATGTTTATAAATGATGCTAAATTTCTTTTTAAAAGAAAGGTTATTTAACTTTCATGAACCCTATATTTTGAAAGACCATTTTTATGAAAAATGTTTTAAAAGATTATTTAAATTGGACTTTTAATAGAAACTTTTGAAACGGACTTTTGAACTGAACCATGAATTGATTTTTGAATATGAACCTTGACCTGATAAACTCTGATTGGACCTTGAATACTATTTCTGATATGAACCCTTTGTTATGAACTGCTATTATGAACCTTTGATATGATTCTGAGATACACCTTTGCTATATGACCTTTTGTATGATATGAGACCTGACTCTTAGTTTGATACCCGAGCCATTTCTGTTTTCCCTACCTATGGAGGTACCATAGGCGTGTCTGTGATGCACCACTGGCATGACTAGTGTGTGGCCCTAGTGATTTGGCTACACCGTCCCCTTTCTGATATATGATATGCGCGCTTTATGATATGATTTGTTATGGCCACTATGATTTCTGCGGGGGCGTATGGATGCATCCTAGATCTGTTCTGTTTAGTGGATTCAACTATGATTATGATTATGATATATGTCTGGTGACTGGTACTGTGTGCTATACATGCCTTTCACAATTTCTGGGAGTTCGCTACTCCACCCATTTGAAGAATGAGGACACCCCTCATATTATCTGATTATCTGAGAGGACTCCCCTCTATATGATTATGAAGAATTATGGTATTGACGGCTTATATGATATGATATGTTTCTGGGCTCGTGGTAGATGACTATCCTTTCTTCTTTCTATTCTATTACTCTTTTATCTATTCCTTATTCTATTTCCCCAATGCACTATATTTCAGTTCTGTTTCATTATCATTGCTTTGTATATGTATCTGTTCACTGGGCTTTTTAAGCTCAGCCGCATTTCCTTTTCCTGCGGCAGGTTTTAGTAGGAAGCTGGGTTATGGGAAGAGAGTGTGACTGGACTTAGAAGACTATGCTTTGGACTAGAGACGATTAGATGAAGTTTCACTTTATTAGACATAGTATTTATTGTTTTGTAACCTTGTAGTTTCAGATTTTTCATTTGTAACCCTGAATTTCTTTGTATGTATGAGTCATATGCTTGTGTTTGTTCTGATATGTCACTGTAATGTAATGCTTCTACCCTTATCGGGTTGGGGTGTTACAATTATGGTATCAGAGCCCCAGGCTGCAACTTGTAGTACATTAAACCTTGACCTGTGAGGTTTGGACCCTTAAGTTTCCACTGTAGGTGCTCATAAGACAACCTTTGAGAATTTGCTTAAACATCTCCCTATATGAACTTAAGTTATTACCGGTGAGGAATGGGTAGA
>CM060685.1:35039370-35086870 GCA_030686995.1 Artemisia argyi | reverse complement strand
AGCAGGTTCAAAATAGGTTTTAGCTCAAAACTCACATAGTCAACAAAAGTCAAAGGTGGTTATTCATGGTGATTCTGGGATTAGAAAGGATTAATAGTTATGGTTCCTGGGTGTTTTAGGCCTATCCTAAGATAGGCTATGGTGAAAGAAAGCCTCTGTTCAGTTGAGGCATTGGTTGTGAGTTTTCCTTTTGTATTTTCAAGTTAAAAATTTCATATTCTTAGTTATTAGTTTAGATATGATATTTCTGCTTATTTACTATTCTATTAGTTTAGTTCATTCATATTATAGCTTATAGTTGTAGATTGCATCATTATATTATAGTTTACAATCTTATTTGGACTTAACTGTTACAAGACTGCTCATAGTTGCTATATGTGATTCTGTGGAATTTGGTGTATGAGACCTGAGTTTCTGGTTCATTTAAACTTGTTTGGTCATAATAATAGCTGATTTGATGGTTCTGCATAGTTATTAATAGAGTTGGTTTATTAACAGTTGGAATTAGTCTATAAGGGGGTGTTTGGTTCTGCTTAGTTACTACTGTCCCATTGGTACATTTGCTTGTTTCTTTGCACATCTAGGCTCATTAGGTCATAACTAAGCTGAGTGAACCAAGAAATTGCATCTCATAAGTAGAAAGTCAAAACTCACCTTTAATCACTTAGATTGCATTAATTGTTAAGGTTTAGGAGTGGCTCACCCACCATTTAGGCTTAGGACTTATTAACATAGCTTCTTTTAGTCTTATTAAACCCTAATACATCAATTTCATTCAGTCATTCAGGATCAAACCTCATCAAAGTCAACCAAGTGTTATTTTCCACAAAAGTCAAAGTGGCATTTCAGATTTTTACAAAACTTGCATGATTTTTATAGAATTTAGTATTGAGGTTCAGAGATTGAAACTTGTTTCCATTTATAGTCTGCCATCTTGGCTTTAGAACCCCACATTGTGCTTATTTTTCAGATTTTATTTGAGCTTGTTCTAGCTTATCTAAGTAGCCTGCAGGGCAACCTTGCCCACTGCTGCACAGACCACAGCCCACCACCACCACTTGGTGGTGGTTTTCTGATCAACCTAGTGGGTCCACAAGCCCAAACTTGGTTCATTTCAACCCTCCCCCTTTTAGGCACCATGTATTGACCCATAGTTTGACCCCAAACCCAGTGGACCCCACTTGGACTCAACCACCAAACCTGTCCCAGTTTCTGAGTTAAAGCAAGATTTCCAATTGCTTATTTGGATCTTGTAGCTTATTTTGTGGGTCTTTTTGGCTTTTTCTTGCTCATACATGTTCACACAGCTCATTGAGCCTGAATCAACCATTGTGGGTCCCACTTAATGCCATTTGAGCTTAATTCTTGTCTTGGTCAAGGAAAGTCAACTGTTTGGCTTTTAGCTTTCCATAGTGCTTATTTTCAGTTTATAAAAAATTTGTTTTTACAAAAAGTGTTAGTTTTTAGTTATAAAATAGGTTTGTAAAAGAAAAATCAAGAAAAAACAATTTAATATTAAGTGATAGTTTCTATTTAATGTAATTTAATTTTAATTTTCATTTTTAAATTTTTATTAAGTATTTAGCTTTTTTATATTTTTCTTAAATTCCTCTTATATTAAAGTATTTATAATAATTTTTTCAGATTTTTATTTTATAATTTAGTATTTATTAGAATTAATCTTAGTTTTATTAATAATTAAGTAATAATTAGTTTTAAATAGCATAATTAGTTTTTATTAAGTAAAACCTAGTTTTTATATTTTTCCTAGCTTTTATATAATGTAAAATAATTTTAGAAATTTTCTTGTAATTTTTACTGTTCATTTTCTATTTTTCTTAATTTAAAATAGTTTAATTAGGTAATTAGTAATTAATTAATAGAAAATTCACAAAAAGACAAAAATACTTATTTTCAATTTTAAAACTTATTTTTAGTTATTTTATAATTTTAGAAATTTTATTTTCATTTTTCTAGTATTTAATTAGTATTAAATTATATTTAAGTGTTTTTAATATTAATATTTAGTATTAAATAGTAATTAGTTAATAATAAATAAATAATTGGTGTAAAAAATTTATTTTCTTTTTCTAAAAAATTTCTTTTACCTTTAAGTTTGTAAAAAAGTCATTTTCACCCCCTGGGGGTTTTCAGATTTCCGTTTTACTTTTTATTTTGCGCGTTCGCGTTTGTTTTAAATTCGAACGCGCGTTTTAGGCTTAACTTACGTTTTAAGTATATCTGATCATCAGTAATTGTTAATATAGTGTTTCTAAGTTATTTTCATTCCTCATATCATAGTGTAATCATAATAACCAAATTCCTTACCTTTCTGTCCAAATTCACCCGATCACAAACCCGTTTTAATACCATCCACACCTCGTCGGGACATAACGACCCGGGAATACACTGTACTTCCACGGAGCATTGGTTTAAGCTGTTTGACTATTATAGTTGACCATTCACAAGTGGTTGACCAATAATTATCTGACGGTTAAGCACCAATCAAATTTTGGCGCCGCTGCCGGGGAGGTTGTGCGCGTATTTTAAACGGTTTTGCGTATTAGTGATTTTGGAATTCATCCATTTGTATATTTATCCACCTTTGTTCATATTATCTTATTATCAAAAACAAAATTGTTCCTGAAAACTTTTAAAATCAGTTTTCAACGAACACAAAAAACACAAAAATATTTTCTTTCTTATAAAATGTTTATCAAAAATCCCAAAAATATCCATCTTTACCCTCCTACCTTTTTGATTCTTCATCCCTTTACCCTCTATCCTTTTGATTCTCACTTCTTCCACTTGTCCTGTAATTGATTCTAATGGCATCTCTCGATGACGATTTCTTTGAACAATGGGCCTTTCAGAGCAAAATTGAAAAAATTGTGGCCTTGTCAAATATGTCGAGATGTCGTGTTGATTATGATGGACCATCGATTCATATTCCTTCTCCGGTGAGGGAAATGGAACAAGAAACCGATGTGACAAAGGACCATGTACTTCCCTCTGACGATGAAAGTGCTAAATACGTCCAACCTACGGTTATCCAAAAACCTAAGCTCACAAATGATCCTAAACCTTCAAGAATCAATCCTGGTCTTTCACGATATAAAGTTATAAGGTCATCAAGCAAACGTACAGAGCTTAGGGCAGTGACTGAAAAGAACGACTTGCCCAATCTTCACGTTTATCAAGAACCAAAACCCGAGACCATAACGGAAGTGGTGGAAATTGCTAGCTCTAAGAGCACACCACTCGTCCCACCTCCGGATTTTTTCCCTTGTGTTGGTTGTGGTGAGCCACTTTTTGGTTTACCATGTCGTTGGTGTACATATGTACAATGTGGTAATGATATTCGAGACGGGAGTTGTTTGTTTTGTGGTTCGAGGAATTCATTTGCTTATGATCCTAATCAGAACTCATTCAACGACTCCCCAAATTCTTCCAATTACCCATCACATTCATACGAGCAAGAATCATATTATCCAAACCACAATGATTGTTCGTATCAAAATACACCAAATATTTCTTGTGAGTATTGTGGAGGTCCTCACCAAGGTTTTGATTGTTATAATAGTCAAAATGTTGGTTACGACCAATATCCGTACAACTCACCGAACCAGACTCAACAGTTTAACTGTTGTGAGTACAGTGGTGGCCCACACTACAGTTCTGATTGTCAATCGGGCAACACGCTTGTCTATGAGCAGTTTCCTGATAACAATTATGACTCTAGCACATACGACTCACAGCCATATCAGTTTTACTGTTGTGATTACTGTGGAGGTCCACACTTTAGTTCGGATTGTCAAACAAGGAATCCATTTCCTTGTAACAATTACGACTATTCGTTTTCAGACCAACCTCCACAACACCAAATGATCCAAGCAACTCCTCATGATACCGAGCAAGACCTTTTACTAGAGGCTCGTGAAATTTTGCAAAAACTTAAGGAGGAGTTTGCCACTACATCGTTTCAAGAATCTAGTGAAAAATCAATGGCAGAATTACTTGCTAAAGAACGAGATGCTAGAAACGAATTGGGCATGGAAGAATTACTTGCTGAGCAAAGAGCGGCTAAAATACATGCCAATCTTCGCTATGCTGCTCTATATGATGATGACGATGATGATAGTGATGATGATGAAGATAACATTGTTATTATTCAAAAAGATCCATCAGATTCATCAGTTGTAATTCCTTCCATTGAAAATCAGGGAGAAAATAATGTGACAAAGTCACTAGCCGTTGATCAAATGGAACTTGAAAATTCCATAACTGCTAGTACTTCTAAACTCCCTCAGTCTATTGATATCACACCCGAAGTTCACACTCACTCTCCAAATATGGGGGATGAGCATCTTAGCACTGTTCTTCAAAAGGAATCGGACGAATTCATAAAGTCTAGTGTTGAGAACCTTGTCCCAATCCCAGGAGAGTCACAGGGGACTTTTGATCATGTGTGTGACTTACCTTATCACCCTGAAAATCCAAAAGATCATTTTGAGACTTTCTCCGATTTTAATGATGATTGTATATCTTATGGAGAAGTTGAGTATGAAGAGGCACCACTGCCTCATTCTGATGTTGCCCCTCTTATTGAGGAGTTCACTGATGAACCTACTCACATCAATCCACTTCCATTGGGAAGTGATGATGGTCTCCTTGATTTTGAAGCCGATATGGGAGAAACTGAAAATCTTTTAAACTCTAATCCCAACATCGAGCTTAGTACTTCACATACTGATGAAAATTCTTTATCTTCTGGAGACATCAGTCATGTGGAAGGATTACCTTCTGAGCTAGTTAGCTTAGAAGAAGTGAATGATGAGATTGACACTGAAATCAAAGATGAAGCACTTCGTGCAACATTATTGAATGTCAGTCTCCTCATTGCAAAAATCGAGGCGTTCAAAGAAAAACCTATTTCATCTCCTATCCCCATTAAGGATAGTGACATTTTCTCCGATGATCCTATTCCGGAGTTTGAAGCCTTTACTTTTGATCATATGGGAGAGAAGATTAGTGGCAGTACCACTCCTCATTCTCAAATTTCTCTCCCCGAATATGATTCATTCACCTTTGAGGAGTTCTCCGGTGAACTCACTCATATCATGACTCCTCTAGAGTTTGATAGCCTGGGGGGAGATGCTCTCAATCATGAGAGTTTGCAAATTCCCACCCACCCTCCCGGGATATTTACGAGCTTAACCCTTGAAATCCAAACTCAGGCTACGGAGCCTGATCTCGAGGAAGAGAATCTTATAAAGATTTTCATCATGGTTTTCTTTCTGTTCTTCACCTACCGGGTGACTTCTCCTGTTCTTCACTCCTTCGGGAATGAAGACATTATATTTGACCCCGGCATCACCGCTTATAGTTTATACTATCTTGAGCCGGGATTATATCTCATCGGTGTGGAACTTTCACGTGCTTCAAATGTTTGTCCAAACATCTTGAATGAAAGTCCGATGGAGATTGTCTCTTCCACATCATGCTTCCCCAAGGACAAATGAATTCGGGGTCGAGTCAAGCTAGCGACTCGGTAAACAAAAACAGTAACATGCTTATAGGGTTTTCACCCTAAGTGTGGGGGAGTCACCCATACTATGGTTACTTATAAAGTGAAAATACAAAATGGTGTTTTCCACGCTTAGCTTGTAATGTTGCCCTTTTACGTTCAAAATGTCGACATAATAGCCGGGACTTTGAATATTGAGGACAATATTCATCCTAAGTGGGGGGGGGGGGGGGGGGGGGGGTATTTCGCTATTCTAGCGAATTTTATCACATTTTACTATCTTATACCCCCGTTTTTGACCAAAATTTTTAAAAATTTTTCACTGGAGCTCAAAATTTTATGTGGTAATCAGTCCGCCTTGTCTAACCGACAAAAGGGATTGGCTAGTCCAGGAGCAAACGGCTCTTGGTAAAGACATCTCAAATCCGTTGACGGCTTGCAATTTGCCCAAAATTGTATGGTTCCTCAACTCCCCAAAAGCAAATGAGTTGGCTAGCCCACAAGATTATGGCTTATGGTAAAGGCCGTGGAAAATCCATAATTGGTAATCAGCTCACCAAGATGTTGACTATTCCATCAAGAGTTGGCTAGTCCAGAAGCAAACGGCTTTTGGTAAAGACTAATCAAATCCGTTGACAGCTGGTGATTTGCTCAAAATCACAAGGTTATCAGGTGTGCCACAGTTCTTACACCTGGCTACTCCAGAAGTGATGGCTTTTGGTAAAGAGTTTAAAATCCATTAAGTTTTTCTCAAAAGATTGCTAGGGACTAGCAATAGTCTAGTGTGGGGGATTGATGAGTGTGTAAATACTCATCATTTTTGTCTTATATGAACTGCCAAAACGTCCAAAAACACTAAAAAACGCATCAAAATACAGAAATTATTCCAAAAGTGTGTTTTATATGTTTTAGATGCAAAATGTTTAAAAACAAATGAAAAACAAATAAAGTTTGCACAATTGGCAGTTTCAGTCCCTCAAGTTTCAAAAACTGACAAAACTAGTCCCTGAAGGTTTTAAATGAAAGAAAAGTCAACCCAAAGTTTTTAAAAGTCAAAAATTATCCAATTTAGACTTTGGGTGAAAAGTTTGAGAAAACTACACCTTTAGTCCCTGCAGTTTGAAAAAGTATAAAAATGGTCCTTGGAGTTTCAGAAAATGGCAGATTTGGTCCCTGGTGGATTATTTTGGATGGAAAAGTCAACATTGGTCCATGGAATTCATAAATTGCCACTTTCAGTCCCTGGGGGAAAAGTTTGGGTAAATTACAAGTTTGGTCCCTACAGTTTGAATTTTGTCATAAATGGTCCCCGGATAACTCATTTTGGAAAAATGTAATTTTGGACTTTCTAATACTCACATGTGGTAAAATGGTTTTTATGATAACTTGTGAATCATGCCATAACAGGTCCTTCAGTTTTCAGTAAATTACAAATTTAGTCCTTGTGGTGTTTCTAAGCTACAAAACATACGGACCCTTGATATATACCACCCAAAACAAATCCCTTGGCCCATGAATACCCCTAATCCAACACACCAAATCCCTTGGCCCATGTGTTAACCCCAGCCCACCACAAAAAAAAAAAAAAAAAAAAAAAAAAAAAAAAAAAAAACAAACCTTACCCCGTATAATACTACTCCACACCCCCGGTCAACACTTTGACCCCCCATCTTTGACCACCCAGTCAACCCTCCACCTCACCCCTACCTCTGCTACTCCCTCTGCCAAAACCATCATCACCCCTAAACCCTTCACTCCTGCAACACTCATCCCTCCCCCCTTGCACCTCAAACAAGTGCTAAACTCCAAATCCTTTCTGGCATCAAGATTATCAGAGAAAACGCCAAATGCAAATTGGGCGCCAAAAACTCACAAACGGCCAAGATTAAATTTGGAGGATCCTGTGGTCATGAAACAAGTGGGGAAAGAGATGATGGTGCTCCAAAACCCTAATGTGGAACTATAAAAAGAAAAAGATACAGTGGAGCTCAAGTGGTAGATTTTAGGCAGTTAGTTTTTATTAGATGTAGTTTAGTTTAAATTATTAAAATGTAATTTCATTCCCCGAGTTTGTTAAAACTTTGATTTGTACTTCTAAAAGTTCTCAGTGTGACAACAATCTAATTCAATTCAGTGTTCCAGTTCAAGTTTTATTTCCCATTGCCATTTTCATTTAAATTTATTTCATCTGTGATGTTATGAAATGCTTGTTTAGTAGCAATTGTGGTTCACATAAGCCTTTTATACATTCTCATAAGCTCAGCAGGTTCAAAATAGGTTTTAGCTCAAAACTCACATAGTCAACAAAAGTCAAAGGTGGTTCTTCTTGGTGATTCTGGGATTAGAAAGGATTAATAGTTATGGTTCCTGGGTGTTTTAGGCCTATCCTAAGATAGGCTATGGTGAAAGAAAGCCTCTGTTCAGTTGAGGCATTGGTTGTGAGTTTTCCTTTTGTATTTTCAAGTTAAAAATTTCATATTCTTAGTTATTAGTTTAGATCTGATATTTCTGCTTATTTACTATTCTATTAGTTTAGTTCATTCATATTATAGCTTATAGTTGTAGATTGCATCATTATATTATAGTTTACAATCTTATTTGGACTTAACTGTTACAAGACTGCTCATAGTTGCTATATGTGATTCTGTGGTATTTGGTGTATGAGACCTGAGTTTCTGGTTCATTTAAACTTGTTTGGTCATAATAATAGCTGATTTGATGGTTTAGCATAGTTATTAATAGAGTTGGTTTATTAGCAGTTGGAATTAGTCTATAAGGGGGTGTTTGGTTCTGCTTAGTTACTACTGTCCCATTGGTACATTTGCTTGTTTCTTTGCACATCTAGGCTCATTAGGTCATAACTAAGCTGAGTGAACCAAGAAATTGCATCTCATAAGTAGAAAGTCAAAACTCACCTTTAATCACTTAGATTGCATTAACTGTTAAGGTTTAGGAGTGGCTCACCCACCATTTAGGCTTAGGACTTATTAACATAGCTTCTTTCAGTCTTATTAAACCCTAATACATCAATTTCATTCAGTCATTCAGGATCAAACCTCATCAAAGTCAATCAAGTGTTATTTTCCACAAAAGTCAAAGTGGCATTTCAGATTTTTACAAAACTTGCATGATTTTTATAGAATTTAGTATTGAGGTTCAGAGATTGAAACTTGTTTCCATTTTGTATTCTGGCATCTTGGCTTTAGAATCCCACATTGTGCTTATTTTTCAGATTTTATTTGAGCTTGTTCTAGCTTATCTAAGTAGCCTGCAGGGCAACCTTGCCCACTGCTGCACAGACCACAGCCCACCACCACCACTTGGTGGTGGTTTTCTGATCACCCCATTGGTCCACAAGCCCAAACTTGGTTCATTTCAACCCTCCCCCTGGTAGGCACCATGTATTGACCCATAGTTTGACCCCAAACCCAGTGGACCCCACTTGGACTCAACCACCAAACCTGTCCCAGTTTCTGAGTTAAAGCAAGATTTCCAATTGCTTATTTGGATCTTGTAGCTTTTTTGTGGGTCTTTTTGGCTTTTTCTTGCTCATACATGTTCACACAACTCATTTGAGCCTGAATCAACCATTGTGGGTCCCACTTAATGCCATTTGAGCTTAATTCTTGTCTTGGTCAAGGAAAGTCAACTGTTTGGCTTTTAGCTTTCCATAGTGCTTATTTTCAGTTTATAAAAAATTTGTTTTTACAAAAAGTGTTAGTTTTTAGTTATAAAATAGGTTTGTAAAAAAATAATCAAGAAAAAACAATTTAATATTAAGTGATAGTTTCTATTTAATGTAATTTAATTTTAATTTTCATTTTTAAATTTTTATTAAGTATTTAGCTTTTTTATATTTTTCTTAAATTACTCTTATATTAAAGTATTTATAATAATTTTTTCAGATTTTTATTTTATCATTTAGTATTTATTTGAATTAATCTTAGTTTTATTAATAATTAAGTAATAATTAGTTTTAAATAGCATAATTAGTTTTTATTAAGTAAAACCTAGTTTTTATATTTTTCCTAGCTTTTATATAATGTAAAATAATTTTAGAAATTTTCTTGTAATTTTTACTGTTCATTTTCTATTTTTCTTAATTTAAAATAGTTTAATTAGGTAATTAGTAATTAATTAATAGAAAATTCACAAAAAGACAAAAATACTTATTTTCAATTTTAAAACTTATTTTTAGTTATTTTATAATTTTAGAAATTTTATTTTCATTTTTCTAGTATTTAATTAGTATTAAATTATATTTAAGTGTTTTTAATATTAATATCTAGTATTAAATAGTAATTAGTTAATAATAAATAAATAATTAGTGTAAAAAATTTATTTTATTTTTCTAAAAATTTTATTTTACCTTTAAGTTTGTAAAAAAGTCATTTTCACCCCCTGGGGGTTTTCAGATTTCTGTTTCACTTTTTATTTTGCGCGTTCGCGTTTGTTTTAAATTCAAACGCGCGTTTTAGGCTTAACTTACGTTTTTAGTATATCTGATCATCAGTAATTGTTAATATAGTGTTTCTAAGTTATTTTCATTCCTCATATCGTAGTGTAATCATAATAACCAAATTCCTTACCTTTCTGTCCAAATTCACCCGCTCACAAACCCGTTTTATTACCATCCACACCTCGTCGGGACATAACGACCCGGGAATACACTGTACTTCCACGGAGCATTGGTTTAAGCTGTTTGACTATTATAGTTGACCATTCACAAGTGGTTGACCAATAATTATCTGACGGTTTAGCACCAATCAGTTGTGATTAAAAAATAGTTCCTAATCATGCTAGAATGATCATGTGTTGTTTAGGTGATTGTGGGAGCTCGTAAAACCTCAAGCTTAGTTTAAGGTGAGTTACGGATGTAGTAGCAAGTTTCGTAGCACTATTATGCATAACTTGGATATGATTATGTTTAGCCACGTGTTTAAAAAAAGAATGTGAGATTGTGACATCTAGAAGAAGTATTCATGCTAGAAATGCCATGGGTGCTTAGAAAACGCACCACCGGTCAATTTACGGGTGCCTCCCATAACAAAAAAAAAAAGTTACGGGTGCCTAAGAGACGCGCCAGTAGCTATGTAGTGTGCCTAAGAGATTCACAAAGAGCAACTCCCACACATGGCATCCTTGGTGGAGAACCCACACTTGAGGATCACTTATTATAAGCCTTTATAAAAATGACCTCTTTTGTGGAGAACTTGCACTCGAGTAGCACTTATAAGCCATTGTAGAAATGACATCTTATGCGGAGAATCCGTACTCGTATAACACTTATAAGCTTTTGGGGAAATGACATCCTTCGTGTAGGACCCGTGCTTTAAATAGCAGAGGCCGTATAAGAGTACTCGTCTACTAGAGAATTACACGTATATAGCAAGACGATTAGATATCGTATAATAAATAGATAATGTAATTAGATATCACTATATGTTAATCTTATGAATAGTCAATATCAGTAGAATCTTTTTAGAAGTCACATGTTAATAGCATGACTAATAGTGTCATGTTAAAAGCAAGTTACCACTTAGCATAATGTAGTAGAATTCAAATAGACTTAGTCATGTTTAATTGTGTTAGTTATTAGTATATGCTATGTTTAATATATTTCCGTACACTCACTAAGTCATATGACTTGCCGGTGCTAGTTTACATTTTTTAGGTAAATGAAGAAGGCGGGACTTGTAGATACTAGAAGATAA
The DNA here is from genome assembly GCA_030686995.1 of Artemisia argyi. Lineage (NCBI taxonomy): Eukaryota > Viridiplantae > Streptophyta > Magnoliopsida > Asterales > Asteraceae > Artemisia > Artemisia argyi. Next base: position 35,075,629 of record CM060685.1, on the reverse strand, counting down.
AAGGGTAATTTTGAGGGAACGGCTAACGGGTCGTGCTAACATAATGAGCATTCTCATACTATATATCCTTTGATATTAGCTTGTAAATGCTCGAAACATTGTAGTCTTTATTTTTTCAGTCATATTATGCTTTTCGGTCGGTATGTAAGTGTCTTAAGTTATGTTATTATGGGTCGATTTTGGGAGTGTTTGACATAACTCTCTAGTCTTACGAATTACGCTTCTGCTTGCTGTGTATATAAAGTTTATGTAAATAAATGGTGTTTTATATGTATGAAATGTAATTCCATAAAGCTTTACAAAAATGCGCAAGTGATGTTGTGGGAAAGCGCATAAAATTGTCACTGAAAGTTCATGTCTGATCTGCAGTGCATACGACATATACGCTAAGGGCGGTATGTAGGGTATTCACCTACTAAGGTGTATACGTCGTATAGGCCAAAAAGTGTATACGTCATATGTGTCGGATAGGGTATTCACCTACTAAGGTGTATACGCCGTATAGGCCAAAAAGTGTATACGTCATATGTGTCAGATAGTTAAAAAAAATTCTAGTGTCGGGCGTTTCACCAATAAGGATAAATGTTAGATAATGTAATTCTTATGTAAACTAAAGTATAATAACATATAAATGGATGGAGTTTTTTCTTATTTATGCTATGTTTGACACACAGTATTGTTGAGAGATTATGCTTAATTTTTCAAAAAAATAAGCTTCTTAAAAAATAAATTTTGTTTGGCAGACATAACTTATAAGAGATTATAAAAAAAAAATAAAAAAAAAATAATCTTCCATAATCTTTTAAAACAAAACCAAAAGTTAATTCATTAGCTTATAAAAATAATATCTTTTTTATAATCTCCAGTTCCAGCAACAATTACTTTTGCAAATACCCTTAGGGAGGGCGAGCCTTTTTGACTTAAAATTACGCGGCTTTCTTGGGTTAGTACCGACAGCCTTTCCACGAGTCCTGACAAGTATCAGCTATACACACCTAACGAAATTTAAACCACGGATTTTTGGTAAATAAAATAAAATAAATGATCTTACCCACTGAGTCATTTGATGATGTCTTGAAAGATGTTTAATATTGATAATATTATCATAAATTTCTAAACAATTTAGTAAATCAACATGTAAGTACGCGAGGCGTTTGAATATTGATTGTGGGTTCTACCAATGTTAAGCATAATCTTGTTTTTAACAATTATTTTACTCATACATCGTACTGATTATATACATTTTTTTATAACAATCTATTCAAATATGATGTTTTACAAACTTCTTCGATTCCTTAGTCTCACCACTAGGGCATGATTAATTATTGATGGACAAAAACCACTCAATAAACAAATAAGATTGATAAAATATTATACATGGTCGATCGTCTTTTATATCATTATTATGCCAGTAATTAATAGATAAAGGGGGTGTTTCTTTTTTCCTTTAGCTAAGGAAATGGGTACACATGGGCCCACACAAGTATTTAATAATATTAATTTTTTATGTGAAACCCACTTATTTCTACTAATACATCTATATCTACAAGGTTTAAAATGTCTCCCTCTCCCCATTAAGACACACTAAGAGACATGAGTCCCATATGAACCCACCCATCTCTTAACTAACAAAAAAAATAAACACCCCCAAAGACAGGTTGAAGATGGGTAAGGCATGTCTCGTCCTTGCGAGCTACTATACTTTCTCCTATGGAAACACTAAACAGCGAGCAAATGCGCAACAAAATAGTGTTTGTTTGCTTGAACGTCCACATAGCACGATCATGTAGTTTCATTTATCTGTGTTTACATATAAAGAAAAAACACATTTGTTTAAAAAATACAAACTTACAAAATGAGTAATATTGTTAGAGTAAATACCTCTACTTAAAAAAAATAATGTAATCTATTAAATATTTAAATATTGAATTAAAATTTAAACAGCTAACTTTCATTCACGCTCATTTACTCTACGCTCATATATACATGGAAGAATAGCACATACACATAAATCCTATCATACATCGTCGATGTTATGCGAATTGCGTGAGTAATAGTCTATTTTTGCTTAATATGTGATTAAGTTCATAAAACCATATTTATATGTCTAGAGTAAGACTTGAAAATATAGAAGGATTAAAAAATAATACTACCTCCGTCCCATATTAAATGTCAACTTTCAGTTTTCAAAGTCTTTTTTTATAAATTTTGACTTCAAATATTTTTATGTGTGTTATATAATATTTGATGCAAAATATATGAATGAATTGAGTTTTAAATGTATTTTCGTTAGATATAGTTTTTATCATGTATTATATAATACAAACGAAAATATTCACGGTCAAAGTTGAAGAAAAAAAAATCCAAAAGTCAAAAGTGTACATTTAATATGAGACGGAGGGAGTAATAATAATAATAATAATAATAATAATAATAATAATAATAATTATTATTATTATTATTATTATTATTATTATTAATGGTTAATGGTTTCCTTTAAAGCTCTTTAAAACCATATAAATGTGCCAAAAATGCCAAAATCTCCTACAACTTCTTCTTACAAAACATCTTACTCACAAAATCTTGACAAATGTTAGAATAGACGATTTCGATGTAAAGAGAGAATGAGTGAAAAAAATTATATAATATTGTTGTATGTAGGAGGATTTGTAGAATAAAATGGTAGGAGGTTGTAGCAAAGCTCTTAAAAAAATACGAAAAAAATTTCACAGTAATGTATACTTTTGATAATCTTTTATATAATAAAACAAAACCCCTAGTGGGGACTTTCGTATTTAAAAAAAAAAAAGATTATTTCCTTATTAAGTAATATTTTAATTAATTATTATTTTTAATTTATAAATTTCTAAATTCGCTTTGTGATATACTATACAAGTAGAAGATAAATACAAAAAATATAGATAAGATGCAACTAACAATAAGATTAAACTTTTTAAATTATTATCTTTAATAATAAAAAACTATAATTAAAAATTATAAATAAAAAAAATAATAATAATAAATTATTTATTTTTTAACAAATAAAAATATGCTATTCAAAAAACTTTAAAAAAAAACCCGCACGTGCGCGGGTATTATAACTAGTTTCTTACTTTTAAATTTACTCTTAAAGTACTCGGTGTCTTAACATGACACCCGAGTGAAACTTTCACATTTTCGAGTTAAACCTAAGTTAACCATACTGTGAAATGTGTCACTAAACCAGTGAAATGTATCATATGTAATGGTCACTTATTTGGCTGAAGCAACAACGATCTAACGTAATTTTAATACATCTAACATACGTGAATTGGTTATAACTTTAAGAGCACAGGGTACGGGTACGGTGGTGTTGTGGCTGGCGCCATCACCACCAGCCAAGAAAACCCCATGGCGCACCGTACCGGTGGTGGCGCCGTGGGTGCTCGCGCCGTGACCATGGCTCAGCGCCATCGTGCTTTTGTTTTTGTTTTTTTTTTCCTTGAAAAGTTGGGCATTTTTTGGCATTTGGAATTTTTGAACCGTTACATACAACGGCTATATAGCCGTTTTTACCACTTTTCCCAACTAAAAACAATTAAATTCACAAATTTAATCCCCAAACAAACCTTATAAATACCCTCTATTGAACGAGCTTTCGGAGTCCTACAAGGTCGGTGGGGGATTATACGACAACCAGCACGTGCTTTTCAAATCAACACTTTGAAACTAATCATGTATTGTTGTATAATGTTACACAACATGATATTGGAAGACGAAGGATTCGAAGTGAATTTAAGATAAACATTCGTCGATTCACGCCCGAAGATGCTAGATACTTGGATCGAAATATGTGATTTACATATTAGAAAAAATAAAGATCTTCGAGATCGAAAAGTTCACGACGACCTTCGACAAGACCTTGTGGAGCATTTATAGAACTTGAATAATTAGTTTGTATTTTTTTTTAATGTAATGTGTGTTTTTTTTATATGTAATGTTTGTTTTTAATATTAGTGAAGTTTATTTTAATTTATATTGTGTATATTTTAATTTAAGTATAAAAAATAATAATAAAAAAAAATAATTGGCCGACGGCACCAAAATTTTTTGTGCAAACGGATACCCCTAAAATGTGGTGCTGTGGGTTTCTGATGCCATATAGCTTTTTGCTGACGTAGCAGCAAAAAGTTCCCACGGCACCAGAACAATGGCACCACAGTAGCTCTAACGGAGCCGATGATCACACAGTGAGTGTACGTACGTGTTCGCATGTATATATAGGGCCCCTTCTTGGTAACTTAAAAAGAGTTAAGAACGAAATGTGGAATTTAACTGCACCGACAAGAAATGACATCAAAAGAGAAAAGACATCAAGTGTTTGCATGTATATATGTTGAAAACAGTCAAAATTTCTTTGTTAGCTGAGATAATTGATGAATTACTTGTTTTAAGTTTTTTAACATCATGAAAAAGAAAAGACATCAATGTCTACTCCACTATATTATGTTCTCAGCGTCGAGTCTACTCCACTATATTATGTTCTCAGCGTCGAGTATACTATACACATGGAAAAGGGCCTCTCACACGTTCATAACCACTCCACTATGACTTAAACCATCATGTTCTCACATAAAAAGTGATGCATGCTCAAATTTCATATATAGTTCAAGATCCGCTTTTGTTAACTTTATACTTTAATTCAAAGGAAAGATTGTATGAATGTAATCAGTCGTGTAGATATCACCTTACTTTTAATAAACAAGTTACTTAATTAGTATACCTTGTATACACCGATTAGTGTAAAAGGAGAAAGAAAACTCAATGGCGTTAACATATAAAACCATGTAAAAGGTAAGGGGACGTAGTGAATACGAGCTGATGACTCACACTTACAAGGATTTTATCGTTTAAGACCAACAATTGCAACTATATGTTCCTGCTTTCAATGAAACTCTTATTATAGGACCATAAGCAATACGGAGTATAACACAATACACCATAAGCAAGTGAACATAACTAATAACAAGATCAATAATGCATAACATAAACATTATACTCAACACATGCATCTCCTGTTTTCAAATCAATTGTATGTGTACTTGCTTGAACATACCCTCTAGCGAACCGAAAAAGCCCACTTCCTCCAATAACCGACATCTCCCTCACCTTATGAGTCGCGAAATTCTGGCCCATTATGGTTATCGTACTCCCATTATACTTGCCAGTTAAAAACACAAAGTTCATAGCCACTAAAAACCCGATTTCCTCTTGTGAGGACGCACCATAAAACCCTTGTGCTCTCCCTAGTAACTTAGACCCTGTTTCGGGTTTTTCAGTTAAAGGATCATCTATCATGTTAATCAGGCCGAACGCCGTGAGTGGGTTTTTTGTTTTGCTAGCTGGAGGTTGCACAATGGTGACTGCAGTAGGATTGGGACCGCTAAGTATATCGTGCCAATAAAACTTGAAGTGACTTAGTTTTTCGGTTTTGAACTTCATTGGGTTCTTTTTTACGGATTGTAGAAAGGCGGCTTGGGTGATCGAAATAGTTTGCGACAATGCCATGATAAAAAGAAGAATGAAGCAGTGGAAAATTTTAGCCATTAGAATTAAGATTGTTTGTTTTGACAATTAGAGTGTGTTACTGTGTTTACATGGGGCCTAATTTATAATGCAAGTTCCACCAAATCCATTACGCTTTTAAAAACTTTATTTCGAATGTGGTCTTGTGCTTTCGCATATGTTCTTATCAATTAGTTTTTATTTCTTCTTGTAACTTTTATTTGTAAACTAACACAGGGACCGAACTAGGGGTTCCCTGGACTCCTATGGATTTTTCTGATGTAGTGTTAATTTTGGAGAAAAAAAAAAAAAAATCATTTTTTCTTAAATGCATATGATCCATCGAAATGTAAATCTATATTACGATTCAAAAAATTTGTACACCCGATCATATTTGGTTCTGGTTCCGTTACTGCTAACACATGTTATATATACTGCAAATCTACATTCATGCGTATAGTATGAAGGGTATATCATCAAATATTAGACATGGAACAAATACTACTGTAGTATACTACAAGTTCTTATTTCTTGGTGTCCTTGTATAGTATCCCATTCCACGTCTAGACTAGTATGTTGATCACTTTCATGAGTCATTCGTAACATTGTTACTCCACATTACGAGTATTTGTATTTTTTTGAACGACGATTTATAATAAAAAACAAAACTCTAGCAAGAAACTAGAGCGTAAAGAGATTACAACGACATTTTACAAGCGTTATTTGGATCATAGATCCAATCTAACCAATTGGGATTAGCATTCCTATTCCTATTTATTATCCAAGTGTGAGACAATACTTTGATTTAGGCTCCTAACGAATCCTTACTAGGAGGTTTCTCGTCAAAACAAATCCTATTCCTATATCTCCATAAGATCCAAGTTCTAGTTTGAATAACTACATCAAAACAGGTCTTTGCCAAAGGGATTAGGTTTACCGAGTCACTCCATGTAATTAAGCTTTGAAGATCTTTGGGAGAGTCACCAATATCCCACCATGTCGAAACCATCTTCCAAATATCAGCAGCTACCTTGCACTCAACAAATAGATGATGAGTTGTTTCAATATCATCATCACACACCGGACATCTAGTGGAGTCGAGATCGATACCTCTAACGTCTAGGTTGTGGCGAGTTGGGAGGCGGTCCAACAGCAACCTCCAAGCATGTATGTTTATCTTTAGAGGAAGACACTTGTTCCATCTAACCGGGTCGAGAACAGAAGAAAGCATGGTTGATTCGATGTGATATCTCATGGATGAAACAGAGAACTTGTTTGAAGGATCTAATGTGTAATTCCAACTGTCATGTTTATCAAAAAGGGTATAGTTTTGTAAGAGGTTATCAAGCCCAGTTAGTTGATCCCTTTCCTCCCCATCTCTAATAGGCCTTCTCCACTCCCATTTCATTCGAAATCCATCACCAGAACCCCTATCTTTGACTTTGCAATTTTTTGTTTTTTCAAGAGCATAAAGTCTCGGGTAAGTTGTTTTGAGGTTACGTAGCCCTATCCAATGATCCTCCCAGAATTTAAACCAAGAACCATCTTCCACTTTTCGAGTAAAAACTGTATGTAAGTTGATATCGAAGCATGAAAGTTGATTTTTTAACTTAATTACAGATTTCCATGGGCTTGAAGGCAATCCATGCGTATTGTTATCCACATTTTTTAGGCCACCATACTCACCATAAATAGATGTGATAAATCTTCTCCAAAGTGAATTGGTCTCCGAGTGAAAACGCCACCACCATTTAGTCATCATAGATAAATTAGATGCGTAGAGACTACCAATTCCAAGTCCCCCACAACTCTTTGAAGAACATACCTTTTTCCAAGCAACCCATGCTAGTTTCTTTGAATCAATCGAGCCTCCCCAAAAAAAGTTACATCTTAACTTCTCAAGATATTTAAGTACACATTTAGGCGCTAAAAAGGATGAAAAGAAATACGTACTAAGAGCTCCAAGAACTGATTTCACAAGTGTGAGTCTACCACCAAATGAAAGGTTTTTAGCATTCCATGTAGTAAGTCTTTTGTGAAATTTCTCTATAATGGGTTTCCAATTCGACACCTTGTTCATGTTAGCGCCAATAGGAATTCCAAGGTACACACAAGGGAATTTTGATTCTTCACATGAGAGAAAGGAGGCATAGTGTACGGTTTCATTGTGCGAGACACCAACACAAAAAAATTTGCTTTTAGAGAAGTTAACTTTTAATCCGGATGCCATGTGAAAACATCTCAAGATTCTACAAAGGTTTTTGGCGTTATCAAGAGACCATTTTCCAAGTATAAGAGCATCATCCGCAAATTGAAGATGAGATATATCAATACTGTTACAACCAACTTTTACGCCTTCGAAGACATTTTTGGATTTAGCTTCTTGAAGAGAAATGTGAAGGGCTTCAACCGCTATGATGAAAAGAAATGGTGAAAGAGGGTCTCCTTGACGTAAGCCCTTTTGGATTTTGAATTCTTTGGTGGGAGTACCATTGACAAGAACCGAAACGAAAGCCGAATTGAGGCATCCATGAATCCATTTTCTCCATTTAACACTAAAACCCATTTGTTCCATCGTGTAATCAAGAAATTTCCAATCAAGCGAATCAAACGCTTTTTCAAAGTCAACTTTTAGGATGAATAGACGTTCTCTCTTTTTATTGGCCCAAAAGATGATTTCATTAACCATTACTGGACCGTCAATGATTTGTCTATATTTAATAAATGCCGTTTGAACTTCGCTAACCACTTAGTGGACCACTTGCTGTAGTCTATTTACGAGAACTTTAGAGATGACCTTGTATTGACACCCGATGAGACTAATGGGTCGATAATCTCCAATGTTTGCGGGTTCATTTTTTTCGGAATTAAGGCAATGAAGGAAGAGTTGCAACCCGTTGGAATGAAACCATCTACTTCAAAACCCGTTGGATATCACGAGTACTTGTATAATATCCCTTTTACAAACGTACTTCCAAAATTACGAGAAGTGGTTTTAATTTGAGTGATTCTATATAAACACCCCCTATCACTTTATATAAACGACACCCCGGCCCTATTTATTCTAAAAATATGAGTTGCACAAAAATTTGAGTTACGTTGTCACCCACTTACTGGTGGCACAACCCGGCGTCATTCTATCTCGCGAGACCAAAATATCAGAAATCATGGTTACCAAAACAAAAAATTATATAAATAAAATAAAATATTGATCATCCGCGATTGGCGGATGGTTAAGAGAAGCTTGCAGCTAACTTGACCGTTTATAAAAACTCTCAAACCTAACATTATCTCTGTGGTTAATAAAAACATTTGCATAAATTAGACTCATAACCTGTTCTTTTATTTTGATTACATTTAAAATGGTTAGGTTGTATCATCTCACCTTACAAATCTATTTGTTCTAAAAATTAAGTAGCTAAAAATAGAAGTAGACTTCATGACTCGTCCCGACCTGTCCCGACTAATCCCGATACCGACAACGGGGAAAAACCCAAACCGAATCCCGACCCGGTTATAGTCCCGACTCATCTCGAATCCCGATAATGGTCCCGAATCGTCCCAAATCTTGATTTTGGTTGTGTTTTCTCGGGATCATCCCGACTCCCGACCCGTCCCGAATCCCGATTACCAGGAAAATGCAAACCGACTCCCCACCCGATTACAATCGGATCGATATCGGGAAGGAAGTCGGGTGTCGGTCGGGATTGCTCACCCCTAATCTAATCTATCCATTTGTCGGCTACTTGTACTTGTATATATTCTAAATATAGTATACAACTATACATATAATCATTACTAGGTTTAGAAGTCATCATCGCTAAAGAGTAATTGATTTTTCAAAATTACCACTAATATTTTAAAAACAAATAAGCACCATCGTTTGATCTGGATTACTTTTGTCATTTGCTTTGTGTTTCTGCCCGTGTACTCAACTTTCCTCTCAAATATTGGCAAAATAAGTTTTTACAAAAAACAAAAACTTATGAGTCGTTTAGTTGGTTAAAAATTTCTTATTTTTCCAGAACTTTTTCATATGAAAAGAGAAAATTTGAAAATCTGTTTATTTACATATTTTTTCAGCATTTTTCAAAAGTACATTCTACTCTTCTCACTTTTTTCATTCTCTAGTAATTTACAAACAGAAAAACAATTTTTTTTTTTTGCCAACTAAACGGCCCATTCCATTTCTCTATACTCTCCTCACTTTCAATCTTTAAAAAAAAGTCAAGAATGTGACAACTTTTTAGGTTCCTCTCCCTTACTTCTTTTTGTTTTCAAAACCAAATTTGAGAACACAATGCAATTAGTCACCCTAATTTCTTCCTCAACCTCGAGCATAAGAGCACTCTCATTCATAACACGGGTTAAACTTTAACATAGTGTCACGTCAGCGTCACATCAACTTTAACACTTTCACCTTAACTCACAAAAAAACACCCCCAATCATAACTAAACCTTAACTCAACAACAATTTACAAAACCACTCCTTCATTTAGAAGGGAAAGTGATTTTTTTTTTTTTTTTTTTTTTTTTTTTTTTTTTTTTTTTTTTTTTTTACTAAAGTTGCATTTTAACGCCGGGTTACACCTTTAACACCAAACGTTAACGCCTCCTTAACATACAAGTGATGCGTGGGAATCGCAACAGGCTTTACCTCTCGAGGGATCTCGAGAAGCTTACAACCCCCACCAGGCAGTGTACCTGATCGTTGTAGTATAGTATAGTGACAAGTACCGGGGGATTGATCGTTCAGCTTAGGAATAGTGTCGCTAGGATTAGAAAGCCTAAATACTAGTTCTAAAGGTGAGGGATGATTATTTTTGTGTTTTTATATTTTATGGAAAGCAAGTAAAAATCTCGGGTTTTGGAAGAGTGGGCGGAATTAGTTGCAATTCAACTAACCCAATACTAAGATGCAATCAAAATAAAATACTAGAAAAGAAAATAAACTAATTTATACTAAGGTTGTGAGCAGTAATTGGAAAAAATGTGTTTACTTAGATTTCACTACTCCCTAGATATCTTTTATACGTTAATTACTTGTTATAATTGCATGGATGACGGATCGTATTCCTTAATACCATTCATGGGGTGGCACACATAACTCCCCAATTCTATGAGCTCTTATCTCCTCCTACACCATGCCCAGCACAACTATAGGGATTGTAAGCAGTGGCTCATGCATTAAATACAACCAATAAAGACCTAGTGCGCGTTGGTTCATGTTTCTTAAGACGTTCAAGCATGTTACCAATTGGAGATCTGCTAGTTTTCTTAAGCCTAACATATAAATCATTCATCCAAGACAAGAATAAACAAGTAATCAACACATAATCAACATCTAGGTTTCATTTGATCTAAGCAAACACAAAAGAGATCTAGCCTAGCATGATAGAATTAAGACAAGAACATGATATAGACAACCAACACATAGACATATTGATTGAATTAGAAGAACACTTATCTTGATTAATCATGCAAGGTATCAAGGGGTTGGAACCCTTGAAAAACCTGTAAAGTTACACCAAAATCGTACTTAGGGTTTCTCCCAAAACTTCTCTCTTTAAATGTGAAAAATTAGAAAACTATATATAGAAAAATAGGTTTGACGGCGTCAAGAATAAACTTGTGACGCCGTCACCTCGCCGCCAAAACAATCCTCGGACTGCCTAGATCTACTTCTGACGCCGTCAAGACTTATATACTTCCAGGCCGTCATGACTCTTTTACTCTTGACGCCCTTCCCACGTGACGCCGTCAAATCTGTTCTGGGTAGTCATGGAAATTCATAAAATTTGCTCTTGACGCCGTCAAGGTGTTGCTCTTGACGCCGTCACCTACTGTTCCCAGCATGAAAAATTAAGACTTTGGTGTTTTCTTCATATTTATGCTCCAAAAATGTCCGAATTGCTTCATTTTCCAGATTTCTCTCCCAAAGTACCTAAAATCACAAAAGGAACGATTTAGGGCAATATTCGATCAAATAAATTCGAATTCGGGCTTAAATGACCCCCTAAAAACGGATCATTTTTCGCCTCATCATATACCCTTACACTTGAGATTTGCTTGTCCTCAAGCAAATGCGCTTTTATTCTAATCAAAATACAAGTTACGGGTCATTTAACACTAATATAAAAGTAATTACAGCAAATAATCGTTCCACTAAAGACCAATAGACAAGCACGGAGGTCATACACAAGCACCTCACAAATAGTGTTTAGATACTCACATCTCTCGGGTGTAATAAAGTATAAATTACAATATGGAAACGGAAGATATCTCTCACTACCTGTCATAGCAAAATAGATTACCATAGGCTTGGGAAAGGATCAAACCTCCACCACATGGCGTAAGCACCTAGGATAAACTATCAAAGAGGTCTTTTAAAGGGTTGTAACGTTAGGTGTAGGGATATGAAATACACGGTTTTGTTGGATAAAGGAAGTTTTACTGGTGGCGAGTTAACAATCTTGGTTAATTACATGTACAATGTGGCGTTGCTAAGCCAAGACTAGACTCGACTTAAGCTAATAAATGAAAAATAACAAAAACACAAAATGAACATAGAATGAAACGGGATGGTAGTCCGTATGTTTTTTTTTTCTCTTCTTTTTTTTTTTTTTTTTTTTTTTTTTTTTTTTTTTGCATACACTCTTACCCTACCATCCAAAATAATACATCATAGGGAATGAGAATTCCCCTTACACTTGAATCTTTACATACTTTACAATCAAACTAATTTAATGACTCGAATTAAGAAAATCAAAACACTTGGAGCACTTTTTAGATTAACGCACATACGGGGGTAATAAATGATGTTCTTCCCCATTACTCCATAAATTAAGTACTTACCCATGAGTCCCAATCGTCCCAAAACAATATGTACAAGGATATGACTCGACTTAGCAACCATGTAATCAATTAGAAAGTTAACTTAGGGTTTAACAAATAATAATAATGCACTAAAAATGAGCGCATACACGGAAGGCTAAGGCGATTTGGTTGTACATTTAAGTGGGGTGTAACAAATTCTTCCTTTAAGTAAAATGCTTAAAGTTAGAAACGAAAAGATAGGCTCGGAGGGGTGTACTAGGGGTTTCGTGTACTAAAAATGAGTACAACGCTAAGGGTGTGGGAAAAATTAGTTGACTTAGCTAGCCAAGTAATATGACTTAAATGGTCAAGTAATTATGATACGGGTTTAACACAAGGGTGATCCTAATGCCTCTTATCATGTAGTAAATCCTACCACACGAATGTAGTCTCACTAGCGGTCTCGGGATGCATCACTAACGCAAGTTCTAGAATCTAAATGCTACCGGTACACTCATAAGCACTAATAATAAATGCTTTTCCTATCAAATCTAAAGGCGAACCTCACATTTTTGGGAGGAAAATTTTTCTGAATATACGGTTATGTGCTAGTCATACAATCTCCTATCCATGAGACGCTTGCTATGGCTAAAGTTTCACTCCTAAATGTTGTAAAAAATATTAAATTTGGCGCTAAAATTGCACTAACAAGTATTTCTCATAGTTTTATTACACATCAACCATTAAACAAAACAAACTCAAGCAGAAGTGCATATGTAATGTATCATCTTTTTACCCTCCCCTTACACTTAAGATGAACATTGTCCCCAATGTTCAAGTAAAGAATGTAAAAGTGAAATAAGTAAAAAGAATGAAATCAAATACTCCCCTGATTCGCTCGGTATGGATAATAGGATGGCCAGGTTAAATCTTCCTCCAAGAAAATGAACAATCAAAGCTTCCCTTCCAGAATATAAATCATCTCCTTGTCATACATAACCTGTAAAACCTGACAAAATAGACAAGACAACCTCGCGTAAAATCGGCGGCATCCTATATAAGTTTCTAAATCCTAGAAAACAAGATAAGATATAATGCTTGTGGAATGAAGTTTGCAGATCTCCTGGAGATTATAAAACTTAATAATTCACAAAAACCATAAGACTCCGTTAGGAAAACAAAACCGGTAAAATTTCCAGATTTTAACTCCTGACGCCGTCAAGAGTAAACCCCTGACGCCGTCAGAATGGACCTGCAGAAATTCTTATGTTAAGTTTCCGGAAAATTTCTGGAAAAACTTGGTCCTACTTCCTGGAAAATCCTGCAAAACTTCATTATGACTCAATACAAGCATTTGACTCTAACAAATACGAATATACATGTTCATTTAATATTGTGGAGAATCATGATCGGTTTGTTTCTTAAAAACATATTTGGGGTTTCCCCTTACACTTATCTTTTGCAAAAATACCTTTAGGTGGAGTTAAGACTATGCCAAAACAACAAAGTAAAGTATTTCCACTATTTAGTTTAGAAGCATGATCTACCAACAACAAAAAATTAAACATGCATACGGAAGCAAATAACAAACAAACAAATAAAATCACACAAAACATGGGTTGCCTCCCAAGAAGCGCTTATTTTTGTTCGAGTCACGAGCCTGACTCTACCCTTATTTAACAGAAATAGGGGAGGTTTTCCCTACACTTAGGATTAAGTGCGGGTGAAAGTAGCGATACACACCCTTAGGGTGGAAATATGCCACATGAGGAAAGAGTGGTGGATGAATTATATGCTCAAAGGAGTGCGCTCCTATCATCATAACCTTAACAAGTTCAATCGGATTAATGGGTGGATTAAGATTTTCTCCTAGAAAGGGATCATTTTCAATCAACTTCAAGAGATTACTAGTTGGGGATCCATCTTGACCTAATAAACCTGGTTTAAACCCATAATGTTTCTTGTGATCAATCATAAATGGGTGATGTAAGCATGTAAGGTCATTTTCCACTCCTATATTGGCTTCCTCTCTACAAAGCTTAGAGTCCACTACCTTTACCCTAAGACTACCCGGACTATATGGTTTGATGGGTGGATCGGGACCTATTTCAATTCCTAAATTTTCATCTAAGGATGGAAGATTAGGCAACGGTTTTGGTTGAGGCTCCGGCTCATCAAAACTAGGAACTTCCCTAGAACTAAGAGTAAGGTTATCATTATAAGTATTCAAACCTATATCCTCTAGTTGTGTTTGGTTCAAAGGTTCTACCTCAATTGGGATTCCTAAAGTCTTTTCTACTTCATCTGAATAAGTCACGGGCGGTGTATATGCCTCAAGTGATGATAGGAGTTGTGGGGTACTTTGTAGGTTTGTGTTATTTACCTCATCCTTCCTTGTGTCAAGATCACCTATATCCTCAACATGTGTTTCATTATAATCTAACCCTAATATTTTCCCAAGTATCTCACGTACTTCTCTAGGCATCTCAACTTCTATGTCCAAATCATACGGATCATCCTCAATATTCTTACTCCTATATACAAATTGCCCAAAAGATTCATCATCTGTTTCTTGAGATTCATCATCATCGATCATAAAACCTAGGTCTCTTTTATCAATGTGATCATATTCGGCTACATCCTCCATCACATCAAGGTCACCTATGTGTTCATCCTGTATTATGGTAGGGCCTAACCATGACATGCAGCTAGGTGGCTCATACGAAACTATCCTAGGTGAAGACTCATATGGTTCATAAGCTTCACTAAGTGAGGCATTTTGAGGGGTTGATGGAGCTCCTAAGGTGAATTCTTTAAAAGCATTATGCACTTGGCCTCTTTTCTCAAGGTACTCAATAAAATCAATAAAAGATCCTGTCCTCCTCATTTCATTCCTCCATCTTGTTATATCCAAACTAGTGTAAGTATATTTTTTCTGGTAAAACTCTAGTGTCGGACTTGGTGGATTCGCGTTCTCCATAATGGCTAACGGAATAGTCAATGGAAAGGTTTTTACAAACAAAGACACAAAGAAAAGATAGAATAAAGAAAACCTAAAAATAAAAATAAAATCTTACTAGAAAAGAATCTAGCAAGTAGACCTAATAAAAAGAAATTCAAACCTAGACAATAACTATTCCCCGGGCTGCGGCGCCAAAAACTTGATGCGTGGGAATCGCAACAGGATTTACCTCTCGAGGGATCTCGAGAAGCTTACAACCCCCACCAGGCAGTGTACCTGATCGTTGTAGTATAGTATAGTAACAAGTACCGGGGGATTGATCGTTCAGCTTAGGAATAGTGTCGCTAGGATTAGAAAGCCTAAATACTAGTTCTAAAGGTGAGGGATGATTATTTTTGTGTTTTTATATTTTATGGAAAGCAAGTAAAAATCTCGGGTTTTGGAAGAGTGGGCGGAATTAGTTGCTATTCAACTAACCCAATACTAAGATGCAATTAAAATAAAATACTAGAAAAGAAAATAAACTAATTTATACTAAGGTTGTGAGCAGTAATTGGAAAAAATATGTTTACTTAGATTTCACTACTCCCTAGATATCTTTTACACGTTAATTACTTGTTATAATTGCATGGATGACGGATCGTATTCCTTAATACCATTCATGGGGTGGGACACATAACTCCCCAATTCTATGAGCTCTTATCTCCTCCTACACCATGCCCAGCACAACTATAGGGATTGTAAACAGTGGCCCATGCATTAAATACAACCAATAAAGACCTAGTGCGCGTTGGTTCATGTTTCTTAAGATGTTCAAGCATGTTACCAATTGGAGATCTGCCAGTTTTCTTAAGCCTAACATATAAATCATTCATCCAAGACAAGAATAAACAAGTAATCAACACATAATCAACATCTAGGTTTCATTAGATCTAAGCAAACACAAAAGAGATCTAGCCTAGCATGATAGAATTAAGACAAGAACATGATATAGACAACCAACACATAGACATATTGATTGAATTAGAAGAACACTTATCTTGATTAATCATGCAAGGTATCAAGGGGTTGGAACCCTTGAAAAACCTGTAAAGTTACACCAAAATCGTACTTAGGGTTTCTCCCAAAACTTCTCTCTTTAAATGTGAAAAATTAGAAAACTATATATAGAAAAATAGGTTTGACGGCGTCAAGAATAAACTTGTGACGCCGTCACCTCGCCGCCAAAACAATCCTCGGACTGCCTAGATCTACTTCTGACGCTGTCAAGACTTATATACTTCCAGGCCGTCATGACTCTTTTACTCTTGACGCCCTTCCCACGTGACGCCGTCAAATCTGTTCTGGGTAGTCATGGAAATTCATAAAATTTGCTCTTGACGCCGTCAAGGTGTTGCTCTTGACGCCGTCACCTACTGTTCCCAGCATGGAAAATTAAGACTTTGGCGTTTTCTTCACTTTTATGCTCCAAAAACGTCCGAATTGCTTCCTTTTCCAGATTTCTCTCCCAAAGTACCTAAAATCACAAAAGGAACGATTTAGGGCAATATTCGATCAAATAAATTCGAATTCGGGCTTAAATGACCCCCTAAAAACGGATCATTTTTCGCCTCATCAACAAGCTCGCAGAGGGTAACTCTCATTTAACGCACGTTAAACTCCCTTTAACGCCTAACACATATTAGGAATGGGAATGCTCTAAGAAGTTGGATGTGACAAATTGTTCTGTACATTTTTAAGTATAAACAGTGGGTGACTTATGACTTATAAATGCTTATGTGGAGCCGGTTTATTTCGCGTAGATGAAAATTTGAATTCAATCGTTTGCATTTAGATCAACTAAACACTCATTTTCTACCCCACCAACAAAATTAGTTGTTACCCAAATAAACACTTCTTTCTTCTTCTTTCAAATCTTCTTGTTATCTTGCCCTTTAAGAACATCAACAACAAACCAACCTCCATCTTCACTTTTGACATATCTTTCTTAGGGAGATGGTGGGCAACCAAGATATATTATATGTACGTTGTAACTTGGTCATAATTAATTTTATCTATATCCAAAATGTTGGTTAGTAGTTGTATAGTGTATGGAATGAGATGAAAAGATTTGTTAAATTTGAGATTGATTGAATGGAAGGAGATGCTTTTTTACAAGTTTTTATTGGGGGTTTTGTATGTACACATGAGATTATTTTCTGAGAAAGTATTAATTAATAGAAATAGACTTTGTGATCTTCTTGGTGGTGTTCCAAATGATGGTGCAGTGTTTTTGGTTGTAGAAGATGAAGATAGAAAAGGGTGTTCAGAATTCGCTATGCAAGTCACACGATACATAAGAATATCTAAATTTAGAACTTATGTGTTTTATAAGCAAAAAGTAGAAAAATTTACGAACGACTAAAAAAAATAACAAGTTACACACATGGAGGTAATCATCCTTATTATTGAAATATGCTTTAATATGTCATACTTATACTTATAAATGTGCAGGGACTATTTCTGCACATTATATCTAACATTTACAATTTTCGACTGTTTTTGTATGTTTCTTATCTATAGGGGTTGAAGTGACACTGCTTGCTATATAAGCTCATCTCCCAACCCTAGTTGGTCATAACGCATTCTCTTTTTCTCATACATATCAAGTTTTTCTCTCAAAGTTATTGTAGTCTCTCTCGGTTGATCTTCTTGATCACACAGTCTAGTTTAGTCTCATTGTTCGTATTGAGTGTTGTAATGAGGTATATTGTAAGAGTGATTTGTATCTTTGAAGTTGCATCCATTTAGGGAAAACTGAATTCTTTTTTATGTTTGGTTAGCACTCGTTTGAGGACTAGTCTACTATAGCATACGTTAATAAAAGAAGCACGTCGGTTTGTTGGTTGAGTGCAATAACGGTTGTTGTGTTGTGATATTGATAGTTTTAACACTTAGTATAATAAAAGCAAACTCTGTTTACAAAGTTGTACTGTACAACAGGGCCGTCTCATTGATTTTGGTGACCCGGTGTGAAACTACGAATGAATCCCTTTAAATCACGAAAATCTTAACTGTTATGGATAATTCAGAACATAATATACTTAGACATGGTAAATACTAATGAATGTATACTAAATCGGAGGCCCCCTCATATAATATTTGAAAAGGGCCATAAAAATTTAAATTAGACATGTATAAATATACTTAGACATGTATATATAGTAATAGACATATACTAAACCAGAGGCCCGCTTACAAGGCCCTATACGGTTGCACCATTTGCACATGCTAATTGCCGCCACTACTGTACAAATGAATGAATTTGACCTTTTCTTGTGTTCAGTGATCCATTTAATATATATATATATATATATATATATATATATATATATATATATATATATATATATATATATATATATATATATATATCAGAAACTAGGCCAGTCACTCAACTTTTATACTTTCTTTAGACAAAAAAAGTGCTCTTCTCAAACTAGATCGAACGACCTGCGACTTTTTTTATACTTTTGATAAGAAGTCGACAAGCGGCACAAAAAAGTCGCTTACAATTACAAAAAGTACAAAAGTCGTTTAATTTAGGTACAAAAAAGTACAAAAGGTAAAAATAAATAAATAAATAAATAAAAAAAAAAAGTCGCTTACTTTTTGTACCACTTGGTGACTTCTAATTAAAAGTAAAAAAGTCGCAAATCGCTCGGTCTAGTTTGAGAATAGCATTTTTTTTAGAGAAGGTATAAAAGTTGAGCGACTGGTCGAGTCTCGGATTTAAAATAAATAAATAAAATAAAATAAAAATAAAAATCTAGCAATGAAAATTAAAAAAGGTATTAGTCGGGTTAACTTTTAAAGGTCCAATGGGCCTTAGAGCATAAGCAATGCAAAAAAGCTTAGATGACTTTTTGCATTTAATGCATTAAATGCATACCACATTTAATACATACCACTTTGAAGAATGACTTGAAGTATACCAAGTTATTGTAAAAAGCTTTTCAAAGAGCTATGAATGCAATGCACAAAAAGTTTTTCCAAAAGCTTATTTAAATAGTGAAAAACTATTGTTGTTAGTATGCATTGGGGATGATCTTAAAAGGGCTTGCTCTATGTTAGCTTACTAGCTAAGTACTAGCACCAATGGATCCCCACACTACAAAATTTTGGACATACACTCACTAAACTTTTCCTTACTAAAATTTTTAAAAGTCACAAAAAAGTAAAAAATAAACACAAAATTATAAAAGTAAAACTTTGACATATACTCACTAAAAATTTTCCCCACTAAAACTTTTATAAAGTCACAAAAAATAAGTGAAAAACAAAAAAAAACTAAAAAGTAAAATTTTAACATATGCCCACTAATGACCCAAAGAGTAACATTTGCTTACTTAAGCCTATCTAAATAAAAGTAAGGAAAAAGTTTACTTAAATTAAAAAAAAAATCGAGGCAAGTTTATAAAACCTTCTTTGTAACATTTGCTTACTTAAGCAATCTAAATAAAAGTAAGGAAAAGTTTATAAACTTTGAAAATATATTGTATTTGAAAATATAAAAATGTGTAAGAAAACAAGCATCATTCCCAAACATTAACTTGAAAATTAATTTGAAGAAATACAGCATCTCCCAAACGCATCTCCCTCATTCCCCACCCCCCCCCCCCCCCCCCCCTAAATCCACCACGGTCAATTGCTGATTCTCGTGAAACGCCTCATTCTCCCAAACGCATCTCCCACCTCTCTCAACGCACCATCTCCCAAACAAACTTGAATTGTTAATCGTCACCACTGAAACCCTAAATCCACCACCATAACAGTTAATTGTTAATCGTCACCACCTAAACTTGAATTGTTAATTTTACTTCTTAACTCCGGCACCGTCGCTATCCGTCACCGTCGCTAACTCCGGCACCGGCACCATTGTGTTGCCACCCCTGCTTTCTGACTTAAGCAATACTGGAAGTTGTACCTAAACTAGCAAAGTTGTTCTAGATATTGAAGTTCTATGTTCTTTGATTAACCAGTTTAGGTATCGTATGTTGTGATTATGGTTGTGTAAATTTAGGCTTGAATCTGGTTGAAGTTAATTTGCATTAATTTTGAGTTAAGATATGTACTTGGAGTTGTTAACAAAGATGCTACCGATATTGATGTTTGAGTGTAGCTTGTTCAACTTTTGATGTTGAATTGCTGTTATATATTTGCCGTTGAACTGGAGTTGTTAGGAAAAATGCCCTGGATATTGAAGTTTTAGTATTTAAACTAGAATTTTGCATATTTGGTGCCATTGCTCTGCAATAATTGTTTATAGTGATTGCGTTTATGTGACTGTAACGAGACAAAGTGTGAAGACCAAACATCAGAAATTTTTGCTGTTATGTATTCATGTTGATTGCCAAATCACTTCAGTTAATGGGGTTAAACCACCATGTCTATGTAACGAAAGTGGAGACTATACTGCATCTCACTAATACCGGCTTGTTTTGAATTATCAACAAAGAGGCTGCTCATTAAGCATTGTTAGAAACAGCGTCTAATAATATATATTGACGACATATATCACTTAAAGGTGGAATGCTCTGTAAGGTCTAATCGACTAAAATTATCACGTAGACTTGTAGCCGGTGGCAGATTTAGTCCTTTTTTTGCTTGGATGGTCCGTTTTACAAGTATTGTGCTGATAGTTAATTATTGAAAAAAATTCTACAAGAACTTGAATGAATAACACAGCGATACTACATTAGATTTAGTCCTTTTTTTGCTTGGAACCGCCAGTCGATGTTGTGCAAGCAGACTTGGTTAAAGCTGCACCATCTAATTGTGGGTTGTCTAAGACTCTGGTTTACGCATTAAGATACTGTCTTGTTCATGACGTTAAGGAGTAGTCCATGTTAAACCCTTTGATACTATTACTATTATTAGTTTAGATGTATGCCAGTGTGATTAATGGTACGTTAGGATAGCCCGTGATTTGGAAACTTAATATCAGCTTCTAGCTAGTTAATTGATGTTTATCGGCCATCATATATAGCAGGATTGGCAGCAAAGATAAAACCTTTGGATGGCAAGAAAACTAGCTAAAAGTCTTGGGTCTTTTAGTTTAGTTTCATGTCTATATTGCTTAATCTTGTCTTTAACTTTTCGCTAATCAAATGTTTCTGCTACAGATGATTACAGAAAATGGAAGTTAATGCTTGTAGAGTATGATGGTGGATAGAAACCTTGATTAGGATTGTGCTTTTTTAGGAAAACAGTGCCACTTTGTCTAATATTCGTGTGTATTATAAGAATGGTAGTGATGAGTGCGGATATAGGCAAATTGGCATACCACATAAATCTTTTAGTGTGATTGTTCTTTTCCTGCAAATGTTATTACATGTATACTTATTGTTTTAAACACCATGACATGTTTCAATTGTTTGGAAGTTTATGTGCTATGTTTATTTAGTAAATACCTATCTAAATGTCTCGGTTTTTCATACGTTTGATGTGTATTTGTTTGGAAGTTTCTGTGCTTGATATAATATCTGATTTTCAGGTGAAAAGATTATTCTCTAGTTTTTTTAAGTGGTTTTTTCTATTTGGTTGTTGTTTTGCAGGAGTCTAAGAGATGTTTACTGGGATCATCGTCTCAGACACGCAGCTACTCTACTAAAGGTGTTACTCATTCCTAGATGCACTATGATTTTGTTTTTTCTGTGTGTATGCCTTCCCTCGTGATCTCATTTAGCTTTTGATTAAGTATGATGGGATTGAATAGACTATATACCATGTCTTTTTTGTTGGTAAGTCTTAATTTAGGGGGGCCATGGGCAACTGGTTTTCTTGGTTGAGAAAGTGCATTAGCTACATAAAGGGTAATTAACAACTTCAAAAATATGTGATTCTCTTGATTGACTATTCGAAAAGTTGGTTACATTAGATTAGCTAGGTGTGTCGTTTATTAAAATGCACTTTTTGAATTTTGTGGACGAAGTGAAAAAAGAATCTTCATTGAAATTTCGACTGATTTTGAAAAGATAGATGCAAATAGCTGATATGCCAATACTATTTGTGGTGATCCACCAAGATGAATATGTTAACAATCAGTACCATATATCTCATGGAATGACTTGACATGCACCAATGTAAGCGCAAAAAAGCGTTGTTTTTCAGTTTTGAATATCTATATTTTTTTTAACTCATCCTGCCATCCTGGACTTAGAACCCCCAAGTTTTGAATATCCAACTAAATGGATTGTTATCCAACTTATTCTGCCATCCTAATTCACCAACGCATTTTTTTTATACAGGACGAACCATCACCCTTTCCTTTGAAGGATTTTCTGAAGAGCTAGATCTACATGTCCATTTTACAGTTTAATTTCAGTATCCTTGGTTCTGATGCATGCTGCTGTTTGGTATGTTGTATTAACCGTTGTCACATGGTTTTATGCTTAGCAGAGATCTCGTCCCCTAATCACCCAACCCAACTCTTGGCTCATTGTCTCGTATACTGTTGTAATTCTGATCTTGTATTTGGGTTGTGAGTTTGGTAGAAGAATATACTCATATAAATACTTCAAAAATTCTTAGAAGGGTTAGTTTCTCCAGTGTAAAGATTCATTTGTAAGAAAAAATATGCTCTCTTTGTTAGTTAGCTTGGGAATAAATTCATCCCACCGTTAGCAAAATTTGGCGTTGTATTGTGGACCATTTATTGGTTGTTGATGTGTAACATTTTTTGCTTAACTGTGTGGTCTTGTGTGCCATGGCGTTATAGCAAATAACCATGTTTCAATCTTTTAGATATTTATGGAAAACTCAATTAGTCAAGGATCTTCTTTCGAATTGGTGAATAGTTCTGGAAAACTCAATTGAGAGTATTTCTGGAAAACTCAATATGCTCTCTTTGAAATTATTTCTGTTTTGTATCAATTGGGGATACAAAAAGTGTATTATTTATGAATTAGCTTTACTCACTTATCATTTAGTCACTAAAAGTGAACCTTTGCTCACTATTAGTTGTAAAAGAAAGTGGCTAAAACATTTTACATAGGCTTTGGTGTAAAATAGATTGGACACATTTGCCTACTAAAAGAGAATAGTCACTAAAAGTTTGACCCTTTTGCTTACTAAATATTGTGTAAGGATTGACTTTTAGTGATGGCTTCAGTAGTGACTGTTTTCTTTTTAGTGGGAGTTGCCAAAATAGCTTTTAGTAATTTTTTTCTTATCTTTTACTCACACTGAGCAAATGTCACAAATTTTGTAGTGCCAGTAATATCAATATTAACATGCAACTAGCAAGATGTCAGCACAACGCAAGGGTATTAGAGATGAAAGCCAACAGTTGTGGATAGTGATAAATAGTAAGAGCCATGATGTGTTGGTAGTTATTTGTGAAATCGAGATGACGAGAAAAATAATAGCCGTAATGATATCATTGTTTTAATAAAGTTGAGATGCCAACATATATTTCACACCACATTCACAACTTTACATCCATCGTCATCAAATGAATTGTCAACCTCAAATTATCACTTTTATACTAAAAAATATTACCGCATAAAACACAATTTTATGAGCCTAAATTATCTTGTAACCGAAACATAATTATATCTATATGTTATTAAGATCACTTTTATTATTAGCGATGTAAAAATTTACATAAAATTAGATGGGAGTCTAGACACAAGTTGTGCTCCCACTTCTTTCTGAATACAAAAGTTAACTCTATGAAAGATAAAAACACCACTTTTAGTATTATTTGAGTAGCTAATGGCAATAAACTTATTGTTATTATTATTATTATTATTATTATTATCTAATTTGTTGTTACAATTCAAATTATGTCTAAATTAATTATGTTGTTCGGTTTTAAATTCATTTTTAACTAAGAGGATTGTTGATATGTGTTGATATTATAAGATATTTAGTAAGAGTACATTTGAGCTTCAAATATTGTAAATTAAGCATGAATAGTTATATGTGGAAATGATGCCTACATTATATTGTAAGCAATTGCATACATTTTCTTTATAAAAAATTAAAAACCTACCTACTTTTTATATAGGAGTAAGATAATATATTGATTGGTTTTCAATTTTCATTTTGTAACCGAAAGATTGTTAGTATGTGTTTATATAATAAGATATTTAGTAAGAGAGCAATAAAATGTTTTAAATTAAGCATAAAAAGTTATATCTTTCAAAAGTTTAAGACAAAACTATAGAGTAACATAAGATGTGTCCATGTTCTTTTGGGCAGTAAAGTTAAAATTAAACAAACTTTTAACCGCAATACTCCTAGAATATGGTAACCCTTGCTCATGGTCGTCCCATGAATTACATATTTTTTTGAAGGCCCTGAACGAATTTACATAATAAGGCCTTTCAAAAATAAATTTTGTATATAAAGTGTCACCGTTTATAAGATATAATGCAATTAGTTACGTTATCTAAACGCTTTAATATATTACTCATTTAAGATATTTTCTCATCTAATTACCTTTTTTTTCGTAAAAAAATATGTGTACGCATGCATATAATTATTAACTGGACAAATTTTGAGGCCTTAAAAATTTTGAGGCCCTGAGCAGTCGCTCACCTTGCACACCCTCAAAGACGGCCCTGCACTTGCTGCCATGGGCTACAAGACTAATTTCGGTACCATCACCAAGAATGGTTGTTATAAAGTGCTATGCATTGAAATATATATATAGAACAATATAAACAAGAAATTATATATTATGACTAATCATCTCCAAAAAGATTACAAATACAAAACCATCAAAAAGTGAAATGACTAATAAACAACAAGATCAATAATGCATGACATAAACATTATACTCAACACATGCATCTCCTGTTTTCATATCAAAAGTATGTGTACTCGCTTGAACATAACCTCTAGCAAATCGAAAAAGCCCACTTCCTCCGATAACCGGCATCTCCCTCACCTTATGAAACACAGAATTTCGACCCATAATCGACAAAGTACTCCCGTTATACTTCCCAGTCGAAAACACAAAATTCATAGCCATCAACAATCCAGGTTCCTGTTGGGACGCTTGTGCATAAAACCCTTGTGCTCGTCCCAATAACTTGGAATTTCTTTCGGGCTTTTCGGTCAACATGTCGTCGATCATGCTAATCGAACCAAAACCTGTAGGTGATGTAGTATTGTTTATGCTAGGAGGTTGGACAATACCAACAGCTGTAGGGTTTGGACCGCTATAGATATCGTGCCAGTAGAACTTAAAGTGACTTAGTTTTTCGGTTTTGAGCTTCATCGGGTTAAGTTTTACAGCTTCGGTGACGGGAAAAATATGTGACAATGCCATGACGAGTGGAAGAATGAGGCATAGGAAAATTTTTGCCATTGGAAAACTAAGGTTCGTGTTGTGGAAATATGAATGATATGACAAAAGAAATGTGACAATGGGACCTAATTTATAATGCAAACTTTTTACCTACTATATTTTCTTCAACCAATCAATTATAACCACTTAAGTAAGTTATTTGTTTAATGTTTTAGCCGGTCGTTGTATAGTTGCACGTATTTGTTTTTTACATTGACAAGAATCTACTGACGGGGTAAAATTAAATAAATCTTTTATTATTTATATATTCTAGATGTTTCGTAACGTGGGAATCAGAAAATGATCATGTTATTTAGAGTGACACGAGTTTTGCAAATTATTTGACTGGATTTTTTCAGACTTTGCGTATCGTTGGAGACATTTTTTCTAGAACGTCACAACAACTGCGGGTAATTAATCAATATTTTTGAAAATGACATGTCATTGCAAATGGAAATACTTCTGCTTAGGGCTATGCAAACGGACCGGATGGACCGGACCGACCGACAAAACCGACCGGACCGGACCGAACCGACCACATTCGGACCGGTCCTCGGTCTAAGCTTTTTGGCTAATTCAGTCCTCGGTCCGGTCGGTCCGGACCGACCAAAAACCCGAAAAAACTTGCCAAGTCTTGCCTAATTGGACCGGACCGACCGAAGACTGACCGGACCGAGACCGGACCGACCACATTCGGTCCGGTCTCGGTCTATGGTTTTTCCGGTTCTCGGTCTTCGGTCCGGTCCGGTCTTGGTCGGTCCGGTTCGGTTTTTGGACCGTGATCACTTTGTATTACAAAAACCACCACAACAAGATTTAATCACTAAATTAGCTTATATTTATTTGCGAATTGAAATCCTCAAACTTAGAGTGTATATACGTATAGTGCTAGCTAGCATGTCGATCATAGGGAGCTCAAAGGTAGTGCAACCAGTGCTGTTGCATCGGGTCTCACTTAAAAAGGTCAAAATTTTCTTAGTCTTTTATGTATATAAGTTAGATATTAAACGTATATAAGACATATAATTCAAATTTACATGCAATTTCTTTTTAATTTACTACTAGTGTAATGAGGCTTCCTTCTTGTTATTAAGGTTCGTGTTGGAAATATGAATCATATGGTTCCATGTCTAAATCGATAAAAACCCGATTGCATGTTTTTCAACGTTGATGACATCTTTATTAGCAAGGATGTCGATTAGACCGTCATCATGACATGGGTGATTTATAGAAACACAGTTTCGTACAAAATGGTTATAAAGACATTGTCTTATTGACAGTTCACTTTCTATCTTACCTAACCCACCGACAAATGTATATTTCTAGTCTTTAACCAACTAACCCGTGATATTAGACTATGTGTAACAAGGAGGCCTTATCATCAGCGGCACTTCAACTTTTTCTTTCTACAACTAACTTCACCACCAACTTAAAATAGTAAGACAATCAACTTCACTACATAAATATATCTCATTTAAACACAAATATACTCCCACCAAAATTAAATCACACACACAAACACAAAACGAAGACTCAATCGTCTGAACAACCGTGTTGTGCATTTTATGGGTCGAAGACGCGTGCAATTGTTGAGTTGTAATAGGGAGGGCTCGGTCTTGGGTGTCCAAGTCTCAGTCATGAGTCTATCTGTTACGGCGGTCTAATAGTTAATACTTAATACAACCTAATTGTTTATAAATTAATCCCGAAAATTATTTGATACCAAAAATAAAAAACTAGAGATCGTATAAATCACATGTCACAAGAGACTAAACAACAAATATATCTATGTACATATGAAATACTACTTTGGACTTTTTGGAAATTAAATAGTTGCTTGGACCAAATCATGACCTAAGAAAACACGTTTATTGTAAAAGTGGTCTTAAAATAGGACGCACGTAGACAACTAGACATCATGACTTAATCTAATTGGTTTATTAACATGGTGGTAGCACTTACATTTTAAAATGGGATGGGTTATAAGGACGGGTGGGTTTTTTATATTGACCCCCCCCCCCCCCCCCCCTTTTTTTTTTTTTTTTTTTTTTTTGATTTTTTTTTTTATAATTTTATTTATATCAAAAAGCTATAAACCTGAAAGTGCGGAACAGAAAATATAAAGTTTAATAAGTCAAATGGTTAAAACTGTCAGAAATACGGAACAGAAACAGGCAAAAACTGTATTGTACAGAAATAAAAGGGGGACAAAATGGGGGGGACAAGGGACTGCCCATGTGCAGTCTATGGGGGTAGACCCCAATAATATAGGGCATCCCATATAAAATTGATTATTATGCATATTAAGGATCAGAAAAAGAAAAAACGGTGTTTTGAAACCCGGGTCGACCCGGCCGGGTTAACCGGTTCAACCGGTTCCGGCCAAAGAAAGGGGTCAAAATAACCCGGGTTTCTAAAACCGGGTTAACCAGTTAGACCCGGCGGGTTTTGAGTGACCCGGGTCAACCTGGTTCTCGAAACCAGGCCGGGTTTTGTTTTTTCAAAAAAAATTAATAAAAAACCGGGTTGACCCGGAGGTCGAACCGGTTGACCCGGCAGTCGAACCGGTTGACCCGGTCAAAAAAATAAAAAAATAAAAAATTGAAAACCGGGTTGACTAGGCGGTCCAACCGGTTGACTCGGTGCCCGGTGTCTCGACCGGGTCTATTTCGAACCCGGTTTTCAAAACATTGAGAAAAACTATATGCCTAAGACTAAGAGGCTAGCATATGGGTATAAAATTATTTGTTTTGTCTAGAAGGTAGAGGGTCATGTTTTTGCTGATTTGCTCTAACTTCTTCAATTAACTTTTGGATTTTGTTATCATGAATAAAAAACACGTAAAGTTATTTTACTTGTACAAAAAACACACTGTTTAAAAAAAACATGATCATTAAACTTCTCAACTGATCAAATATCATCCTCACTCAATAGACTTTCTTATGATTGGTTAATATAAGAGTTAGACAATTATTTTGAAACATCTAAAAATGAAAAGATGAACGATAATTTTGAGATTGAAAGAATACCATTCATGGATTAAATGGTAATGTAGTGAAAATCATTCTACTATTACAGCTTTTTGAACTGTGATTAGGAAAATTCATAAAAAAATAGAGTTAGTTTTGATAAAAGTTTATGAATTAAATAACACCCGAAAACCAATTTAGAGTCATAATAATCAGTTTTACCTATAAATTAACAATAATTACTTTAATTACCGCTTCTAAGGTAACCTAGCGTTAAAATGTCTTTAAAGTGGTAGAAGAAACTAGATTTCAGACTCGTTTGGCGGACATTTTGCAAATATCAAAAAGAGTCCGAAAATGATAAAAATAAATAAATAAAAAGTAACACGTTATGCATAGCAATGTTATGACACCTAGATCTACAAACGTGGTTTTTAAAAGAATTGTCTTTGCAATTTAAAAAGGGCTAACGACGCAAGTTATTGCTCAGTTGCTTTGCCCCTCTATGTAAATCGAAAAAATTAATATACGATTATTTAAAAATTAATTAAAAAAAAAAATTGAGTATATAACCAAGTCATCAAACTGAGAAAAAAACTTGCCTTTTTTAAGTAAACCGAATAGATATTCTTATACGTCTTTTAGCTTGATTAATGTGAACTACATGGCCCAAAATGTAGGAGTTTCTAGATGGTGTATATTTATCTTTCATAAAAAGTACTCGTACTTAATAAACTGTAAGAAGAATAAATTACAATAAACTTTTTGGCACAAGTTGTTGTATAGTCAAAAAGCATCAAATTCCTGGTTTACAAGTCTTGCACAAATGTAAATCAAATCAAATATAAAGAAGATCTTTAGAAAAGAAAAAACCATCATTAACCCAAGGGCCACGTTTTCTGGTCTACTCCACTATGTTTGTTTGTTCTCAACGTCAACAATACGTTTGGAAAAAGACTTATCACAAGTCCACCGTCACGACTTATATCATTATGTTTTCATATTAGAAGCACCCGATTGATTTATATTATATTCCATGTGTCCAAAAATCGTGGTCCAATACAAAGAAGAGAAAAGAAATCGACTCTTTTACAGGTGTGTTTGATAAAAAGAAAGAGAAAAAAAGTCGACTCTCTTACAAGTGTTTGATAAAAAAAAAAGAAGAGAAAAGAAATCATTTTTCTTCCCGGTGTATGTGATAAAAATAGCAGTAGCAGTGAGTAACAGCAGCAAGCAGTAGCAACGAGCTGTATATGTAGTTGTACTCTTCTATAAAAACATTTGGTAATGCTGTTGTTGTAGTTATAATTATAATGTGTAAAACAGTTCTTAAATTGCTACTACATGAAGTGTTGGAAAATGAGCTTTCTAAAAAAAACTAATAATACAAAATAAAGGTAATTGTTGTTTGTCAAACGAACATTAATAATCATAACGGTCAACGCTCACTGCTCCTAAATGCTCTGCACCAAATACACTCTAAATCTTTCATTCATCGGCTGGCAGATAGTTTAATTACATAACATCATTTCTTATTCATTGGCTAGTTTTACGGTCAACTTAAAGAGTTAAATTGTGTAACATTATGATTAGATAGACCTAAAACATAATTTAAACTGTTCACTTCTGTTTTACGCTATACATATCTGCAATTTTACTACTCCTTTCGTTTCAAAATTATTGTCACAAGACCAAAACACAAAGTTTAGAAAAAAATGAAAACACTAAGGGCCCGTTTGGTATGGGGTACTAGGTTGAAAGATTGGGCTCAAAGTCAAAAACTAATGTTTGTTTTATATCTTGGGTTTTAATATTGGGACTCATACCCTTGACAGAGGGGCTGCAGAAATCCCACTCATTAGACCAGGTTTTCTTTATTTTATTTGACTATTTGCTTTCCCACTTTGTAATTCGTCTCCCTCATTCTATTTTTTGTCTTTATCCAATAAAATACTCTTTTGTTTTGTCATCTTCTAAATTATTTGTTTCAACCTTTTAAAAAAATAATAATTTATTAAATTTATAAAATATTTTATCTTTCCTACATTAAATTCAAATTCAAACCAAAATCCTAATCTAAAACCAAATCTAAATCTAAATCTAAATCCTAAACCCGTCTACAAACCAAACGGGCCCTAAACTTTTTAACCAATTAAATATTGTGTATACATACTATATTGTTATAACATGATTGTACCATTAACATATCTTCTAGATGGTAATAGACTCTTGTCATATTATTCCACTAATCCACTAACTGGCGATCTTTAAACTTTCAACATATCTTTTTCAAATTTCAACGGCACCACAATATATACCTACATTCTTTTATACTACAGTACATGTTTCCTTTTCAAGTGCCCAAAAGACCTCGTGTTACATGGGACTATAATCTATACGATATTCTGTAGAAGTCCATTTAGTGGTGCAAAACACAAAAGTCGATTTATACGATGCTGCTGCATGATTACGTATAATGCAGATAACAAGCTTATTGGGCCTGGACTGCATTATTCACATTCGGGCTCCGGCCCAACACAACAAAACATAGCAGAAAACAGGTATACTAGATTACCGTCATGCCCAATAACAAAGTTTAGTGGGTATGGCCCAGACCTACAAAAACGCACGCAGATCATCTGAGCATCACTCCGGTAGCATGCTTGCAGACTAGCTCATGACCGCGAAAGATAATCTGTATCCGCAATCGTGATTAAGTTGCGGACCGTTGCCCGACAAGGGCCCCACTCCGGCCACTAACAATAGATAAGCGAAATACTATGAAACCCTATTATTGAGCTCACCTATAAAAGGCAACCTTTCAACACACTTACGATGTATGACTTTCTCACACATCCCAATACATATACATTCTCTAACAAAACCATGAATACTTACTCTCACGCTGAAGCTTAATCGTAAGGTCCGTCCTCGTGATAAGGCTAACGGTTTACTTTAATTTGTGCAAAGAATCAATCCATTACTTGAATTAGTGCAGATTTCACTCATTTGGCAGCCCATTCAGGTAGCCCAATACGCAAACCAAGCCCAATCTATACTCATCACACTTTTTGCACTAACAAGTTGCACGCAAAACACCGTAATATGTTTCAAAGTTATGTTAGAGAAAAGATCTTAATGTTGCAAATAAAATTTATGTTAAAGTTCGAAACAAGAGGCAAGTTAAATAAAGTTGTGCACTATTTTATTGCCTATGTTTTTTTGTTTGTGCACAACAAAAATAGCATAGAAGATCAAATTTTTAAATAAGTCTTCCGAAAATATATATGTGGTTGGTTTCAACTTCTAAATGTGATCGTATTAACATATGTTTGGTCATTTTTGTTTTGTGTTCACAATTTAGAAAACCACACAAACACTTTTATCAGTTTTATCTATATGCCATTTTTGTGGTGGAGATGAAGATACAAAGATTTGATGGCCCATTTAGTTATCAACATTATACACAAGCCCAACCATCACAACATACAATTTTTATTTACAGATTACAACGATAATTTTTTTTAAGCGTTTCTGACTCAATATTGCAAGCTGACTAATCCCAAAATGATTACCTTTTTTAATAGCTCGTAATCGTCGGAAGTGAATCTCCATGGCCACAAAAGGAATATCTTACACTCATTCCTTTTTTCACCCTTTAGCTGTTTTTATACCTTTTTAACAAGTTTTAACCATAACATACACATATTGCATTGAAAATGAGTCGAAATTTATCCAAATTCTTTAAAAGCTAACAAACACTTTATTAACTCGAACACAAAAGGGTATTTACAAGTGTTTTGAAAACCCCATCGGACCGATTTGACTAGTTGAATCAGGAACTGGTTGGTCGGGATCGGACCAATGGAATCCAAGAAAACCGAAACCTGAAAAACCGATTTGATGTGCGATTCAGTTTTAAAAACATGGTTTTTACATAATAACTTCTTATAGTCATTCACTAGACAATTATAATTTCAATCATAGTCAAACAAATGCTAATAGATGAATTCTATGTACTTTGATTTGTTATAGCATTTTATCGTTTTAGACCCTTGCCTAACCTATTTCAAACTATCCCGTAATAATAGTTGAGGACATGCATGTAAAGCATATGTGATGAATTTAAATAATGTCCTCATTTTTCTTTAATCTTTTATATAATACAAGAATTACATCATTTTACAGTGTTTTTGCAAAACCATTCTCATTGGAAAAAAAATTGGACCAATAGGAGAGCTCGATTTTGACACATAAGCAAAATCAAGCAATATGATTGGTCAATAAAAAGTCAAAATTGAATTTATTTTGGTCAAACTTTAATAAATTTGGTGGAGAATTTGATTGATAAAAAAAACACATAAAAATATAGGTGTCAAATTTATAAAAATAAAAACTTAAGAAAAGAGGAGTTAATTATTAAAACCTTAGTGGTTAAGTGTAAAATTATAAGTCTCCATGTGTTTTAATAACTTTATATAATAAACAAATAACCCCATACACTTCATACCCCCTATACTCTAGAATGTTAACTTTGTTTAAAATTACATGAGTAATAGTATTAGTTTTTTTGACTTTCATCTATTAAAATAAATTTGGTAAATATGCGAATTAGTTTTATTATACGTTAATATTTTTTAAACAAATGTTAGTTTTAAACTTTCATACATTAGAATATTTTTTTTAATAAGGACTCATGTTACTATTTAAAAGTTTAATTTATGCGTACACGGGTTTGAAATACGGCTAAATTATTAGTAACGGGAATATAAATATCAAATGGTAAGCATGAGTTACTGTGATTTAAAATAAATATACGCGATTCTATTTATAGCAACGACTCATGAAATTGTTATTTAAAATTTATATATGGATATCCATAAAAACATTTTAAAAACTTTACGGAACATATTTTACCTTTATCAATACTCATTATGCGCCACTAAACTCGCACATTTTGTACAACATGATATCAATAGTTAAAGTTAAACAACAACATTAACCTCAAACTCAACATCTCTGTCAGTTAAAAATGTTATACAAAGCTAATTATTAAAAAAACAAACATAAACACATCGGTTAGATAATCATTCTTTAATATAGAAGGTGTTTTCCTTAAATTATAAAAAAAAATGCACGCATCACAATCCTTATTTGATAAGAATTACCTCCTAAAACAAAAAACTACGTAGATGATAACTTAACTTTATTCATTGACTTTATGTTTCAAATAAATAATAATAGTTGGTCGTTGTAAAGGAATTAAAAGTATGTACAAGAGAATTATTCAGCAAGAATATATAGTTTTTAATTAGGTTATTAAATTACTATACTGCTATAATGTTATTGACTTGGTAATCACGGATGTGAGATACAACCATTATTATATACTTATGATTTATGTGTAAACCCCATTTTGCTTCTGAATAGAATCCGAAAGAGACCTCAACAGCACCTTGGTTTATGCCTTATCTAGCTGATAGTTTTTAGTAAAAATTTTTATGGTTTAACTTTTTTGTTATACACACCAGCTTTTAGTAATTTTTTTTTTTTTTTTTTTTTTATGTTTTATTGAAAAATTTATACACTTAATATTTATGTTTTTACTATAAACACACTAAGCTATGATAGAATTAGTTGGGAGTTCAGGGGTTTTTTTACTAAGCTTCTCAAAAAAGCTTAAAGCTTTATCATAAACTTATTGTGTTATGGTAATTGAATAAGCCAATAAGCACCTTTAATAAGCATAACCAAACACCCCTTTAGTTCTAATATGAAGTTTTCTGATTTGATGTTATGACTAACTTTGTTGTTATCCTCACTATAATGCAACATGTTAGTGGTTTTTGCAGTTTTATGATCTTATCGCACACATTAAAGTGTAATGCAATTTGTTGTGTGCGCTTTTTAGAGGAGGATTAAGTATCAACACATGATTGTTATAGAAGGTTAATGTACCAAATATGTGTTTTAGTGCCTATATGAGGAATTTTATGGTAGGAATTCTTTTTGGAGTGTAATTTGTCTTTGAATGAATTAATAAATCTTAGCAGGTGTTTACTGATGAGGCGAAAAATGATCCGTTTTTAGGGGGTCATTTAAGCCCGAATCCGACTTTATTTGATCAAATATTGCCCTAAATCGTTCCTTTTGTGATTTTAGGTGTTTGGAAAGTGAATTCTGGAAAAGAGGCTATTTTGGACGTTTTTGGAGCATAAAGTGAAGGAAACGACAAAGTACCAAAAATCCAAGCTGGAAATACAAGGTGACGGCGTCACGACTTTACTCTTGACGGCGTCAGACAAGATGAATATTTTACCGTAGCTGGTGACGGCGTCAGATGAGTAGATGACGGCGTCAAAGTGGCCAAGATTAATTTACCGAAGGTGGTGACGGCGTCACATAGGCCGTCACAAGTGGATCTAGGGCGTCCGAGGAAGTTTATGGCGGCGAGTTGACGGCGTCAGATTTAACTCTTGACGCCGTCAGGACGATTTTCCTATATATAGTTTTCTAGTTTTTTCATAAAAAGAGGAGAAGTTTTGGTGAAACCCTAAAGACGATTTTGGTGCCTCTTTTACAGGTTTTTCAAGGGTTCCAAACCCTTGAGACCTTGCATTGTAATTGAGATAAGTATACTCTTAATTCAATCAATATGTCTATGTGTTGGTTGTTTATCTTTTGTTCTTATCTTAATTCTACTATGCTAGGCTAGATTTTCTTTGTGTTTGCTTAGATCTAATGAAACCTAGATGTTAATTATGTGTTGATTACTTGTCTATTCTTGTTCTTGGATGAATGATATTATATGTTAGGCTTAAGAAAACTGGCAGATCTCCAATGGTAACATGCTTGAACGTCTTAAGAAACATGAACCGAGGCGTACTAGGTCTTTATTGGTTGTATTTAATGCATGAGCCACTGTTTACAATCCCTATAGTTGTGCTGGGTCATGGTGTAGGAGGAGATAAGAGCTCATAGAGTTGGGGAGTTATGTATGCCACCCCACGAATGGTATTAAGGAATACAATCCGTCATCCATACAAGTATAACAAGTAATTGACATGTAAAAGATATCTAGGGAGTAATGAAGTCTAAGTAAACACAATTTCTCCACATATTGCTCACAACCTTAGTATAATTTAGTTTAATTTCATTTTTAGTATTTTATTTTGATTGCATCTTAGTTTTGGGTTAGTTGATTAGCAACTAATTCCGCCCGCTCTTCTAAAACCCGAGATTTTACTTGCTTTCATAAAAATATAAAAATACAAGAAGAATCATCTTTCATCTCTAGAACTATTAATTAGGTTTTCTAATCCTAGCGACACTATTCCCAAGCTGAACGATCAATCCCCCGGTACTTGTGACTATACTATACTACAACGATCAGGTACACTGCCTGGTGGGGGTTGTAAGCCTCGCGAGATCCCTCGAGAGGTAAAGCAAGGTGCGATTCCCACGCATCAAGTTTTTTGGCGCCGCAGCCCGGGGAATAATTATTGTCTAGGTTAGGATTTCTTTTTATTAGGTCTACTTGCTAGATTCCTTTCTAGTAAGATTTTTATTTTTTTATTTTTAGGTTTTCTTTAGTCTATCTTTTTCTTTGTGTGTTTGTTCGTAATTTCC